>CM042335.1:24580140-24812640 GCA_023566125.1 Zingel zingel | reverse complement strand
AGGGGGATTTTTGCGTCGTATCTGACGCTGACAGCCACTGCCCGAGCATCCCTATTTTACAAGTTCGGAGTAAGAACGGGTTGAAAGTAACTAGTCAGTAAAGCTGTCAGATTAATGTAGTGGAGTAACAGTAGAAAGTGGCATGAAAAGAAAAGACTCAAGTAAACAAGTACCTCAACATTTGTACTTAGGTACAGTACTAGAGTACTTAGTTACATTCCAACCCTGGAAATATACAATGGCATGAGAACATCGGGCCTCTCTGTTAATTATATCACACAAGGCTACAGTCAGGGTTAATCGGCTCTGCCTTAATTACTTTCCCAGGCTCTTTCCTGGAAAGAGGCAGCTGTACCGGAATGCACATGCTTCTCATAGTATTGTTATTCAAATTCAACAACAACATCTCTTTATATAGTAGAGTCCCTGTTACTATAATCATAAGCTGTGTCCCAAATCTGCCTTGTTCACGCATTCACTATGCACACTCCATAGTTCACTCAATAGAGAGCAGTGAATGAAGATTCTAGTCACTTATTATCTTTAAATTGCGTCATTACTGACAACTGTTATCTTCTTATCCATAAATAACATTCTTTGGATATCAAAGCTTAACTTATTATTGTTACAACGTCAGCCTAATTTTAGTGTATTGTCTATCTGGGCTCTCTTCCAATAAATGCTGCCTTCCAATAGAAGTTTCACTTCCACTTGGCCTTTTGTTTTGTGCGACAGCATACGTCACACGGAGGCCTCTTGGAAACAGGGTTATCTTAGTAAACGAAAATCAGTGAAAAATATTTTCAGCAAACTGAAAGTAGCCACTGTAAGCAGTCACTGTGGTAGTTACACCGATTCTGTTCCAATGACATATGATGTTCATATGTTGCATCAGAGAGCATTATGTGTGTTCATGAGTGTACTCATAAAGAATTATGAATGTATTCATATTGAATGTCCTCATAATGCACTGTAGAGTTGGTCTTTATAGAAAGTGTTACCGAAGGGGCTAATAATATTTATAAAAGGTATTGTTATTAGTTTAGTTTAGTTTATTAGTTTACTGTTGTGGACAGTCCCCTTTAATTAACTGCACAGTAAAAGGAGCAGCTTTAGCCTCTACGGCTAATTTCCAGCTGTAGTCCCCAGCCAGCTGACAATAGGCATCCTAAAATACAATGGTTAAATATTAAATTAAAATAAATTACATTACATTTATAATGACAGCAGTCCTAATAGTGTGTTCCATTTACCTTGGAACTCTGAAGCCGAAGCTGGGAATGCCGCCACACCCGAGTTGAATGCGTTCCATTTACAAGTCAGATTTTCATTGTTTTCATTAGCTCTAGCCATGTTAGCCATTGTTAGCAATACCAGTTTTATACAAACAGCGTAACAGCATGTCCACAGATAGAATATGGACAGTGCTGCGTGTGTGAGACACAAATACCATAGAAGTGCTTAGAACTGTATGTTACTACAGTTTTCACTGCTGTTGATGCACGGAGCAGCCATGTTGCATTTTTAGTTTGGGGTAGTCGGGGCTTACCCGAGTTCCGAGCTCGGAAATCTGAGTGCCGAGTACAAATGGAACACACTATAAGCTAAAGGGAGTAAGACATGCAAACAAGTGGTACACAGTTGGAGCAAGCACAAACATTCAAGCACAGAAGATGGCAAAATTATTATTATTATTATTATTATTATTACTACTGCTTTTTACAAATCATCACAAATACCTGCAGACTCAACTTTAATAAAGCTTGGTAGTCAGCGGCATGAGTTTCTGATAAAAAAGTTTGCGATCTGTATCATGATTGATCATAACTGTTATAGCTACGGGTTTATAACATCTCGCAAAAACAACGAGCTTTTATAGATGGAGTGGATTGGGACTCAAAGAATCACAAGCTGGACAGTACGGCAATTTAAGCTAATACAGTGCCTTGCGAAAGTATTCGGCCCCCTTGAACTTTTCGACCTTTTGCCACATTTCAGGCTTCAAACATAAAGATATAAAACTGTAATTTTTTGTGAAGAATCAACAACAAGTGGGACACAATAATGAAGTGGAACGAAATTTATTGGATATTTCAAACTGTTTTAACAGATAAAAAACTGAAAAATTGGGCGTGCAAAATGATTCAGCCCCCTTAAGTTAATACTTTGTAGCGCCACCTTTTGCTGCGATTACAGCTGTAAGTCTCTTGGGGTATGTCTCTATCAGTTTTGCACATCGAGAGACTGAAATTTTTGCCCATTCCTCCTTGCAAAACAGCTGGAGCTCAGTGAGGTTGGATGGAGAGCGTTTGTGAACAGCAGTTTTCAGTTCTTTCCTCAGATTCTCGATTGGATTCAGGTCTGGACTTTGACTTGGCCATTCTAACACCTGGATATGTTTATTTGTGAACCATTCCATTGTAGATTTTGCTTTATGTTTTGGATCATTGTCTTGTTGGAAGACACATCTCCGTCCCAGTCTCAGGTCTTTTGCAGACTCCATCAGGTTTTCTTCCAGAATGGTCCTGTATTTGGCTCCATCCATCTTCCCATCAATTTTAACAATTGAGTGTGTAGGGACACAATTGAAAATGAAACTGGACTTTTTTTGTAATTATGTAAGATAACTCTGAAATTCTTTGGTTTAGCTGATATGTGGAGGGGAGTACAGAATGATAACATTAAGACTTTAAGCAACAAACCTATGAGAATGGCCACTGATTGTAATTGCCCTAAGTTTTTAGTCTTGAAAATGAATTTATAGTTCCTTGGCACTCATGGACAGGCACGTTAGGAGCTTCTTCTTCATTATTTTTCTCCCGTCCCAAATGACCATCTTTTGTATTTAACCACGACTAACAACCCTAATGCGTGATTTATGGTTCTGCAGAGCTTTCGACGTAGCCTACGTAAGTGGCCTGAAGTTTATACTTGTGCATTGGTGTGTGCGTCAATCTCTTTAAGAAAATAGCATGGCTGGCATGTGCGTGTGTGTGGAGAGTGTGTGGTAGATAGAGTGACAGGGATTAGCTTCGGAGCAAGTTGTGACTCTAGAGTCATAGTGAGAGAAACAAAGTGTCTCCCCTGTTCTTTCTGACCACAGTGGGAACTCTGGAGCAGGAGAAGTTAACCTTCTCCTTGATTTCATGTTGTTTATGGAGAAGGAGAAGCAGGAAATTAGTTGGGGGGGAAATGCAACGCTACCAAGCCACGGCCGAGCGACATCTAGTTACATTTTTCGAGAGGTGCACATCAGGCTACGGCGTAGGGTCGGTATCGCCACGTACCTATGTACATAGCCATGGTGCCTATTTAACACAGAAGCATAAATCACGCTTAAGCCTATAAATCAGAGATCTTCAACAGGGGATTCGGGACCCCTTGGGGGTCCTTAGAGTCACTCAAGGGGGGTAAAATTATACATTTTTTGAAAGTATTTTCTAAATTTAAAATGTCTTTACATGAATCCAAGATATTATTAGCATATATAAATCAGCCTATGTGTGAAAAAAACACACATTGATGATAGGCTTACTGGCCTATAGGTCAGGTAGTCTCTAAGGTAGTCATCCACAGATACAGTTCATCCTAAAAATTAATTGTGCCACATGTATGTTTAACATTAAAACATGATTTATGAAATCATGCCAACAATTACCATTTTAATAGCTTAGTTTTATATGTACTAAAAATATTTGTATAAAGGTTTTAGGCTGCCCACATGTTATTGTAGACCCAGTGTAATATGCAACTTAATGTTATACAATATACAGTGAGGAAAATAAGTATTTGAACACCCTGCTATTTTGCAGGTTCTCCCACTTGGAAATCATGGAGGGGTCTGAAATTGTCATCGTAGGTGCATGTCCACTGTGAGAGACATAATCTAAAAACAAAAATCCAGAAATCACAATGTATGATTTTTTAACTATTTATTTGTATGATACAGCTGCAAATAAGTATTTGAACACCTGAGAAAATCAATGTTAATATTTGGTACAGTAGCCTTTGTTTGCAATTACAGAGGTCAAACGTTTCCTGTAGTTTTTCACCAGGTTTGCACACACTGCAGGAGGGAGTTTGGCCCACTCCTCCACACAGATCTTCTCTAGATCAGTCAGGTTTCTGGGCTGTCGCTGAGAAACACGGAGTTTGAGCTCCCTCCAAAGATTCTCTATTGGGTTTAGGTCTGGAGACTGGCTAGGCCACGCCAGAACCTTGATATGCTTCTTACAGAGCCACTCCTTGGTTATCCTGGCTGTGTGCTTCGGGTCATTGTCATGTTGGAAGACCCAGCCTCGACCCATCTTCAATGCTCTAACTGAGGGAAGCAGGTTGTTCCCCAAAATCTCGCAATACATGGCCCCGGTCATCCTCTCCTTAATACAGTGCAGTCGCCCTGTCCCATGTGCAGAAAAACACCCCCAAAGCATGATGCTACCACCCCCATGCTTCACAGTAGGGATGGTGTTCTTGGGATGGTACTCATCATTCTTCTTCCTCCAAACACGGTTAGTGGAATTATGACCAAAAGTTCTATTTTGGTCTCATCTGACCACATGACTTTCTCCCATGACTCCTCTGGATCATCCAAATGGTCATTGGCAAACTTAAGACGGGCCTTGACATGTGCTGGTTTAAGCAGGGGAACCTTCCGTGCCATGCATGATTTCAAACCATGACGTCTTAGTGTATTACCAACAGTAACCTTGGAAACAGTGGTCCCAGCTCTTTTCAGGTCATTGACCAGCTCCTCCCGTGTAGTCCTGGGCTGATTTCTCACCTTTCTTAGGATCATTGAGACCCCACGAGGTGAGATCTTGCATGGAGCCCCAGTCCGAGGGAGATTGACAGTCATGTTTAGCTTCTTCCATTTTCTAATGATTGCTCCAACAGTGGACCTTTTTTCACCAAGCTGCTGGGCAATTTCCCCGTAGCCCTTTCCAGCCTTCTGGAGGTGTACAATTTTGTCTCTAGTGTCTTTGGACAGCTCTTTGGTCTTGGCCATGTTAGTAGTTGGATTCTTACTGATTGTATGGGGTGGACATGTGTCTTTATGCAGCTAACGACCTCAAACAAGTGCATCTAATTTAGGATAATAAATGGAGGGGAGGTGGACATTTTAAAGGCAGACTAACAGGTCTTTGAGGGTCAGAATTCTAGCTGATAGACAGGTGTTCAAATACTTATTTGCAGCTGTATCATACAAATAAATAGTTAAAAAAATCATACATTGTGATTTCTGGATTTTTGTTTTTAGATTATGTCTCTCACAGTGGACATGCACCTACGATGACAATTTCAGACCCCTCCATGATTTCCAAGTGGGAGAACCTGCAAAATAGCAGGGTGTTCAAATACTTATTTTCCTCACTGTATCTCAACATATCTACCTTCCTAACATTCAACCACCCCGACATTCATAGACTTACACACACCAAATATACAGTATAGACACTCCATTCTCTCTGCCTCTTACCACATTATCATAACTGCTGTATGTTATTGTCTGCCACTGTCTATACCTACGTCTAAGTACTGACACTAAGTACATCCATAGTCATTACATTTGCACTAACCTTCATCCTGGACTTTACTTCCCTTTGCATATACTATATATTCTTTGCAATTTTGCACTCAACCCATTCAGCCTTTTTTCTTATGCAACAGTTACTTTGTATGTATATATATATATATATATATATATATATATATATATATATATATATATATATATATATATATATATAGTTTATATATGTAGTTTTCCTCACTGTATGTAGTAGGGGGCCCTGCTCCGACTCTCTCTCAGTTAAGGGGTCCTGGGCTTAAAAAACATTGCAGACCCATGTATAAATGATTTTGTTTGGAGCCCAGATATCTAAATATCTCCAAACTCAGCTCCTAACTGATAATTTCTCGAGATTCTTTGCTAGTTATGACGTGAGTAAGCCCAGCCTTCGGCAAATACGTTTTCAATTCATACATGCGCCTCTCTTCTGGCAGAATGTGTTTAATGAAGGCTAGATCATCACCAGATTGTAGCTATGACTCACGTGGTGTGGTCAATGAAGCCATTTATCAAAGTTTTATCTCAATCTTTGGACAAAGTATTGTATGTGCAGTCTGTTTTCATAAAGTCTGTCAATCAATAGAAAAGAATACTATCTGATTACAGCATCCCAGAAAATTGCCTCCATACAATTGAGGAAATGACTTATTTTGACTTCTTGAGAAACTGTGTATGGATCCTTAATATATTGAGAGAGTAACCAAAATGTAATAAAACAATGGCTCACAGTAAAACATTAGAAGATGACATAAATTTAGCACATTTCTGTAAAGGCAGTGTGTTCCATTGATCAGGCATTCCCTGCATATTTGTTTGTTCCATGCATATCTCTCATTAAGGTTAATACTTTCATAATTACTCATTGATAAAATGTTATTAATCACCGACTAAATGTCAAGACCCATAACTGCACAACCACATTGTCTTTCTGTAAGTCTCCCACACACTGCTGTGAGGAATTCTTTCTCTTTACAGTCCAAAGTGGGAGTCAGATTTTTCCAACGGTTTACCATCTTCACTTTGTGAAGTTGTTTTGAAGGACCAAGGAAAAGGAAATTCTTCCTTGTTTCCTTGGGGGGAAATGTATTCAAGACAAAGGCCCGTGAGACTGGGCGTCATCCAATGCTTCCTGTTTTGCTAGCTTATTAGTGATGATATCTATACAGAGAGTCTGAGGCAGCATCCTCTACCAGAGAGTGTTGTGAATCTCTAAGCCACTGCACTGATTTGGACTTTTAGAGTTAAGCAACATGATGAATGAGCAAGTACCAACATGTAGGCTACAAAATCCGAGATGTCATTAAGGTTTGATGCCTATTGGGAAACAGTGGCATGAGGGACATTATGTGGAAAAAATTAGGACTCTTCCCCAAGGGGCCTCCAACAAAGGAAAGTGCTTATTTCAAATTAGAGCTTATGGTTAATTTCTGGGTACAGAAATTACGCTGAATAGATAGAAGAATGCGTTGAAAATGAAGACAGATTCAGCAACTGCATGGCCTATTTCTTGTTTAAAATGTTTTCAGAAACAAGTTTTGGTGAACCATCTTCCAGTCAGACCCACGTGACGTGTTTGTCCAATCAGGCTGCGGTTTAAATTTTTTGGGCGACAATACAGATTAGCGCCACCTGCTGTTATGGAGATGTATTATGTCTCGCACACGCACAGAACATACGCTCAAGTCGGCGTCGCTTCGGTGTGTTCCCGAGGCACTTTTTTGACCAACTCAGGGAGACTGATCAGTCCGACTGCCTTTTCTGCCGAAGGTTGGCCGTCGGGTTGGTGTGTCCGAGCCTTAAAATGTCTGCTAAAAAACATGAGTCAGCTGTTGCTGTGATAGCGATGGTCTGTTTTAGCGGTAAAGTGGAAGAAGACGTGTTGAAATGTGTGAGCTGAGCCACAAAGAGTGTCCATCAGTCTGCTTAGCAGCCACCTCAGACAACTGATAAGAGCTAAATATGGGTTTGTTTCCTTGTAATGCCACACATACAGCCCCCTGCTGGCAACAGACAAAATGTGTGGTTTTAGTGCTACTGAGTAGCTTAGGGAATTAATATAATTCTGGATTAATGCATGACACAAGAAATCTAGGTTGCTGCTGTTATTTATCATTATTCTACAAGTTAAGATCAATGGCTGGACAGAATAGTTTTAAAATGGTGTTTTAAATGTGCTTGGCTCGAGAGGTCGCTATGTGGGCATGCTGTAGCCCCGCACTTACATTGTCAAGTGCGGCAAAACAACAACACCAATGCCCAAAGCCTTTGGCAATGAAAGCGTATGCTGCAAATTTGATGCCAAGTGTGGTTGATGGCCAAAGTACTGATGCCGTCATTTCCTCGTATTTGTCAAAAGTTAGTTTAATGCCTTTTTGAAGGAAAATTAACAATGTGTATTGACTTGTGAAGAAAAAGAAGAAAATTTGATAAGTAAACACCTCAGCTCCCACCCCCCGCGGAACTGCAGATTTAACGTGGAGTTATTCTTCAGGAAAAAATGACAGGAGGTTAATGAGAGATAATGTGTGATCTGAGAGATATGTATATAGACATAAGGAGGGAATATTGATTTTGATTTGTGAATTTGAATCAAACTACAGCAAACAGGCCAAACACACACAGGTGTGTGCATAAAGGGAGAGCTGCTGTCAGCTGAAAGCACAGAACTGTCAGTCTGAAACACTGTTTATACTTTCTTTTATGTGTTTTTAGGTGGAGGATGTTCACAGTAAATGGTGCAAACAGGGCCATTGTGTATCTTACTAACACCTTCCTGGCACCCTTATCATCCAATAACTTCCAAGGGAAGGTCTGGTGGCACAACACTGAGCGGTACTGGGCAGCCTCTAACCTACTGGGAGTGGCTACGACAGCAATGCTACACACAATCCAGCCTTGTTCCTATGAAGCTGGAACTGCTGAGGTGTTGGATTCCCTGCAGAGAGACAATGAGTGAATGAAGAGCAGCTATCAGCGGCAGTTGAAGAGCACAGAGATCACCAACAAGAGGAGCTGTTTGTGAGGCCTCATGTATTGACGTCTCCTGCCCAATTCTCCCAATGTAGCCAGTTTTGAGTCAGCCTGTTTTCAGTAGGTGATCTGTCATTATTGTTTGTTATTGATTGTTATCCTTTGGAAAGAAAAAGGGAAAATTGCCACACTACTTTCTGACTATGAACATTAATCAATTATTTGATACATAATTACACAAGTTACCCCTTTAGTACGTACACCTGTAAAGCATTTCAATACAGAAGCTCTGCCATAAACTCTATATTTAGGATACTTACAATGTCTAGTTGAAAGACGTTTTAACCTTCTGAGGCCCAGACCTTGAGGCTGCACAGTGGACCAGTTCTTATTAACCCTTGTGTTGTCCTCGGGTCAAATTTGACCCGTTTTCAAAGTTTTTTAAGTCAGAAATATGTTTCTTTCAACCAAATTGCCCAAAAATAACATAGATGCATGCACACTGGTAAAATGAATGATTACTTTCATTGCATTTTGGGCATTGGGCTTTTTTTTTTTTCTTCAATTTTATATCATTTGAAAAAATGTTTTAATGGTTTCAAAAACAGTATCCTGACTAAACATTGACATACACCAGTCTGTGATCTGCTCAACATCCTCTGATCTAAACTATTAGTCAAAATAATTCATAATATCTGCTTTGGTTTAACAAAAAAATTAGGTACAATGTCATTTAATTTAGGTTTATTGACCATGCATAAAAAAACAACGTTGAAATAAGTGGCAAACATGTTTTTAAGAAGCACCAACATTTCAATTTATTACCCTGAAGGACAATTCAATTCAATTAATTAAATTTTATTTATAGTATCAAATCATAACAAGAGTTATCTCGAGACACTTTACAGATAGAGTAGGTCTAGACCACACTCTATAATTTACAAAGACCCAACAATTCCAGTGATTCCCCCAAGAGCCAGCATTTAGTGCAACAGTGGTGAGGAAAAACTCCCTTTTAGGAAGAAATCTCGGACAGACCCAGGCTATTGGTAGACGGTGTCTGACGGTGCTGGTTGGGGGTGTGATGAACAGTGGCATAATAGTCACAATAAAGATAATGGAACAGTGACTACAAATAGTAGTTGTAGTATTTCATGGTGTAGAAGGGTACTGCAGGGTGTAGCAGGGCGTAGCAGGGCATTGCAGGACGTAGCAGGGCGTAGCAGGGCATTGCAGGATGTAGCAGGGTGTAGCAGGGCATAGCAGGACGTAGCAGGGCGTTGCAGGGTGTAGCAGGGCGTAGCAGGGCATTGCAGGACGTAGCATGGTGTAGCAGGGCATAGCAGGACGTAGCATGGTGTAGCAGGGCATAGCAGGACGTAGCATGGTGTAGCAGGGCATAGCAGGACGTAGCATGGTGTAGCAGGGCATAGCAGGACGTAGCATGGTGTAGCAGGGCATAGCAGGACGTAGCAGGGTGTAGCAGGGCATAGCAGGACGCGGAGCAGGACCACGGTGACAGCTGCAACCATGATTTAGGTGCCACCCTAATCCAACAACAACAACAAGTTCAGGGTTGATGGGAAGACTACACAAGGGTTAACCAGACATTTTTTATCAATAAGCGTTAAAATTCTTGATTAAAAATCCTTTATGAATCCCACAGTGGGGAAATATACACTGTTGCAGCAGCAAGGGAGAGAGGAAAAAATATATAAAAGACACTCTAGAGATAAACAAACAAACAGTAAATACTGTATAAGTAAAGATAATGAAACATAATGAGAAACAAGGAGTCAAAGGAAACCGTGTCTTTAAATGTATTGAATGATGTCATTTATTGAATGATTTTTTTTATTTTTTTTACCAGAAAAACCAGCAGGTTGTAAAACAATGTCTATGTTTCTGTTTTTCTGACGAATGTCTTGCAGTGGTGTGAATATTGAGTACAGTGATCTGTTCTGTCTTGGTTTCCCATTAGCAAAAGCTGTGGATAGTACCTGGTTTTATGGTTAGGCTTACTTTTAATACTTGAATTCTATTTTCCTGATGATACTTCCATATTTTTACTTAAGTTACATTTTAAATGCAGGACTTTTACTTGTCACAGAGTGTTTTTACAGTGTGGTATTAGTATTTTTAAGGATCTGAATACTTCTTCCAACACTGTATGTCTGTGTGTGTCATTACAGTAAGTTATCAAAGAAAGCAGTGAAAAGGTTACTCTCAGGATGTATTTGAGCTGATTTGTCAGTCAAACCCTTTCCTGTTAGGTTTTGCGCCTAACAGGAAACTTCCACTTTCGTCACTAGACAGCCGCTACTACTGCTAACGCCACTCTAGTTCTGAAGTCTTTACACCTTCTTCCTGTCCCTCATATAATTGATTTCAAAATAGTTATCTTGGTTTATAAAGCACTTATCGGTTTGGGGCCAAAATACATTTCTGATCTTCTGCTACACTATGAACCACCCAGACCTATCAGGTGGTCTGGGACAGGTCCACTATGACCCACCCAGACCACTCAGGTGGTCTGGGACAGGTCCACTATGACCCACCCAGACCTCTCAGGTGGTCTGGGACAGGTCCACTATGACCCACCCAGACCTCTCAGGTGGTCTGGGACAGGTCTGCTATACTATGAACCACCCAGACCTCTCAGGTGGTCTGGGACAGGTCCACTATGACCCACCCAGACCTCTCAGGTGGTCTGGGACAGGTCTACTACACTATGAACCACCCAGACCTCTCAGGTGGTCTGGGACAGGGCCACTATGAACCACCCAGACCTCTCAGGTGGTCTGGGACAGGTCCACTATGACCCACCCAGACCTCTCAAGTGGTCTGGGACAGGTCTGCTTTCTGTCCCCAGAGTCAGAACTAAACAGGGGGAAGCAGCGTTCAGTTTCTATG
The DNA here is from genome assembly GCA_023566125.1 of Zingel zingel. Lineage (NCBI taxonomy): Eukaryota > Metazoa > Chordata > Actinopteri > Perciformes > Percidae > Zingel > Zingel zingel. The sequence continues at coordinate 24,801,185 of CM042335.1, read as the reverse complement.
CTCCACATATCTGGAACAACCTCCCAGAAAGCTGCAGGTCCGCCACAACTCTCAGTTCTTTTAAATCAAGGCTGAAGACCTTTCTTTTTGATGCTGCTTTTCTTTAAATACTTTTTCATTTCTTATAATGCACTGTAACTTTTGTTCCCGTATTTGATCTGTTTTATATGTGTTATTGTTTTGAACTGCTCTTTAATGTTTTATGTAAAGCACTTTGAATTGCCCTGTTGCTGAAATGTGCTATGTAAATAAAGCTGCCTTGCTATTTCTACTTCGATTGGCCATTACTATTACTCTTCAGCATATGTGCTGTACTCTAGTCAGTGGTGGGATGTAAAGTAAATTTACTGCCCTTATGTACAAATTTATGGAAGTTGTACTCAAGTATTTCCATTTTAATATTTTGGAGGCAAATAACGACATAATGCATATTGAGTCAGATTATTAATACAAAGATGATGATATATTTGTATGGATTATGCAGTACATAAAGTATAACAATGATGCTTCCACATTAATGCATCAATCATTCTAATTAAAAAAAAATTATATATATTATTATGAAATGGGCCATTAAGCATAATAGTACTTTTACTTTTAGTATTTTAAGTATGTTTTAATGCCAATGCTTTTGTATGTTTAATTAAATTACAAGCATTTTTACTTGTAACAGTATTGTAGTACTGCAGCACTGTAGTATTGCTACTTTTACTTCAGTAAAAGATCCAAGTACTTCTTCCAGCACTGACACTAGTATCAGTGCCATTAATACGATACAATACAAACTTTACTGTCAGTTCACATCGAAATCCGTTTTGCGTTCCCCGAACAGCTCCGCTCAAAAGAAGAAATTTAAAGCGAAATACACACAGAGCTAGACAACAGTTACACATATTGTACAAAGGTGAAGAAGACACATCAACAGCCATGGCAAAGAGACATGTTTCATGATGATATTTTCGGATCCAGGTCTTTATTGGCAGCACACTGATTTTCATTTATTTATTTTTAAAACAGGGACAATGTACAATATACATTAACCTTAGACAGGAGAGATGCATTTTACCAGGTTGTACCACTAATTTCTACCTGTAGTCCCTGGGCAGGCTGATGTCAACAAATACATTTAATAACACATTCATCCCAAAACCAACATTAAAATGATCATACCCTTCATTCATTCATCAGCATTCATTTACAAATACGCTCCCACATACACATACACATTCATACATTATGTGAACATGTTTGTTTTAAAAGAAGCCATTTTTTGGCCTGATATGAAATTTTTTTAAATGTACAAGTGTTATCAACTTATTCCACTGTCTGATAGTCACACTTGAGAAAGCTGAGCTGCTGAATGCTGTTTTACACTGATTTACACACATTTTGGTTTAGCAACAGGATAGACTGATGTATAAAAGAGTACTTGAGCCTGTTGTATCTAAATAGCCTGTCCTCATGAACCATTCGTTCGAAAAGCTACGAAAAGATAAGCACTGTAAGTCGTAGGTTTTCACCGTTTTTTTGTTGCTGTGTAAGAACACGGCTGGCCGCTTAGGGAGGTGTTCGGGGTGATGGGTGGGCGTTAACACACAGGACTTTCAAACAAGGGAGCGGAGTTTGCTTCCTGGGGAAAATAAAAGACTTTCACTCAGGAAATGCGCGTTCCTTGGGAGTGTTTTAATACAAAGCAAGATCTTTTTCATAAACTTAATTAGTCGTTTCGGTGCCTACTTTCGTCGCCGCATAATGCTCACTTTTTCTTGTGTAAACTTAACCGTAATCTCCGCCAAAATGACCGACAGCTCGCGGTGCTCTACCCGGCTCACAGTCACCTATTCTCGAGTAACTGATCCACCAACTATCGCTGACCTGACGGAGCACCATGCGGAGCACCATAGCTGTTTTCGCAGGGCTCTGTAGCGGCTAAACACATCTACTAACTGCCGCTGATACGACCGAGCTGTGGCGGAGGTCTGTAGCCGCGTCACGAAGCTCTTTAGCGGCTAAAACAGCTAGCAACAGCCACTCTGTAGCACGGAGCTCTGTAGCCAGCCGGCGTTTCTCCTAGTTTTCAGATGATATCATACGTTTTAGTGTGGATACCTTTTTGTACCATATCCTACGAACCCGTTCATGAGAATGCGTTGATCTAAACAAAGGGACTCTAAATCTCCTGTTAGAAGGCAAAAGTTGGTATTCATAATTTGAAAAATGCACGGAGTCCGAACAGAAGAGATGCTGTTAGCAAGCCTGAGCATGCTCTTCTTGTGGATTGTTTGAAACGAGTGTGCAACAGGTTGGCCAGTGATTTTAGGGCAAACTTTGAATTGGTTGCATAATTTAGTTTTAAGTTTAGGAGATGGCTGCTGCTGAGCCAGGCTGGGCTGCAGTACAGCATGACTCACGAATGAATCACTTATTAGAGTTATAAAACAAAGAAATAATCTGGCCGCTGGTTCCATAGAATCTAAGCCTACAGAGGAAGTCAAGGTGCTGCTATATAATCCAGTACCAGTAATAACTTTTGTGCTGACAGCCTTCCTGTCGTAACACTCTGCACTACAAAGATACTTGGGAAACCATCCAATTAGCCAGAAGTTGTACTCAGTTAATGCTACTGTTCTGTCAAATTACTGGAAGAGTGGTTTCCACAGGGTGACTACAGCATGTATGTACAGTATGTTCTGTGCTGTGGTCAAAGGCTGGCACAGTGTTTGTTCTTTCGGCCAGTAATTCTTCAGAAAGCAATAGCTCAGGCTACTGAATGCCCTTCTGCATAAAAAAACAATGTATGTAGTCATGACCAGACTCAAATGGATTTTGTTACTGTTATCAGCGGTGGTCCAGAATGAAAATCTGCAGAATTAAGCGGACTGTTTTTCTGCTTGGGGTGGAGATGTGTTAACACTCAGAGTTTTATTTGTTCATTTATTTTTTAATCTGGGATCCGAGTGGGATCCGAGTGGGATCCGAATTCGGCGACTGCAGACTCCGTGTGGCTCTGGTCATGACTGTTGAAACACATGGTGTAGTGTGAAATACAGTATACAGTGAATTTCCACTTTCACAGACTGGGTTGGTGCACAATGCCTCAGCTTGCCCAGGAATGTGGAAAAGGGGTTGTTTGGTGTGTTGATGTGCAGGTTGTTAGGAGAGCAGAGGTGGTATATTCCCCTGTTCCAACATGACTGTCTGCACCTTCTTTCCAAAAAGCAGGGGTAAAAGAATGGGATCTGATAGACTAGGAGAGATAGTTTTGTATTTTTGCATGACTGCAGTGGCACCTGCGGTCCCTGGTTCATGTTGAGTAATAATGGGATGGTGGTGACGCATGTACGCAGGAATTCAGAATAAGCTTTTTCCAACGAGGTGAGGACACAGTGTACTGTCAAACCTGGTGGGCATACCCTAGATAAAGAATGTGCTTGTTTCAGCAGCAAGCAGTGACGGGATAAAACAAAATCTTTAATGATATATTAACATTGAAAGAAGCACTAAGGGTCCCTCAGCCATTGAAGCTGCAAATATTGATATCAGTACAAAAATCATCATAAGGAAGAAGGAAAAAAAACTGTATAAACTGTACATAATATTAAAAGGAGATCATGTACACATGCTTAACAATTACAACCCTCACAAATATGTTTAAGGATATTTAGGTTCATTACAATTTAGGTCTTATTTTCATAGTTGTGTCCATTATTTGTAACGAGTTTCTCCCACGGTAATGGTGACGTGATCACTAGTCTGACGGGTAAAAGAAACAATCAAAATTCTCAATTCGATTTTACTGGACACCTCGACATCACAGACTAGGTGTCATTGGCATTTTAGGCCTTTATTTGTATAGCACAGCTTGGACTTGAAAGGGGAGAGAAAGGGGGAGGACAGGACCCGATAAGAAGGAGAAACACAGCTACTTTTAAACATGATCAAAGACTTGGATATCAACAGGTTTTTGGATATGAGCACACATCGCTATGCCGACCTCTTCAAGAAGCTGGTTGAAGGAATAAAAGAGGGACGCTGTGTTCACACGCGCCAACAAGTCCTCCACCGCTGGTGAACTTTGAAAAAAGTCCTGTTTTGCATGGCTACATGTAAACGGGAATATTCGTGAAATACTCACTTTCATTAGCGTAAACAGCTTAGTCTGAATATCGTCTTTTTTCGGAATAAGGGCAAAAACCTGAATATTACGTGCATGTAAACATTCAGTATACCGATTGTTTCCACCACATTTGTCAACCTGCTCAAGATCTTCAAACACATACATACAGTGAGGAAAATAAGTGTTTGAACACCCTGCTATTTTGCAAGTTCTCCCACTTGGAAATCATGGAGGGGTCTGAAATTGTCATCGTAGGTGCATGTCCACTGTGAGAGACATAATCTAAAAAAAAAAATCCAGAAATCACAATGTATGATTTTTTAACTATTTATTTGTATGATACAGCTGCAAATAAGTATTTGAACACCTGAGAAAATCAATGTTAATATTTGGTACAGTAGCCTTTGTTTGCAATTACAGAGGTCAAACGTTTCCTGTAGTTTTTCACCAGGTTTGCACACACTGCAGGAGGGAGTTTGGCCCACTCCTCCACACAGATCTTCTCTAGATCAGTCAGGTTTCTGGGCTGTCGCTGAGAAACACGGAGTTTGAGCTCCCTCCAAAGATTCTCTATTGGGTTTAGGTCTGGAGACTGGCTAGGCCACGCCAGAACCTTGATATGCTTCTTACAGAGCCACTCCTTGGTTATCCTGGCTGTGTGCTTCGGGTCATTGTCATGTTGGAAGACCCAGCCTCGACCCATCTTCAATGCTCTAACTGAGGGAAGGAGGTTGTTCCCCAAAATCTCGCAATACATGGCCCCGGTCATCCTCTCCTTAATACAGTGCAGTCGCCCTGTCCCATGTGCAGAAAAACACCCCCAAAGCATGATGCTACCACCCCCATGCTTCACAGTAGGGATGGTGTTCTTGGGATGGTACTCATCATTCTTCTTCCTCCAAACACGGTTAGTGGAATTATGACCAAAAAGTTCTATTTTGGTCTCATCTGACCACATGACTTTCTCCCATGACTCCTCTGGATCATCCAAATGGTCATTGGCAAACTTAAGACGGGCCTTGACATGTGCTGGTTTAAGCAGGGGAACCTTCCGTGCCATGGATGATTTCAAACCATGACGTCTTAGTGTATTACCAACAGTAACCTTGGAAACGGTGGTCCCAGCTCTTTTCAGGTCATTGACCAGCTCCTCCCGTGTAGTCCTCAGCTGATTTCTCACCTTTCTTAGGATCATTGAGACCCCACGAGGTGAGATCTTGCATGGAGCCCCAGTCCGAGGGAGATTGACAGTCATGTTTATCTTCTTCCATTTTCTAATGATTGCTCCAACAGTGGACCTTTTTTCACCAAGCTGCTGGGCAATTTCCCCGTAGCCCTTTCCAGCCTTGTGGAGGTGACCAATTTTGTCTCTAGTGTCTTTGGACAGCTCTTTGGTCTTGGCCATGTTAGTAGTTGGATTCTTACTGATTGTATGGGGTGGACAGGTGTCTTTATGCAGCTAACGACCTCAAACAGGTGCATCTAATTTAGGATAATAAATGGAGGGGAGGTGGACATTTTAAAGGCAGACTAACAGGTCTTTGAGGGTCAGAATTCTAGCTGATAGACAGGTGTTCAAATACTTATTTGCAGCTGTATCATACAAATAAATAGTTAAAAAATCATACATTGTGATTTCTGGTTTTTCTTTTTTAGATTATGTCTCTCACAGTGGACATGCACCTACGATGACAATTTCAGACCCCTCCATGATTTCCAAGTGGGAGAACTTGCAAAATAGCAGGGTGTTCAAATACTTGTTTTCCTCACTGTATCTCAACATATCTACCTTCCTAACATTCAACCACCCCGACATTCATAGACTTACACACACCAAATATATAGTATAGACACTCCATTCTCTCTGCCTCTTACCACATTATCATAACTGCTGTATGTTATTGTCTGCCACTGTCTATACCTACGTCTAAGTACTGACACTAAGTACATCCATAGTCATTACATTTGCACTAACCTTCATCCTGGACTTTACTTCCCTTTGCATATACTATATATTCTTTGCAATTTTGCACTCAACCCATTCAGCCTTTTTTCTTATGCAACAGTTACTTTGTATATATATATATATATATATATATATATATATATATATATATATATAGTTATTGTTTATTTCATATTAATGTTAAATATGTGTGTTTGTTTGTTTATGTATGCACCTTTCACCAAGGCAAATTCCACATAAGTGCACTTAATGTGGCAATAAAACCTTTTCTTATTCTGAATTGTATTTTTGATTTACCTTGAAGGTCACCGTTGTTACACTGCTTTCAGCAATAAAAAAATAAAATTGAAAAAAAAACGTGGATTCTATGCTGTGTTTGCTTTCTACGTATGCCATGTTCGGTTGTTATATGCATATGTTTTTAGCCTAACAATAAGCTTTCTCAGCTATTACATCATCATGCATGGCCTCCCAGCCAATCAAATCATTGATTCCATCCCGACAGAACATTTAGTGTAATGTAGTTTATTTTGAACATTTAAAAAATAATAAAATAAACGATAAATAACAACATGTACATATCAGCACAAGCAAGAAAAACCAACAAAAACAAAATGCTCAGCAAACATATCTTTCAAAATGATTGTAAATGATTCAAATAAGGATTCCCATGTTCAAAAAAAGAGTATGAAGTTTAAAAAAAAAATGTTGTCCTACCCACTTTTACTACTTTTGTACAAACAATTGAATTCTTCAGTTATTTATATATGTATACATACACATACATGCATTTATACATACTTACACGCACATGTACACATGCATACACACATGCCTTCACATTAGTTGTAAACTGTAAAAACAATTACTTTTTTTTTTACATTTAAAAAAATTATAATTTGGTTTTAGCCTGTTAAACATGTTCCCAAAGCCTAGTGTTTTAGATTTTGATTTAGAGAGTTGTGGAGAAAGAATTGAGATATTTTACTTAAATAAATATAGCACTACCCCACTGTAAACACTCTACTAAAGCCGGATTTAGACTTCTAAGGGGTTAAAATCTCAAAAGAAAGAATGATGGTAATGTTTTTATACTGTACTATACTATATATTGTTTACAGTCAACTATGAATTTGGGTATTACTATATACTGTATATTGCTGAGTAGTTTAATCTAATAATAACTCATCTTAACAAATCATATTTTTAGATACTGATTCCATATCTTCCCTATTTATATTTATCTAGGGATACTTTACTCTGAAATGCAGTGAAGAAGTATCAAGCAGCAAATTATGAAAAATATAGTAGCTTACAAATACCTCAAAATTGTACATATGTAGATTTTAGCATGCTCAGGAATTATTTAAGTATTTATTGATGTTACTTTATTTATGGCTGTGCCTGTGCTGCTGTAACAACCAAAATTCCCTGCTGGAGTTCAAGAAGGGTTTATCTTATCTTACTGTAATAATGTGACTGGTGACACTCAGAATTAAACAACATGACTCAGGAATGATGACTTTGTAGTGATACTATACATGTTAGAAAATGAGGGCTGGAAGAAACATTACAAAAGAAGCAGATATTTTCAGATATGTGTGCGTCACAGGGCCTGAAACAGTAGTCTAACTTTGCCTAATGCTTCCTCCGCCTCCTCATTGACTACAGTCACCGGGGTGGGGAGGGTGGGTGGGGGGTGTCACTTACATCTGCCAAAACATGCACAACAGTTTCAAGGGATATGGCTGTAACGCACAGACCATGAATCACTGATGATCAGTGACATTTGTCTCAGGCTACATTTACATTGCTACGTTTTGGGTTAAAAATGAATTTTTTTTTGCTACGTTTCCCCCTCTCATTCCCCCTGCTCTGGTGTCTTCCCCTCTCATTCCCCCTGCTCTGGTGTTCCCTCCTCTCATTCCCCCCTGCTCTGGTGTCTCCCCCTCTCATTCCCCCTGCTCTGGTGTCCCCCCCTCTCATTCCCCCTGCTCTGGTGTCTCCCCCTCTCATTCCCCCTGCTCTGGTGTTCCCTCCTCTCATTCCCCCCTGCTCTGGTGTTTCCCCCTCTCATTCCCCCTGCTCTGGTGTTCCCTCCTCTCATTCCCCCTGCTCTGGTGTTCCCTCCTCTCATTCCCCCTGCTCTGGTGTTCCCTCCTCTCATTCCCCCTGCTCTGGTGTTTCCGAGCCCCTAACCCGGACACATTTAGAAACCCTTCTGACCCGTTTTGGTTTGGAATCTGCGGGGTTGTGTTCCAGTCTCAACGGCCACAAACGGAGACCTTTGGCAACACCGACACTGACGCAAACGTTTCTCCACCTAATTCGGTCTTATGGGTCATGACGTCTTGTTCTGTGAGACTAAGCTACTAATGTTACCATGGCAATTACCAGCAACGGGCGGAGTATACATGCTGCCTCCTGTTTATGCCCAGTATACCAGAATGTTGATTTAGTATGAGGTTTGGGCGTGTTAGTTTAAACAGAGATTAGTTCTTCTACTGGAGATAAAAACACTAAAAGCTAAAAAGCTTTACGAATACAAAAAACAATCAACACTAATTTTCAACCTATATTCTAATCATTACATTTGATATCTGACCTGGCTGAATGACTAACAGCGTCTTGGTGTGTATGTCAAAAGTAAGCACATATCAAAAAGTTACAAAGTGCTTTACGTTCATTTAAAAAAACAAGCAAACAGTTAATATAAGAAAAAAAAGAAAGACAGAATGACACATAATAAACAAACAAACAACAATAAAATCAATAAAAAGTCTAAAAAAGACTTAAAAGAAGATGGCTTCATTGATTTCCTCTGGCAGGTCATTCCACAACTGGGGGGCCCGAGCAGAAAAGGCCCGATCATCTTTTGTTTTCAGGTTTGACCAGGGAATGACCAAGAGTGACGTTTGTGGTGATAAGTTCATCCATATATTTGGGAGCAATCCGCATACCAGCCTTTAAAGTGATCATTCAAATTTGTTAACTCTAAAACAGACTGGGAGCCAATGAAGTGATTTTAAAGTCGGTGTTGTGTGTTCTCTCCTGCTGGACCCGGTTATGAGTCAGGTTGTGGCAAGGGACAGCAAAACTATTTTCCAGACTCAGAGGTTTGTCTGCCCCCATACTGTATTACTGTGGCCTTATCAATGCAAAAGTCAAAGTCTGGAAATAAATGCAGACACTGTGATGGCTGGCAGACGATGAGGGTACCGATACAGACAGAGATAGCACCTATAAGCGTGTGTTGTGAGAGTCATGTTTCTCTTTGAATCTGTTATCTTTATTGAATGTTCATGTTGGGAACATTGCAACACGTTATTGTGAAACCACTTCTGTTTGACACCTCTGTGAACTAACACAAAGGATGTGACTAAGAATTTGGTTGTGTGGAAATTGTATAGGAGAAAAAAAAAACCTCCAAAAATAACCTGCTATTGTTTATATTATATTGGTTGTTTTTAACCAACCCACTGTTTGACAGATTACACACAGGGAGGAATCTTTTAATTTTCACAGGTTCCTTTTTTTATTTTGTCACATTTTCTGGTAGCATGTCAGTGACTCATCTTCTGTTTAGCTTTCCAGATTTCCGTGTTTCTCCTTGTCTAGTGTAGAGCCGGACTGGATCCATATCAGTTGCTGATGGGTCTATAAAGCGCACAGAGCTGTACAAACCGCCTCTTTATTCACCACTTCTAAGTGCGTTTGCTGTAAGCTCCTTTTGTTTATAGAACACCAGCCCTGTAAAATCCCATGTATCTGTAAAAGTAATTAGATTACACACTGGAGCTCCAGATGGGAAATCTTTCATCCTAGTGAGATTTGCGTCTGTTTTAGGGGTCGTGTGGTTTCTTACGTGCCTAGACAGTGAGAGAGAGTAGCAGACTGTATGCTTTATGACTTCCTGTAAATTCTGCTTTGGACACACAAGGAACATCTTTTCCACTGAACTCCTTATATTCAACCAGACAATTCTTGACTGTCAAAATTTGTGATGATGATGTATTGATGATAATAGTACAGATTACACATTTGTACCAATGCCTGCATTCTCCTGTGATTCCAACTAGTCTGTTTTCTTTGACAAGTTAAATGTTTTTATTAGAACTGAAATCAGTGTCTTGAATCTATGGTGACCATGTTTTACCCAAAGGTTTGTCCAAAAGGACCTCAGTTATAGCCAGCACTGGCCCAATCTTTAGCCCACATACTGTCAATGGATGCAAACAATCAGCCTGAGGATGACTGTTTACATGACCCCCACTTGTAATTCACTTTGGGCCATGGAGCCATTTAAAAAAATGTCCAATGGGAATTTGCTGACATATAATACACCCATGTTAGGTTGAACATTTTCCTGTGATTTAGTCATAATAATAATAATAATTTCAGATTATTCTTTCTGATTCCTTAGATTATGAGGTAATGTCCATTAGTAGACAAGCAGTTCCTCTTGAATGTACACTTTTCCATCATATGTTGTCATCAGCTTTAATATGTCTGAATGGGAACAATCACAAAACCGACATTTTTAATATATGATGGTATTTTAAACTACTGATTTAGTGCCTGATGTGCAAAGCACAAAGCACGTTAGTTATTATCCGGCATACTTTTTTTTCCAATGATCATAGCTTATGTTGTCTGCTGTTTTCAGTCCTTTTCTGAGTTTATAATGGGTGTGTATTGTACTGCTTAGTGTGTGTCACATAGTATATGTCACCAACTGACCTCCTTCTGCTGTTCTGCATTTTCAAAATATTCTGACCTCAACCTTTGAAACTTCCACTTTGAAGCTTTCTGCTTCAAAGCACCAAAACAGCCCTTTCACTGTCTGGTTAACATTCACATGTCAAAATGTTAAAAGTATGCTTGTAGTCAATCTCTTTCTACATGTTATACTTTTATGAAATAAAATAACTAGAAAATGCATTTCCTGCAGAAAATGCTTGCGAATGCTGAAAAGCCAAATTGGATTGCTGGCATAATTGCGTAAGAAGATGGTGAAGTAGTGAGAATAGTTAGAAGAGTGGTAATGGATTCAAATAGTACGAATTTCATTGACATGTTTTAAACCAATGTTTTAAACAAAAGTGGAATAGTTTAAGATTAAGAAAAAAAGAAAAGTCATAGTATAGGTATGTCAAAAATGTGATAAAAAGACATAGTATAGCATGTCAAAAAGTCATTAAAAAGTAATAGTGTAGCATGAGTAATTTTATTGTATATTGAAAAAAGTCATAGTATAGTATTTGAAAAAGTGATAAAAAGTCTGTCAGGGTACAATAGGCGTACTCAAATGCACAATTCAGGACTTAAGGAAAAACAGGTAAGTGCAGTTTATTGTTCCAAGAACAATCAGGCAACAGTACAAAATCGGCAGGCAACAACGTAGTCAGGAAACAGGCAGAAGGTCTAGAAAACAAACAAAGGATATCAAAATAAAACAGGAAGTCCAGAAAACAAACAAAACATAAAATAAGAGCGGAGCATGGCATGTCAAAAATAGTGATGAAAGTCATAGTATTTGAAAAAGTGATAACAAAGTCATAGTATAGTTTGTTGAAAAAAAACGCCATGAAAACAGCCTGCCTGGACTGGGACTAGTACCTGGGTCAGATTAAGCATAGATTACTTGCTGGATGTTATTGGCGCAATGCTAACCATTGAGCCACTTTGCCAACAAGAAACTTTGTTGAAAACAGTCATGTATGTCAAAAAAGTCAAGGGATAAGTCAAAAAAAGTCATTAAAAAGTCCTAGCATAGCATGTGGAAAGATGACGTAAAAAAAAAGTCATAGTATAGTATGTTGAAAAAAGTCATAGTATAGTATGTTGAAAAAAGTCATAGTATAGTATGTTGAAAAAAAGTGATAACAAAGTCATAGAATAGCATGTCAAAAAAGTGATAAAAAGTCATAGTATAGTATTCGAAAAAAATAATAAAAAAGTAATTGTATAGTATGTCGAAAAGTGATAAATAAGTCATAGTATAGTATGTTGAAAAAAGTCATAGAATAGAATGTCAAAAAAAGTGATACAAAAGTCATAGAATAGAATGTCAAAAAAGTGATAATGACAGTGAAAAAAACAAATAGAAAAAATAGTAAACAAAACAGAAAACTCACAGCCAGCTGACCCCAACCTTCACATCATAGTATAGTATGTCGAAAAAAGTGATTAAAGGGTCATAATATGTTGAAAAAAGTGATAAAAGAGTCATAGTATAGTATTCGAAAAAGTGATTACAAAGTCATTGTATACTATGTCGAAAAAAGTAATTGTATTGTATGTTGAAAAAAGTATACTATAGTATGTCAAATAAAGTCATAACAAAGTCATACAATAGTATGTCGAAAAAGTAATTATATAGTTTGTCAAAAAAAGTCATAACAAAGTTATAGTATAGTATGTCGAAAAAAGTGATAAAAAAGTAATTGAAGTGATAACAAAGTTATAATATACCATGTGAAAAAAGTCATAGTATAGTATGTTGAAAAAAGTGATAACAAAGTCATAGAATAGTATTCGAAAAAGTGATGACAAAGTCATGGTATACTATGTTGAAAAAAGTTATTATATAGTATGTTGAAAAAAGTCATAGTATAGTATGTCAAATAAAGTCATAACAAAGTCATAGTATAGTATCTCGAAAAAAGGCATAGTATATTATGTCAAAAAAGGTCATAACAAAGTCATAGTATAGTATGTTGAAGGCTCAAGGTAAAAGGTTAATTTAGGAAAAGCAAGGGAAAAGGGAGTGGGGAGGTGGACGCCAGGGACAGGGAAAAAAGCAGGTAGGATGGCGAGGGCTCGGGAGCTGGGGAGTAGGATAAGGAAGACAGATAGGATGGTGAGGGGTCGGGAGCTGGGGAGTAGGATGGAAAAGGCAGATAGGATGGTAAGGGGTCGGGAGCGGGGAGTAGGATGGAGAAGGCAGATAGGATGGTGAGGGCACAGGAGAGCACTGGGGCTGGGGAGCAGAGGAGCCGAGGAGAGGGTGGTTGGGAGTGGAGACGGATGCAGGTTGAAGCAGGGTGCCGTGGGAGGGGGAGGGGGAGCTGGATGCTGATGCCAGCTGACTGGAGACGACGAACAGGAGAGAAATGGTAAAAGCGTGACTGGAGCAATGATCAAGCGTAGATGGCCTGTTGAGCCGGGGTTGAAATACTGGTCTTAATTGGAGAGCAAGGCAGGTGTGTGCAGCGGGAGAGGGTGATGATGGAAGCGTAACCAGGTGCGCTCAATCAGCTGGCAGCAGCGGCGGCAGGGGGAGAACACAGGAGGCACAGAGAGAGACAGGGCCAACAGAAAAAAACACAGAGAGGGCAGAACTAATCGAGATACTGACAGTGAAAAAAACAAATTCACAGCCAGCTGACCCCAACCTTCACATCATAGTATAGTATGTCGAAAAAAGTGATAAAAAGTCATACTAATAGTATGTTGAAAAAAAGTGATAATAGAGTCATACTATTTCATAGAGTATGTTGAAAAAAGTCATAGTATAGCAGTAGAAAAAGTGATAGAAAGTCATAGTATAGTATATTGAAAAAAACGTCATGAAAATAGCCTGCCCGGACGGGGAATCGTACCTGTGTCAAAGTATGCAGAGATTACTTGCTGGTTGATTGTTGGCACAATGCTAACCATTGAGCCAGTACATATATACTGTACATTGAAAAAAGTCTAATAGTTAATATATAAAGTATAGTATGGTGAAAAAAGTAATAAAAAAGTCATAGTATAGTATGTTGAAAAAAGTGATAACAAAGTCATAGTGTAGTATGTCGAAAAAAATTATAAAAGAGTCATAGCATAGTATGTTAAAGAAAGTCATAGAATAGCATATAAAAAAGTGATGAAAAGTCATAGTATAGTATTCAAAAAACTGATAAAGTCATAGTAGTGTATGTTTAAAAAAGTGACAACAAAGTCATAGTATAGTATGTCAAATAAAGTGATAAAAAGACATATGATAGTATATCGAAAAAAGTCACAATATAGTTTGTCGAAAAAAGTGATAAAAGAGTCATAGTATAGTATCTCGAAAAAAGTCATAGAATAGCTTGTCAAAAAAGTGATATAAAGTCATAGTATAGTATTCGAAAAAGTGATAAAAAAGGATAAAAAAAACCTCATAGAATAGTATGTCGAAACAAGTGATAATAAAGTCATAGTATAGTGTTATGGTTTTGGTATTTTGTCTTGTATTTTTGTTAATTTCTGTTGCCTGGTTTAGTTATTTCTGTATGTTTCCTGTGTTTGCATATTTATTCTGGATTTTTCTGTTCCCTGTTGTGTTGATCTGTCCTGTGTACTGTGGTCTGTGTATTTAGTTGTGTATTTCCCTGTTTATGTTCTGCTTCCTGTTTTATTTTGGTAGTCTGTTTTCTGTCCTGTCATGTCTAGCTTTACTTTGTTTTCCCGCTTTTGTTGATTGTCCTGCCCCGCCCTAATGTGCTTCACCTGTTGTACCACCTGTCCCTCATTTGTTCATTACCTCTTGTATTTAACCCCCGTGTTCCCTTTGTCTCATGTCAGATCATTTGGTTTCCTCGTGCCGCCTGTATGTATCTCTCTGCGTCCTGCCCGTTGGTTTTTCCTGCCTCTGTTCTGCTGTCTTCAGTTTCATTAAAATCAGTGAGTTCACACCATCTCCTGCCTGCCGTCTCTCTCTGCGTTTGGGTCCACCATTTCTCATCGTGTCACAGTATAGTATGTTGAAAAAAGTGATAAAAAGTCATAGTATTCAAAAAAGTGATAAAGTCATAGTTGTGTACGTTGAAAAAAGTGATAACAAAGTCATAGTATACTATGTCGAAAAAAGTGATTTAAAAGTAGAAAATAGAATGTTAAAGTCATAGTATGTCAAAGTACTTTTATGAAGTATAGAATGTCGAAAAAATGGATAACAAAGTAAAAGTATTGCATGTCTAAAACACCTGGGTCGATCCTGGGTTGGAGTAAGCAGAGATGACTTGCTGGTGGTTGTTGGAACAATGCTAAACATTAAGCCACTGTGCCAACAAGAAAATATAAAAACAACATAAAGTCCTAGTATGGTGTGTTGAAAAGGTCAAGGCATAGTATGTTGAAAAAAGTCATTAAAAAAATCATAATATTGCATGTTGAAAAAAGACAAACGTCATTGTATAGTATATTGAAAATGTTATAGTATACTATGTGGAAAAAAGTGATTAAAAGACATAGTATAGCATATTGGAAAAAAGTGATAAAACAATCATAGTATGTATATCAAAAGAAGTCATAGTATAGAATGTTACAAACAACTATCAGAGTATTTAGATTAAATTAACTTGATTGTCATTGCATATGTCACTCAGTAACACAATGTAGTTAGTGTCACTAGAAAAAAAAGTCTTGAAAAAAGCCTGCCCGGACTGGGGATCGCACTTGGGTCAGAGTATGCAGGGATTATTACTTGCCAGTTGGCGCAATGCTAACCATTGGGACACTGCCAACTGTCATGTGTGGTATGTCGAAAAAGTCATAGTATAGTATGTCGAAAAAAGTGGTAGTATAATGTTAAAAATATATAACATAGTCATAGTATAGTGTGTGGAAAAAAGTCACACAAAGCCATAGCATTAATATCGAATGAAGTCATAGAATACTATGTTGAAAAAAGTGATAAAAAGGTCATAGTATTAATGTCGAAAAAATTCATAGTATAGAATGTTAAAAAAAAATCCTAGTATAGTATATCAAAAAAAGTCATAGTATAGTATGTTAAATTGTCAAAGAACAATACATTGAAAAAAGTCATAGTATCGTATGTTTAAAAAAAAAAAAAAAAAAAAAGACTTGGAATCAAACCTTTGTGAGAGTCTGCATTGCATACTTGCTGGTGCTCACTGGAGCAGTGGCAACAACTGAGCCATTGTGCCACTAAAAGAAATTATGTTGACAGTCACAGCATAGTACGTCAAAAAAAAAGCCAAGCTCATAGTATAGTTTGTCGAAAAAAGCCATTAAAAGTCACAGTATGGTCTGTCCAAACAAATCAAAGTATAGTACTATATGTCGAAAAAAAGATAGATACAGATACAGACATGTGGTTGTGTTCTGTAATTGTAATATATGTTGCATGTCCTTTATGTTGTGCTTGTGTTTTTTGGCCTCTACTGCCAATCAAATTTCCCTCAAGGGACAATAAAGGTCTGTACTGATCTGTCTGCCTCAACCTAATCATCTGGGAAAACAAAAATGCTGTTTCAAGTTTAAATAAAGTTGTTTGTTATATTTAGCTCCTCTAGGACTGCAGAGATCTCAGTCCAGCTGAGAGGTTCACTGATTCACTGCTCTGAGAGTCCCTCTGAAACACTGAAAACATTGTGCACTCTGTTCATAGCTGGTTCCAGATATACAGCAGGAAAGATAAGAGATGTGCAAGAATGTATCATGAACATTAACTAAAAATTACACTCCTCCTGACCTCTTACCCAGTATAAGATGGGAGTAACACAGTCACTCACTTACTGTAACTATCAGACGGCACATCAATCATTCAATTCAATTCAATTGTATATATAGTATCAAATCATAACAAGAGTTATCTCGAGACACTTTACAGATAGAGTAGGTCTAGACCACACTATAATTTACAAAGCCCCAACAATTCCAATAATTCCCCCAAGAGCAAGCATTAGCAGTGGCTATTGCAACAGTGGCGAGGAGAAACTCCCTTTTAGGAAGAAACCTCGGCAGACCCAGGCTCTTGGTAGGCGGTGTCTGACAGGGCCAGTTGGGGTTATGATGAACAGTGGCATAATAGTCACAATAGAGATAATGGAACGGTGACTACAATGGTAGTCGTAGTAGTTCATGTCATAGCCGGACACAGCAGGGCGTTACGGGATGTAGCGTGACACAGCGGAGCATGGGTGGATGCAGTGGAAGCGGCAGAACGTAGCCGGATATTGGAGGGAATCGTAGAGCATAGCAGGGTGTAGCAGGTCCACAGCGACAGCTGCACCCAAGACCCAGATCTTGGTGTCACCGTAGTCCGAGGCGATGTTCTGGGTGAAGAAGAAACATAAGGACTCCGGGAAGTAAACTCCCCAGAGCTAGGTTAGTAACAAACATTTCTGGGACAGGAAACCTAGAATTATAATAGCATAATAGCATAACTAGGAGAGGCAGGTTAAAGAGTGGTGCCTGGTCGGGCTAGAACTCTCCCCAACCGGATCGGGCTGTACTGGCCTGCCTCCCTCTACTCTCACTATATTATTGATTATTTGATAGGTAAATCTGATGACTATAAAGAGAAGCAGAGAAAAGCAGGGGTGCTGTGTCTGCAGCTATACACCTTGCTCCGCCGGTCTAGGTGTACACTGCAACTCCTCACTCCCTAACTATAAGCTTTATCAAAGAGGAGAGTTTTCAGTTTATTCTTAAATGTGGTGGCGGTGTCTGCCTCCCTAACCCAGACTGGGAGCTGGTTTCACAGGAGAGGAGCCTGATAGCTGAAGGCTCTGGCTCCCATTCTACTTTTAGAGACTCTAGTGCAAGTAACTTTGCATTCTGGGAGCGCAATGCTCTAGTGGGACAATAAGGTACTAAGAGCTCCTCAAGATATGAAGGTGCTTGACCATTTAGAGCTTTGTAGGTCAGGAGAAGGATTTTAAATTCAATCCTGGATTTTACAGGAAGCCAATACAGAGATGCTAATAAAGGAGAAATATGATCTCTTTTCTTAGTTCTTGTCAGAACACGCGCTGCAGCATTCTGGATCAGCTGGAGAGTCTTAAGGGACTTATTTGAGCATCCTGATAATAAGGAATTACAGTAGTCCAGCCTGGAAGTAACGAATGCATGGACTAGTTTTTCAGCATCGTTTTGAGACAGGGTGTTCCTAATTTTGGCAATGTTACAAAGGTGAAAAAAGGCTGTTCTTGAGGTTTGTTTTAGATGGGCATTGAAGGATAAATCCTGATTAAAAAATAACTCCTAAATTTCTGACAGTAGTGCTGGAGGCCAGAGCAAAACCATCCAGAGGAATTATATCTTTGGATAACGAGGTTCAGAGGTGTTTAGCGCCCAGCACAATAACTTCAGTTTTGTTTGAGTTTAACATCAGAAAATTGTGGGCCATCCATGATTTTGTATATTTAATGCATACTTGAAGTTTAGCTAACTGACTGGTTTAGTCTGGCTTGATTGATAAGTATAATTGGATGTCATCCACATAACAGTGAAAGTTAATTGAGTGTTTCCTAATAATATTGCCTAGAGGAAGCATATATAAGGAGAATAGAATTGGTCCAAGCACTGAGCCTTGAGGAATGCCATGGCTAACTTTAGCGTAACTGGAGGATTTATTGTTAACATTAACAAAGTGAGATCGGTCAGAGAAATAGGACTTAAACCAGCTTAGTGTGATTCCTTTAATGCCAAGTAAATGTTTCTGTAACAGGATGGTATGGTCAATAGTATCGAATGTAGCACTAAGATCTAATAAGACAAGTACGGAGACAAGTCCTTTGTCTGAAGCACTTAGAAGGTTGTTAGTAATTTTCACCAGTGCCGTCTCTGTACTATGATGCTTTCTAAATCCTGACTGAAAGTCCTGAAATAGACTATTCCTATGTAGAAAGTCACATAACTGATTAGCGACTACCTTCTCAAGGATCTTGGAGCGAAAGGGAAGGTTAGATATAGGTCTATAGTTGGCTAAGACCTCAGGATCGAGGGTGTGTTTTTTAAGAAGAGGTTTAACCACAGCTACTTTAAATGACTGTGGTACATAACCTGTTAATAAAGACATTGATCATATCTAGTAATGAAGTGTTAACCACGGGTAACACTTCTTTAAGTAGCCTCGTTGGGATGGGGTCTAAGAGACAGGCATTAATTGTTGAAGGTCTATAGGATAAAACCAGTCAACGTATATGTCAGGTCTTGTCGTTCTTTCTAGCAGTCTATCAGTTAAAGGTGAACCGTTAGAGTTTGAAAGCAAGAGGTGATGAATTCCATCCCTAATTGTTATAATTTTATCGTTAAAGAAACTCATGAAGTCGTCACTACTAAGAGCTAGGGGAATATATGGTTCAGTAGAGCTGTGGCTATCTGTCAGCCTGGCTACAGTACTGAAAAGAAACCTTGGGTTGTTCTTATTTTCTTCTATTAGTGATCAGTAATAGCCTGATCTGGCCTTTCTGAGGGCCTTCCTATAGGTTTTCAGACTGTCTTGCCAATCTAAACGAAATTCTTCTAGTTTGGTGGAACGCCATTTACTTTCAAGTTTTTGCGAGATTTGCTTTAATTTGCGAGTTTGGGAGTTATACCATGGCGCTTGTTTCCTTTGCTTCATCGTCTTCTTTTTGAGAGGAGCAACAGAGTCTAAAGTCGTCCGTAGGCAGGCCGTAGCACTGTCTACAAAATTATCAATTTGGGAAGGACTAAACTTAGCATAAAGGTCCTCTGTTTTATTAAAGCACGACATTGAGTTAATTGCTGTTGGAATATCTTCCTTAAATTTAGCTATAGCACTGTCAGATAGGCATCTAGTGTAGAAGGTATTATTTAATTTTGTATAGTCGGGTAGTAAGAATTCAAAAGTTATTAAGAAGTGGTCTGATAATAAAGGATTTTGGGGGAATACTATTAAATCTTCAATTTTGATGCCATATGCCAGCACAAGGTCGAGGGTGTGGTTAAAACAGTGTGTGGCCTTATGCACACTCTGACTGAAACCAATTGAATCTAGTAGTGAGTTGAAAGCAATACTAAGGCTATTACTGTCAACGTCCACATGGATATTAAAATCACCTACATTAAGTACTTTGTCTGATTTAAGGACTACACATGACAAAAACTCTGAGAATTACGATAAAAATTCAGAATATGGACCTGGTGCTCGGTAAACAACAAAAATATAATTGGCTCTACTGTTTTCCATGATGAGGAGACTTTCAAAAGAGTTATAATTTAGTTTAGGTTTAGGATTAATTAACAGGTTTGAGTCAAATATGGCTGCGACGGACATTTTTACATGTCACTCTCATGTTTAATTAAACCCCTGGATCACTTCTCTGACAAAGTCACTACAGCAATCACACTTATTGGGAGTTTTTAAACATTTCCATAACATTTATAACATGCTCCACTGAACGCCATCACATGAATTGAACGACTTGGTGCGGGTCAGAACAACTTAGAGCTTGACACTCTATGACGGTGGGGATGGTGCATTTCTACACCGCCATCACTGAGTCCATCCTCACCTGCTCCATCACCATCTGGTACACTGCTGCCACTGCTAAGGACAAGGGTAGGGTGCAGCGTACAGTGTTGTAATGTAACGAAGTACAAATACTTCACTGCTGTACTTAAGTAGAATTTCCACGTATCTGTACTTTACATAGTTATTTATATTTCCAGAAACTTTTACTTTCACCCCACTACATTTCCTAAATAAAATGTTTACATTTACTGCACTACATCTCCCCTGAGCATCTTAGTTACTCGTTTCTACAAAATAAAATCGAAGCAATGTGTGACACTAGAGAAAAAGAAAGTTTGTCGAATCATTGCTCCTAAATTGCCAAGATAATGCACGCTCCATTCCAGTTGGTGACCTAATGCCTGTTTGTTGCCAAGTGGTAAAAAAAAACAAAAAAACATAGGCCACAACTAAAGAAGAAGAGGAGGAAGCATAATGACTGATAGTGTCATGGAAGCCCCTGGTGCAGACTCTGCCGCCATGGTAACAGATGATGACCACCGTGGTGATGAAGATAATGTTACACACCTTTGGCCATAAAGTTCATTATCAAAGTTTTTTTTACTTTTACTTTTACTTCTAATACTTCAGAAATATCAGATACTTTTACTCAAGTAATATTCTAAAAGGAGACATTAACTTCTACCAAAGTAATTTTCTGGTAAGATGATTGTACTTTTACTCAAGTATTGCTTTCAAGTACTTTATACAAGACTGGCAGTGTATCATCTGCTTTGAATTATTTTGTGCATTACATTTTGAGTTGACTAAACTCAGTAAGTTTACTTTTACATTTCAACATTTTGACAGTGCCATTGAATATGACTATATGTTCTTTACAGCTCAGCCAGAACAAAGTACTGTGTATCTGCTTGCTGTATAAAAGCTATAGTAGTGTTGTGATTGATTTCAATTTGCTGCCATATGTTTCAGTTACTGAAGCCTGGACATCCTAATTGCTTCATGAGACACCTGTCAATCAGGCAAATATTACTGTAATATGTTTCCAAACATCAGTCTTTTACTTAACGATACACTCAGTATGTTTGAACACTTAAAGTGCTCATATTATGCTCATTTTCAGGTTACATACATAATTGTATTTAGAGGTTATGTCAGAATAGGTTTTCATGGTTTAATTTTCAAAAAACACCATATTTCTGTTGTACTGCACATTGCTGAAGCTCCTCTTTTCACCCTGTGTGTTGAGCTCTCTGTTTTAGCTACAGAGTGAGACCTCTCACTGCTTTGTTGGGAGTCACACATGCTCAGTACCTAGGTAAGGACTACTAGCCAGTCAGAAGCAGAGTATGAGGGCGTGCCCTGACAGTACCTAGGTAAGGACTACTAGCCAGTCAGAAGCAGAGTATGAGGGCGTGCCCTGACAGTACCTAGGTAAGGACTACTAGCCAGTCAGAAGCAGAGTATGAGGGCGTGCCCTGACAGTACCCAGGTAAGGACTACTAGCCATTCAGAAGCAGAGTATGAGGGTGTGCCATGACAGTACCTAGGTAAGGACTACTAGCCAGTCAGAAGCAGAGTACGAGGGCGTGCCCTGACAGTACCTAGGTAAGGACTACTAGCCAGTCAGAAGCAGAGTATGAGGGCGTGCCCTGACAGTAGCTAGATAAGGACTACTAGCCAGTCAGAAGCACAGTATGAGGGCGTGCCCTGACAGTACCTAGGTAAGGACTACTAGCCAGTCAGAAGCAGAGTATGAGGGCGTGCCCTGACAGTAGCTAGGTAAGGACTACTAGCCAGTCAGAAGCAGAGTATGAGAGCGTGCCATGCTAGCAGCTAGGCGAGCATTATAACGTGTGTTCCAAAGTGACCACGTTTGTCTCTGAAGTAAAGGCTGGACTACAATAGAGCTGTTTGGAGCAGTTTGTGAACAGTGTTTTCTGTTGGAGATGGTAAGTCCCTTTGGGGTGGACTTTGGGCTTTTTCACTTTGTAAACATATAACATGCACAAAAAGATATATAACACAATAAAGGAAAGGGAAAAATCCAAAAAACATTATATGAGCAGTTTAAATAACTAGATTACTATCATATCTCAACAGCAATCCAATTTCTTTTATGAAACCTGATTTTTCAGCTAGATTTATCAGAGAAAGAGAACCAATTTCTAGAAAACACATCTGTCACATTAGTCTGTATTAGCAATGGAGTTGACGGAGATGGTTGAAAGCTGAGAAAAGGCCAATGAGTGGACCTTGATTTGGGAAGGTTTTGTCGAACTACTTTTCCAAGGTGAATTACATTTGCTGATTAACTTTTAAGCCAAACCAGACAATGAAGAAAAGCATAACAGACATGACACCTGAACTCTATCTCATAATGAAGACAGTGTGGCTGAAAGCTCCAGAGAAGGCTAGTATAGTAAGTGGACATTGAGTTGAGATGTTGTTGTTTTTTCCCCAAAGACACATTTTGGCTCCGATAAGTCTAATGTCAATTTCCACGGCTGAACAGTTAACACTTTATTTATTTATTTATTTGTTTCGGGTAAGATAAGACTTATCTTATTAGATAAGAGAAGAGAAGAGACGTTAAGATAAGAGAAGATAAGAGAAGATAAGGGGGGATAAGAGAAGAGACGTTAAGATGAGATAAGGGGGGAGAAGATAAGAGAAGAGAAGATAAGAGAAGATACGATAAGAGAAGAGAAGAGACGTTAAGATAAAAGAAGAGAAGAGAAGAGACGTTAAGATAAGAGAAGAGAAGAGACAATAAGATAAGATAAGAGAAGAGAAGAGACGTTAAGATAAGATAAGATAAGAGAAGAGACGTTAAGATAAGAGAAGATAAGAGAAGAGAAGAGAAGAGAAGAGACGAGACGAGAAGAGAAGAGAAGAGAAAAGAAGAGAAGATAAGTTAAGTTAAGTTAAGTTAAGAGAAGATAAGATAAGTTAAGATAATGCATGTAAAAAGGTACTCGATATTTGTGAGTAATATTTGAGAGCCAAAAGTCAATGGTTCCCATTTGGTCCCAAACGTGCACAATCGTGGGACCAACCATCAACTATAAACAGAAGCAATGTTTTATTACCCATGAACTGAAATGTGACTCAATGTAATTGGCCTAAATAATTCTAGTCTGAGCTATATTGTTATCATTCTTTACATACTTTTACGTTTGAGCTGTTTATTTTCTGTTTTCACCTAATGACACTTTTAATTAAGGAGTATATTTTGGTAATCCCCCCCCCCCCCCCCTGACTGTGGGAACATGTCCCCCAGCCGTCCAAACATTGGCCTGGCAACAACACTGTTGTGTTGCACAACACAACTCCTTCATTCTTGATGTTTATTAGCATTCAGCACCTCTTGTCCACAGACTCCTGGCTGGAGGCACTAAACCTCCCGAAAACATTGCAAATGGTCTCAGCAGCATATCAGCAGGATAATATGAGCTTCACAGCACTACTCCCTTCCCTGAGAGAGCATTTCCTGTAATCTGGCATAGTTGACAATTCAGGGTCTGTTGTTCCAGATGTTGGATTACTAAATGAGTTAAAGTTAAAGTGCTGTGAAAGTCCAGACCTTGTCTGGATTGTTCAGGGGTCATTTGAATAGTTCTGTGACTGCTTGGAAAGGAACCAGATGTAAAACTGGTCCAAACATTTATATCACTATCAAGGTTTTTATCTCCACCCAAAATATTCAGTCAGGGACCTGAACCAGAGCTGTGCTCGAGCCCGGTCTCAGCCTCATGGGCGATTCCAGGATATTTTAAGTAGGTTGGCACAGGAGGGGGGCCAATAACAATAAGGGGGGGGGGGTTTCTTGACATGCCTTCATGGTGGTATTGACCAAGTCCAGTTATGTTTCTTTCTCAGCCTAGTTTTTCCCAGCCCACCCCTGACCTAACAAGAAGTAACCAAACAGCAGAGCATGCCAAATCAAAGTAGTGTTCCAAGGAATATGTACAGCATCATCACCTCACGCACACCTAGAGGCCATTGTCCACTGGACTCACGCAGTGCAAGACCTCTGTCTTTCCTTCCTGTTTCGGATTAGAGACGGCAAGTATGAACTAGGCAGGGGAATGTGCATGTTTACAAAGATAAAGACTAGAACAACTACACAAAGATGTAGGTCGGCAAACGGAGTACACGTGTGGAATCTTTTAGATTAGGGAAATGAAAACATGTGTGTGTGAGTGTGCTCTCATTTTGTATTTAATTATGAGGTTCAAATGCTTCATTTTGGTGACTTTTTAATATACAATTTTGTGCTGGATAAGCGTGTCTGCTGCTATCTTAACGAGCGTGCTTTTAAAAATATATATATATATATATATATATACTGTATATATATTTTCGAACCACCAGAACCCCCCCCTCCACCCACCCCGTCTACAGTTTATGAAACATATTCCAAAATAGTTATACATTCTGTCCTTGAATGGAATTATAGTGAAAATCAATGAATCCAGTTCAATAAGTCCAGTTCAGACCGAAGATTCGCGACCCGACGAATGTAAACAACTTCTTTCAAGGCGTCGGTCTGCAGCGTTCTGAAACCTGCCAGTTTACACCAATGAGACGGGACGGGACGGGGTATCATCTCCATAGCAACAGCTCTTTGTACTTCCGTCCTAACTTCCGACTTCCAGGCATGTTAAAGCTGAATATTTCATTTGTTGCGTCTAAATATGAACGTGGATAACGTTAGCGATAGTGAGCTGCAGTTACATTTCTAGTGATGAATCGGCGAAAACACGCTTTGTTTCTCTGATTCAGGGCTTTGTCCGAGGCGCTCCCTCTCTTCAGTCGCTCTATAGCCACCGTACATGCTCGCGGGCCCATGTTGGGCCTCCGTTAGCAGTTTGTAACAGAAATAACGACTTTACAAGATGACTTCTCTATTGGCTGTTGAAACAGGTGACGTCTCTTACGTTGTAAAACCAGCCTCTGGAGACTCCACCAGCTGAGTCGCAGCCACACCATCAGCTGGTTTGAGTCGAGCTGACACGGGCCGGTTCAGACCGCTGAAACTTTTCTCTGCGATGTTCTAAAACGCAAAGCTTTGGTCTGAACTGGGCTTTAGTGCTAGGGAACCCCCTCAAGGTTCCCCGGACCCCACTTTGAAAACCACTGGTTTAGTAACGCAAAAATGTAATGGGCCTCTTCATATAGCTAGGCTTTTTTTACCAAAATGTTTTTTGCTGGTCCGGGGGTACTTGGATGAAACATACTGTATTTCAAAAGGAGTACATTATTGAAAAAAACGTTTGAGAGCATGCACTTCATGGCTAAGCCCTTGGCAGTGGCCCCGATACGAGTCCTGACCGTGGCCCTTTGCTGCGTGTTAGACCCTCTCTAATCCCCTCTTTCCTGTCCTTCTTCAGCTGCTCTAGTACAAAGGCAATAAAAGCCCTAAAAAAAAATAAAAAGGCAACAGCAGGCATTTATTAGGGTTGTATTAGGGCATTAACAAGTGGAAGAAGTGGTGCTGATATTGTTATTGACTTTGTTTCATCTTTCTGTTGAATACAGCGCATTGCCTGTTGTCATTGTAAGTGTGTCAAATCCCTTTTAGTAGTTTTTAAGTGTGCTCTCCTGCTGTCCGCGCTGTACGCCATTATCGTTCAATATTCTTGTTTCTCTTTTACTTTTTCCCTGCACTAAAAGGCTGTCTCCTGATTTCTGCCAGACACTAAAAAACCCTTTTGTTTTCCACCAGCTGACTCAGGCTCTAGAGGACACAAAAGCAGAACCTGCGACAATGCATACATACCTGTATTATCTTTCGTTGAGTTTCTGCAGCGGGGTTAAAGGCTTATAGGCAACTCGGAAAAGCTACAGTTTTGCAACACAAAAGTGATATTTTGCTCAGCGTGCAGTACTTACCTCTCTCAGCCTGTGAAAAGTGACTAATTTCAATTAGTCGGAAGTTGCTGTTAGTTCCAGGGGTGCAGTCAACAACCGGCATGTACATGGATTTGGAAGATCACTAAAGTTTGCATGCATGTAGAGCTCATTACTTACTTACTACCACATGTAAATGTTTAGTTTGCTCTCTACTTCAGTAGTGATACAGTATCACATTTAAAACCAATGCAGTGGAGTGATTTGACCAACTTTTGAGTGCATAACATAACTGTCTGTTAATGATATCATTAAAAACTTAGTTTGAGCTCAGTCTTTGAAGTGACTTTTTGTCAATCTCAGTCTAGTCTATATCCATGACGTTCCACTTCCGGGATTGCTCCGTTGCCGACGGAAATTCCACCGGATGTCCCTCATTTAGGCCGGTTGTCCGATGTTCCTCTTTGTTTATGTTGGCGTTCTAAACTGACTATTTCTGAGGACTATGGTTAACTGCTCCTCAGATCTCTGCAGGGTAAATCCAGACAGCTAGCTAGACTATCTGTCCAGTCTGAGTTTTCTGTTGCACGACTAAAACTACTTTTGAATGTACACGTTCCACCAAAACAAGTTCCTTCCTGAGGCTATTTTGTAGAGGCACCGTGGCTCTGTCCGGAGCTTAGCACCGCCCAAGACGATTGTGATTGGTTTAAAGAAATGCCAATAAACCAGAGCACGTTTTTCTCCCATCCAGGAATGCTGTGTGGACTAGCCAGACCCTCCTCTGCAGCGCTGTGGAGGATGGTCTGTAGATTCACACTATGTCCGGTCTTGGATTTGACTAAAGTGGTCTTGACTTTTCAGTTTTTGCTCTTTTTTGTCCTGTGCAGTGCAGATTGTAGTGACCACTGACAGTATCCTACTTTTTAGTTGAGTCTGCTATATCGGGTATGAAAATTTGAGACTGTCCTCCCCTGAAAAACGCCCCAAAAAGTTGTTTGTTCAAGTAGCAATTACTACTCATATTTAGGTTGATAGTGGCGCCGTCCTCTAGTGGCCATAGTCATTATGAGGTTAACAAAGCAGGAAGTAAGGTGACGAAGTATAAGAGCGCCAAATTCTGCGTAACAAAGCAGGTTGGGGTGGTGGATTGGTCAAACAAACAAACAAAAAGAGGACTTTCACCCAAGAGACTGGGGTTTATGCTTGTTTAAAAAAATAAAAGTAAAAGGCAAGTTTCATTTTTAACTTCAGTTTTTTTTAAGAGGGGGGGGGGGGGGGGTTGGTCTTAGAAATCTGCTTAGAAATAAAGAATAAATAAAACATCACATTCATTATTATTTTCATTTATTTTCTTATCTTTCCCAATACAATACAATACATACAATACACATTTTTAAAGGCTCATTCTGCCACGTAAAAAAAAAAAACAATTCCAGCGCTGTTTCCATGGTATCAGAATTTTGAATAGTCATCATGGAAACATGAATTGGTCATGTGACAAGGGCTGGGAAGATTTTCAGAACGGGCAGCCAAGTGACAGTACTCTGATGCAATGGAAATCACAGTTGTCAGATTGACAGCACTCTAGCCCAATGGATTCTAGCCCCGCCTCTGCTCAGTCTCTGGTCTGATGTCGAGATGTTTTTTTCTACTCTCTCAGAACTGTCTCGGTTTGTTTCTTGACATGCCTTCATGGTGGTATTGACCAAGTCCAGTTATGTTTCTTTTTCAGCCTAGTTTTTCCCAGCCCACCCCTGACCTAACAAGAAGTAACCAAACAGCAGAGCATGCCAAATCAAAGTATTGTTCCAAGGAATATGTACAGCATCTAGCCTAAAAATCTAGACGCACCCTAGCGGCAGCAAATGTCATTTGCAGCCAGGGTCGTCTAGCAACTCTCCGTTGGCCGGAAAAACCAAACTCTAGTCAGGCCAATCACATCGTGTATAGAGTCGGTGGGCGGGGCTTAACATAAGGACGGCAGAGTTGCGACAGTTCTGCGTGAATTCCCTGCTACTAGAAAACAAAGAAGATGGCTGCTGCTGCTGGAGAACAGCTGTCTTTGGAATCGGCTTTGGCCGCGACTCTGGAAGACTTGGAGTTCAGCTTTTCTTTGAGAAAAGAACAAAGAACGGCACTGAAGTCATTCTTAAGAAAGGAAAATGTGTTCGGAGTTTTGCCAACCGAATACGGCAAAAGTTTAATCTATCAACTAGAGGGAATTTGAAAAACAACCATTTATCCCGCCCCTCCGATTGAGCTCTGCCAATGCTGAGTTCCCAGACCCAACATCTGGATGTGGGTCTGGGTCATCATCTCCTCACATACACCTAGAGACCATTGTCCCCTGGACTCAGGCAGTGGACAAGGACAAACAAACCGAGGTCTTTCACACAGGAGACACAGGAGTTTTATTTTTAACTTTGTTGAACAAACAGAACAAACGGAGCTACGTCACGTGCTGACCAGAAGGGATTTGAACTCAGAAGCACCATCTTTTTCTAAACTTAATTAAGTAGTTTTGGTACCTAAACAAACCAACCTGTGACCGCGCCCATTACGTTCTCTGGTTTAGATATGAGGACGGAAAACGCTCCTGTGGGTCATGTTAGAGGGGAGGAACAGAAACAAACAACCTATATCTTCGTATGGTCTGGAGAACTTGTTTGAAAATTCTGAATGCCAAACAATATATAAAGTGAGAGGTGAACATTGTGAACATTTTACATTACATGGTCTTGTTTTTTATAACCATATATTACCATATGATCACCGTATTCACAGGCGATTGATATTTGGTCCATTTCAATCAGCAGAGACTTTGTTGCAGATATGCAAAGGTTTATTGTACATATGCATAATATGAAATGTACAGAGTCTTTGGAGATTAGACTCCATCGTTATAAAATCATTTTTTAAAGGGGTAGAAAAGCCAAAACATTGCCCCCCGATGGAGTCTAGACACTAGGTGGTGGTGATGAAGGAGCCCGAAGACCGGACCGAAGGAGTCAACGGGAGCGGTCTGCCGGAGAAAGAGACCCAGGGTGCCGCGGGTGATGATGACTGGAGGTGGAAGGGGAGGAGGAGGGTTGCACTCTGCCTGAAATGACAGCTGACAGCACGGAGAGAAACAGATTTAAAGCAGGGATGTAATGCTGTGATTGGCTCGTGAAATGCATGGCCGATTCTGATTGGTTTAACTGAAAAGTGAACGCCTCGAACCAGCTGATCAGTTTTAGGAAGAGAGAGGTGATTGAAGTTATTAGAAGTCTTCCTGAAAGAATTTACGCTGAGCTTCATATGATGCACTTCAACATGCTATATCCCTCATGCATGGGACCCGGGTTCTCTTTATTTCTCTCGTCTATTCCAGTCTCATATTCATGTTGTTGTCCCTGTTTAGCCCCTGCAGTTGCAGAGCAGATACTGTTTTTAATCAGGTGGAGGACAACATGAAGCAGCTCCACATTCACTGTCACCTCCTGGCCTGCTGACAACACTGCTGCATTCTTTAGACACTTGATGACTGGCACCAACAATAGCACAGACCTGTGCACGTCCCTGTGCCTTAACGTAACCCAACTGGGACTGTTTCACAATGTTAACGGCGTGTTTAAAACCGTGACCGTTACGTTCTCTGGTTTAGATATGAGGACAAAAAACACGCTCCTGTGGGTCATGTTAGAGGGAAGGAACAAACCTATATCTTCGTATGGTCTGGAGAACTTTTTGGAAAATTTCAGAATGGCAAACAATATATAAAGTGAGAGGTAAAATGTGAACATTTTACATTACATGTTTTTTTTTTTTATAATAGCCGCCATATGATCACCATATTTACAGGGGACTGATATTTGGTCCATATGATGCACTTCAACATGCTATATCCCTCATGCGTGGCACCCTGGTTCTCTTTATTTCTCTCGTCTATTCCAGTCTCATATTCATGTTGTTGTCCCTGTTTAGCCCCTGCAGTTGCAGAGCAGATACAGTTTTTTGCATCAGGTGGAGGACAACATGAAGCAATTGCCGGTTACTGAGCACGTCCCTGTGCCTAATTGCAACCAAACTGTGACCGTTTCACAATGCTAACGGCGTGTTTTAAACCACAACCGTTAGGTTCTCTGGTTTAGATATGAGGATGGAAAACGCTCCTGTGGGTCATGTTAGAGGGGAGGAACCATAGAAATAAAATGAATGTTTTTTTGTTTTTATTCCTATGGTAGGAACAAAAACAACCCATATCGTTGTACGGTTTGGAGAACTTGTGACATTTTACATTAGCCTACATAATCCTGTTTTTTTAAAATAGCCCCTATATGATCACCATGTTCACAGGGGATTGATATTTGGTCCATATGATGCACTTCAACATGCTATATCCTTCATGTGTGGCTCTCTGGTTCTTTTTATTTCTCTCGTCCATTCCTGTCTCACATTCATGTTGTTGTTCCTGATTAGCACCTGCAGCTGCAGAGCAGTAGGATTGGGCATTGAGAACTGGTTCCATGAAGCAGCTCCACATTCACTGACGCCAGCCTGGCCTGCTGACAACACTGCTACATGCATTCTTTAGAAACTTGGTGACTGACACCAAGCAACACAAAAACGCCTGGCTCACCCAGCTGGCAGCAGCTGACACGAGAGCTGGGAACCAGAGAAGCTGCTTTAGACAGACTTCCCAAAAGACATTGGCTGTGGGGGAGGAAATGAAGGAAATCTTGTGTCATGGGAACTTAGCACAATCTGTAATGTGATTTTTGCTATTTAAAAAAAAAAATGTTTTTCTGTTATTACGAATCTGACCGTAACCCACTTCATGCCCATCATAAATACTGTGAATACAGCGAGCAGTAAGGGCCTGTTCAATGTGTCATGGCTTTGTGAACTGCACTTTGCTCTGTGCTGAGTCAACAGCATGAGTTAAAGTGTTTGGGGCCTCTGATCCACGCGGTGGACTGTGCTCCTCCCCCCCTCCTTCACTGTGCTGCCACCTCCAAACATGGTCATGTGAATATATGCAGAGTGATGTCAGGGATGGTAGGCATATTCCCCCTCATACAGACACAGTGGGGTTCTGATGCTGCATTCATGTCCTATGGGAAAACACACTTGACACTGCTTTCAAATAACAGATGAAAACAGGAAACTCTGCTTTTTTCCCAGGTGGTGAATCAAACAATATGATATGATGATCCAAAAGAAGAAGCTGTTTAAAGAGGATTACAGAATTAAAACTTTAAGGGTACACTCCAAACATTTTGGTAAATAAAGATCAGCATTATCTTTATTTCTGTGTACCAAGTATAGGTCTATCTGTCTATCTTAGCACAAAGACAAGGGAAAAATTCTTAAAGGGTAAGTACCGTTTTTTTTTCAACCTATTGTCCTATGTTTTTGTGTCTAAGTGACTGATGGAACAACAATCTTTGACAATGGTCCAGTATTAAGAGAGATCGCTGCTAGCGGTACGCAGAGAGCAAATCGCTAATCATATGTAGGCTTCATAATGCTCCAGTGCACCAGGTTCTACCTCTCCTACTATGCTGGAGGTATAATCTAATGCTACTGGTCATGACATTGTTCAGTGCCTCACACTAAGACAATAAAGAGTGAATGGTTTTGTTTCGACAGCTCTCACTTTTACTCAGGATATCATTGTAAACTACCATTCCTCTTCTGTCCCTTCCCATTACTTGTTTAGGAATTTGTAAAAACAATTCATTCCACTCTTGCACCAAGCCAGAAATTCATGTTTAGAGGAAGATGTGCATGTGTTGTGGTCACATTCCAAACAGTGAGGTTGGGAAAAGGCCTGAGAGGACACGTTAAAACATTCAAACAGGATGTTGATCTCATGGAAAACCAGTCAATCACAGAATAAACTTCAAAGGGAATCAGTATCCAAGTGTCGGCATATTTCTCTTAAACCTTCTTAAGTTTGGTTTAAATTACCGTAGCCATTTCCTGTATTATTATTATCTTAAAATGGCTCTGAGAACTTTTTACAAAGCATGTTTATTTGAGTGAACAGGAACAGAAACATATGAAAGGCTACTAGCAGCATTTCCTTTCCCTTCTTTAATATTTTCCCTTTTTAAAGGCTGCAGCCTGCTG
Source organism: Zingel zingel (assembly GCA_023566125.1). Lineage (NCBI taxonomy): Eukaryota > Metazoa > Chordata > Actinopteri > Perciformes > Percidae > Zingel > Zingel zingel. The sequence continues at coordinate 24,768,908 of CM042335.1, read as the reverse complement.
GGTGTTTTGTGAACTACATGCCACACACACACACACACACACACACACACACACACACACACACACATGCAGTCATGCACACGCACACACATTCACACATGCAGTCATGCACACACACAAACACACACACACACACACATAGTGTGTCTCACTATCTTTGTGGGGACCCATCATTGACATAATGCATTCCCTAGCCCCTTACCCTAACCTTAACCATCACCACTAAATGCCTAACCTTAACCCTTACCCTAACCATAACCTAATTCTAACCCTAATCCTAAAACCAAGTCTTAACCCTCAAACAGACCTTTAACCTTGTGGGGTCCAGCATTTTGGGCCCACAAGGCTGGTTGGATCCCACAAGTATACTGGACTCCCGGTTTTTGGACCCCACAAATACAATTAAACGAGAACAACACACACACACACACACACACACACACACACACACACACACACACACACACACACACACACACACAATGTCTGCAAAATTGAACTCTATTTCAAGCAATGTTATGTCTTATGAAAAACATTTCTGAGAACCATGAACTGATGTGCTTATCCTAAAACACTGGTATGAATGCCTTATCAGAAGACGTATGCATACTTTGCATTTTCAGTGTTACATTATCTACATACAGGCGTCTGTTGGAAAATGTTTTTATACTCAAATGTAAAACACACAAATATACTGTAATGTAAACAAAAATGTGATTTTACTTATTCCCCAAATACTGTATACATCCCAACAAACACAAAGTTGGATGTGTAAAGTTTTAAACATACGGAACAAATAATAGAAAAGTGTTCTGTAAACAGGTGTGGTGACTTTTAATAGTAATGCTGTGATGCTGTATGAAGAGGAATCCGCCGACACTGTTCTTGATTATAAAAGGTTTTATTCAAATTCAAGATTTTCAGCATCAATGTTAACAAACTCCTGCAGAGAGCTTGGAGAACAACCAACCCAATTCTTCCAAGAAGTCGTTCTGCCTTTTCTTTGTGTGCATATGGTATATATTCAAAAGAAATAAGGCTGCATCCTGTCTTCTGTTTAGGTCTGTAATGTAGAACATGGGACTTAATCATCAGGGCTGCATCAATTTGAATTCATTTTAATATTTACAGGGTCTTACAGGGTCTTCTTTGCTTTGCTTTAATGGACTTTTTAGTTTGAGATTTGATCTTTTTACTGTATATTGAACCCCATATGTTCTCGCAATGTGGAAAATGATCTACAATACATACATATTTAGTTTTGTGTGAGAATCATTGCCATTTTGTACACAGCAGAACCAATGCAAATCAATTGACAGTCCTTGTTTACAATATCCTTGACAGTTCTATTCTTGTATTCTAAATTGTGGGGGGGGGGGGCGCGTCATTGTGCCAATCTCCAGATTTAAAAATAGGAGTGAGGTGTGTGTGTGTGTGTGTGTGTGTGTGTGTATTTAAGTGTGTGCGTATGTGAGTGCATATGAACCCGGTCTCACGCCAGTTCGTAAAAGGGTCACGTAATTTTGATTTATAGATTTGTGTACAGGTCACGATTTTCTCGTTTATTTTGTGTACAGGTCACGATTTTCTCGTTTATTTTGTGTACAGGTCACGATTTTCTCGTTTATTTTGTGTACAGGTCACGATTTTCGAACGTGACCTTTTCACGAACTGCCATGACACTGGGCTGCTCTGGGGGACGCAACAACGGGGAAGTGAAACACCACACGCCGGCCACAACAACGGGACGGACCACCACACGCGGGACGCGGTCCCCGGTCTCCGGGGTGAAAGTCCTGTGTTGTTTGACCCATCCACCACCCCAACCCTGCGCGGATTTTCGCCTTATCAATACTACTCACTAACATAATTGTTCTGTGATCACAAAATATGCTTCACATTGAAATACATTACTTTAAAATTCGTGCTCACCACACAAAAATAACGACATTAAAGGAGAACTCCGGGCAATTTTTACGTTAATCCTGATCGCTATAAGTATGTGAGTACTGTCGATAGGGAAAAAAACGAGCCGAATTGGTGCTAGCATCATGGAGCTACTGCAGCTAATGCCGAGAGCTCCCACTTAGCTAAAACGGCAGTTTTGGGGGCATATCATAAAGAGTGCCTTTGTTCCTCTTAACAGACACAAAATGCATCTAAAATGTCTGTGCAACATGAACAGGGCCCTTACATGACAACAAGATGCGTTTTCAACTCAGACATTGTTTAAATTCACCTACCCTGTTAGCTGCTAGCTGCCGTCTGATGAGTGAGTGTGTTCAGCCAGGCTTCGGTAATCATCATCAAGCAGCAGTTCTGTGTGTATTTGTAGCATAAATATCCATTTTGTGTGCAATCCATCTGGCGTTGGTGAATAGTAGTCTCTGCAGTGGCGTACTGTTTGTTAGTTGCCTTAGCCAGGCTAGCAGGTTCGACCGGCATATCCTTCTACCTCCTCCCCGCCTTCCCCGCCTGCCGCGGCCGACAACAATCCACGGGCGCCCGCTGGTCTGGTGGATGTCCTCCAGAGGACAGTTCATGCTTTCGCGGAAAAAATTTTGCGGCGAAAAAAGTTTATTTCCCCCTCAAAAATAGGTAATTGAGCACTGTAGTGGTTATGATCATATCAGTGACTATGTAACTACATGGAAACAGGCCAAATGATGCCTGTTTCTTGTACAGTAACAGCGTTACTGAAGGCTGGCTCTAGCTCCATAGTTACGTTACTCCAAGCTTCTTCCCTTGTGAACACCTCCACTCTTCTACGCTACGATCTGCTGTTTACCTTTTCCTGCTACAACTGAATTCCCGCGGGACTTCAGCGCAAGACTACAGCCAGCCTTTGTAATGCTGTTACTTTACAAGAAACATGCATCATTTGGCCCGTTTCCATGGGAAGGCGGGGAGGAGGTAGAAGGATATGCCGGTCGAACCTGCTAGCCTGGCTAAGGCAACTAACACACAGTTCGCCACTGCAGAGACTACTATTCACCAACGCCAGATGGATTGCACACAAAATGGATATATATATATGCTACAAATACACACAGAACTGCTGCTTGATGATGATTACCGAAGCCTGGCTGAACACACTCACTCATCAGACGGCAGCTAGCAGCTAACAGGGTAGGTGAATTTAAACAATGTCTGAGTTGAAAACGCATCTTGTTGTCATGTAAGGGCCCTGTTCATGTTGCACAGACATTTTAATTGCATTTTGTGTCTGTTAAGAGGAACAAAGGCACTCTTTATGATATGCCCCCAAAACTGCCGTTTTAGCTAAGTGGGAGCTCTCGGCATTAGCTGCAGTAGCTCCATGATGCTAGCACCGATTCGGCTCGTTTTATTTCCTATCGACAGTACTCACATACTTATAGCGATCAGGATTAACGTAAAAATTGCCCGGAGTTCTCCTTTAACGTGTTCAGTACACAAATTAATAGATTAAATAACGTGACCATTTCACGAACTGCCATGAGACTGGGCTGGCGTATGTGCGCACGCGTGTGTGTGTGTGTGTGTGTGTGTGTGTGTGTGTGTGTGTGTGTGTGTGTGTGTGTGTGTGTCATGGAAAGCTTTTCATCAGACTCAGCACTGAACCTGCTTTTCATCTCTCTGACCACTAGATGGCCTCACTTCATTTACCAGTTACAGCTTTCACTCACAATAAGTTGTGCTGTCCCATACTTTAACAGTTTTACCTTCACGGTCTACGAGACACAAATACACATTTACATGTAACATCATTACATAACTAATGCTGTAGTGTAAATTGTATACAGGTCTGCAGGGTCTCGCTTATTATTTTCTTGATTGAAACCCATGAGGCAGGTCCACCCATGTTGCTGCTGAGGGGGTTATATAGCTCCACATAGACACATTCTATACGTATAGAATTCCCCGCCAGTGAGTTAACATATGTTAACATAACAAAATCTGTCAGCTTTAAAATCAAATATGCACACACTAGCAGCCAGCTCCATGATGCTGCATGTGTGTGCCATGTGTGTACATAGAGCTGGTCAGTGACACAGCATGTTTTTTGTCACAATGTTCAAAACTATTTGAGATTTGACGCAGTGGAGTGAAACACAGATGTCTCACATCTAAAAAAAAAACCCTCACCAACACAAATACACTGACCAAATAACAGGGGTCCTGCAGTGAAAACAGGTTGATAAAGATGGAGATGGGATTGAAGGTGTGATGGCAATTTAGTGAAAGAGATATATATTTTCCTTTTATAATTATTATTCCTCCCATGCAGGTGTCAAGGGATACACTGTCATTGGGGTAGCTGTGGCTCAGGTGGTAGAACGGTATCAAACGGAAGGTTGGTGGTTCGATCCCTAGCCCTGCAGTCCTGTGTTGAAGTGTCCTTGGGCAAAAGTCGAAATGTAAATGTGTGTGAGTGTTTATCTGAGGAGCAGGTGGCGCCTTGTACGGCAGCCTCGGCCACAGTGTATGAATGTGTGTGAATGGTTCCTGTACTATGTAAAATCACTTTGAGTGGTCGTTAAGACTAGAAAAGTGCGATATAAATACAGCCCATTTACATTTACATTCATTACTGTGCTGTATGTCAAAAATGTTGTGTCAAAGTCTTCTCTCCACTGAGTTAGACATTGAAATTCAGCTCTGGTTCCCCCAGTCTGAGTCTCAGCCAGCACTGAGGTAGCTCAGGCAAAAACCATATGTCTGGGTCCGCCCTCTCAGGGTCCCAGCCATCAATGTGTCTGCCAGAAGACTACCTCCTCCCTCTAAATCCCTGTGTAGAGGTGCATTGAATTACAGCCTGACGGGAGTTGGATCTCCTATGCTAATAAAGTCCAGGCGTGGGAGCGTTTCCACAGACTGCACTGCTCTTGTACTTGCAGGACGGGCAGCATTCGTCATGTGTCACTGGATTCTACTATTATCAGCGGTGGAAGAAGTATTCAACCAGTTGTGTGTTTAATGGTCTAATCATTTCAGCTGGACTTGTAGCCGTTATATTGTTGGCTAGTTTACTTTAGAATAAAACATCAGATTTTATAAACTACATGTGTTTTGTGAGCAGAAGTCTTAATGTGTAAAGTAACTAGTAACTAAAGCTGTAACAGATGAATGTAGTGGAGTAAAAAGTACAATATTTCTCTCTGAAATGTAGAAGAGTGACATGAAAAGAAAATACTACTCAAAATTGTAGTTAAGTACAATACTTGAGTAAATGGACTTAGTTACATTCCACAAGTGCAATCAGTAGAAGATTGAAGAAGAAGAACTACACTGATTTAACGCTGAGTCAACAACCTCTGCATCAGCCAACCTGCTTGCTGTCCCCTCACAGAGAGGGACAACTAATCACTCAACCAAATCCCTGTATTCTGAATGTGTAAAGTAACTAGTAATTAAAGCTGTCAGATGAATGTAGTGGAGTAAAAAGTACAATATTTCTCTCTGAAATGTAGCTGAGTAGAAGTAGAAAGTGGCATGGAGAGAAAAGACTCAAGTAAAGTACAACATTTGTTCTTAAGTTTAGTACTTGACTAAATGTACTTAGTACATTCCACCACGTACTACTTTCAAGTCCAACTTTAAAACAAGGCACACTTACCAAGAAAACACAAATCAGTCGATAAGTTCAAACAGAGTGGTAAGATTGTAGAAGTTTTAATGTAGGCATTGATTAAGGCACTGGCTCTCAAACTGTGGTACAAGTATGCATTGGAGGTACGCAAGCTTTCTCTACTGGTACGCGGATGGAATCTCTGATATATTTTAAATTTGTCTTTATTCAAGTAATAGTTCTAAAAATCACATCTAGAAAAAAAAGCTCACCAACACAAAGACACTGACCAAATAATTCTCCACAGTGCCTGATAGCAGCGAATGATGTCAAACAGTAAGGCGATATGACCCAAGTTATCTAAAGTTTGGCTTTAGTTGGAGCGGGACGGAGGAAGTACAACAATAAGTATTGTTTTAGGAATAAACCTAAAAAAGCCTTTGGCGTTGGTATTGACGCTAAAAGTCAGTTACTTAGTTACGTTTCAATTGCGAGGGGAGATATACTTTCTTATATTTATACTTAATATTTGATTTATACTTATTATACTTATTTGATTTAAATCAGTCTTTTGCCAAAAAAGTAAAAAAAAAAGTGACATAAACCTTAAAAAAGGGAGAAAAAAACTATGCAAAAACCATTTTTTTAAATTCTGTTATAGATGTGTTTTGAAATGTAGCAAAGTACAATACTTCAAACAAAACATACAAGAAGAAAAGTAAAATTACAGATTTTAAAACTACTTTCAAAGTAAAAGTTACAGTAACGTGAGTAATTGTAATTTGTTACTTTCCACCTCTGGTAACTGCAGCAAGCAGCTCACTATCGTTAACGTTAGCCACGTTCATATTTAGACGCAAAATATTATATATCCAGCTACAAAAGCCTGGAAGTCGGAAGTTAGGACGGAAGTACAAAGAGCCGTTGCTATGGAGACGATACCCCGTCCCGTCTCGTCTCATTGGTGTGAACTGGCAGGTTTCAGAACGCTGCAGACCGACGCCTTGAAAGAAGTTGTTTACACTCGTCTGGTCGCAAATCTTTCAAAAAAGCTTGAGAAGCACTGGATTAGTCTCTCATGAAGAAGAAACACGATCTGCGGTGTCATTCTGTGGTGGTTGAACCCTCAAACACACCCCATCAGTTTGGATGGGAAGCCAGCGGTAGTAACCGTTCCGGTTTGACACAGCAGACCTAGCAGCCGAGATGTAGCTGTAGCTGTCCACTGGGCCAATGAAAGTTAAACTGCGTCATTTTATCACAAGTATTTGTCAAAAAAAACTCTGACATCTTTCTGCCCCCCACCCCCCACCCCCCTCCAAGCAGCATGTGTGGAGTGGGAGGCTACCAGAGGCTTGGTTTCAGCTTTAAAACAAGCCAGGCCTCCAGGACTGGTTGTGTTTTATGCCTTCCCTTTGAGGGCCTTCTGTGGTTGCCGCGGTTACCGTGCTTTTTTGGATTCTCTCTCTCTATAATTGAGTCTTGTGTTTTCACCCTGGATTCTGCAGGGCCTGCACAAAGCGATGATTATTCCTGAGCAGCGGACAGGTCGGTGGGAGGGGGGGTCTTTGAATGAATGCCAGTACATTCTCATGAAGCCCATTGGCTGCGCGCTCTTTGTCTTCAACTCTCTGAAATCCCCGGGTGCCTGGCTGAGGCCACAGAACAGACAGAGGCTTGTTTGATCCACTCGTCACAGTGTGTGATGACTAAATTTAACCAGAAGGATGCAGGGTGCCACTGCTCACTACGCCAATCACAAAAATAACCCTCATGGCTCTTCACACAGTCCTTATTTCATTAGACAGCAAATATGCTTAACAGCATGAAAACTATGCAAACCATTGAAAACACTGAAGAAAAACTGGCGTACTGACATACATGAATATGTTTAAAGTCTGAAGGCAGAAAGCTTCTTTGGTCTCTGGGGTATAAAGATTCAGCCAGATTTGGCTTGGAAACTACACGTTTATAACACAAAGCCTGCGTTAGTAATAAGAGGCGTGGAGTTTGAAATATGTGTGACAGGTCGGCTGAAAGACGGTATCAAGTTGCATTATGGAAAATGTAGGATCCAGTATTTTTGGAGCTTGAACAATACCAGGGACTAAAAGTCAGAATACACAGATTTTTGAGCAATCCTTTTAATCGGTCTCTTGTTTTGTTTAGACCTAATCAGTCAGTGTTGAAGTATTGAGGTCCTTTACTTAAGCAAAAGCACTAATACCACACTGTAAAAATACTCTGTTACAAATGAAATGAATGTAAAGTATGTAAGAATCATCAGGAAAATGTACTTAAAGTATTAAAAGTAAATGTTCTCAATGCAGAACTCTCCTCCCACTGTAGAAAGTGTAAAGGATCCAACCAGTTGTGTGTTTAATGGTCTGATCATCTCAGCTGGACTTGTAGTCGTTATATTGTTGGCTAGTTTACTTTAGAATAAAACATCAGATTTTATAAACTCCATGTGTTTTGTGAGCAGAAGTCTTAATGTGTAAAGTAACTAGTAACTAAAGCTGTAACAGATGAATGTAGTGGAGTAAAAAGTACAATATTTCTCTCTAAAATGTAGAAGAGTGACATGAAAAGAAAATACTACTCAAAATTGTACTTAAGTACAATACTTGAGTAAATGGACTTAGTTACATTCCACAAGTGCAATCAGTAGAAGATTGAAGAAGAAGAACTACACTGATTTAACGCTGAGTCAACAACCTGTACAGCTACATCCATCATTCAGAACGCAGCAGCTCGGCTTGTCTTCAACCTCCCCAAGTTCTCTCATACTACACCACTCCTCCGCTCTCTTCACTGGTTACCAATTGCTGCCCGCATCCGATTCAAGACACTAGTACTTACATACAGGGCCACGAACGGATCAGCCCCAGCTTACATCCAGGACATGGTCAAACCCTATACCCCAACCCGCCCACTTCGCTCTGCATCAGCCAAACTGCTTGCTGCCCCCTCACAGCGAGGGACAACTAATCACTCAACGAAATCCCGACTGTTCACTGTCCTGGCTCCCAAATGGTGGAACGAGCTCCCTATCGACATCAGGATGGCCGAAAGCCTACACATCTTCCGCCAAAGGATAAAAACATCTCTTCCGACTGCACCTTGGATAAAAATTATATATATATATATATATATATATATATATATATATATATATATATATATATATATATATATATATATATATATATATATATATATATATATATATATATACTTAGCACAAAAAGTAAGGAAATGTGTGTTTGGTAGATTATTTCTCTGTGGTAACAATGCTTTTTGGCAATAAATCTTATACTGTTGGAAAGCCTGTAGTTATCAAATGTTCCACCAAAACAAGTTCTTTCCCGTCTCTTCGTCCGGAGCTTGCGCTGCCCAAGATGGTTGTGATTGGTTTAGAGAAATGCAAACAACCCCTGGTTGTTTTTTCTCCTACCCAGGAGTGTATGCTCCTGTTGCCAGACCTTACTCCGTAGCGCTTTGGAGATAGGTCTGGCAATGCGAGACTAGGGTGGCAGTAGCTCAGTCCAGAGGGACTTGGCTTGGGGACCGGAGGGTCGCTGGTCAAAGTCCCTGTACGGTACCAAGTACAGTGGTGGACTGGTAGATGCTCCTGGGCACTGCCAAGGTTCCCTTGAGCAAGGCACCAAACCCCCAAGTGCTCAGGGCACCTTTCCATGGGCAGCCCCCCCACTCTGACATCCTTCCATTTAGTAAATGTAGATATTGTTGGGTCTTTGTAAATTATAGAGTGTGGTCTACACCTACTTTATCTGTAAAGTGACCTGAGATCCAGAGACTTCTATTGTGATTTGACACTATAAATAACATTGAATTGAAATTGAATTGGTTTAGTGCATGTATAGGTCCTGGGCATGTGTGTGCATTGCAGGCCTGTGTGTGTTGTGTGTAACTCTAACAACAGACTGTAAAAATGTCATTTCCCCTTGTGGGATTAATAAAGTATGTTGTCTTCTTCTTTTTCTTATAACCGGTTTCTCTCGGAGTAGTAGTTCAACTCTGTGTCTCCATAGATGACGGAAGATGTAACAGCTGTATGATAACACAGTGCAGCCTCAGCACTCCAGGGGAGAAAGTTATTAACACATACTTACATTCATACACACACATCTAACATTCATACACACAGAAGCTGCGAGGGCTGGCCCATGACATAAGCAGTATAGGCAGATGCTAATGGTGCTGGCAGTCCAAATAAAAAGAAAAAAGTGACAAAAACCTTTAAAAAAGCGACAATAACGTCGAAAAGCAACAAAAATAGCAACAGTTACGTCAAAAAAAGGCATCAAATTGGTTAGGGCCACCTCTGGAAACTGCAGTAGTAATGCACACATAGAATCACTGGATAAGATGTTAGGTAGGTAAGAATTGTTGTTGTAAATAATCCAAAAGCATCTTCACACACACACACACAGATGAGTGAAGAAGGACCTTATTTGGTCATCTGTTACATCTCTAAATATTGTACATCCAGCATGAGTTTAAATACACCTTCAGGAAGACAAGAACTTAAAAAAAAAACACATTGTGGTTAAACTGTACTTCTTAATTGTATTTGTCCATTGAGATTTCATTAAATGCTTGTGTGTAAGTCGTCAAAGTCTCTCGAAACTTCTTCACGTATCCTGCTGCTCCTGAGTACGGATAGACTGATTATCGGCCCATTTTTTTGTACCAGCCTTGAAAAACCAGTATCGGTCGATCCCCAGTCCTGAGCTTTTCCATAACAGGAACCAAGAGTTACTTACACAGCTCTCTGACATTGGTGAAGAGACACTGGAGGGGTAATGGTGCATCTCAGTCTGTTCAGTACAGCAGTGTTCAGCAGGCTGGGTTTCCCTGTTTGGAGACAGATTAGTGATGGAAGACTGGTCTACCTGCTTAGAAAAGCTTATCTGACAGTGGGAACCGTCTGTACCATGGACATGGATTCACTTTTCAATCCAAACTACACATATTAACCCTTGTGTTGTCTTCGTTTCAACCTTGAAAAAATTTGTGACGCCTTTTTTCACAATTTGTTTTTGCTTTTTCCCAACGTTTTAAATTTTAAAATTTTTCTTCTACACATTTTCAGCGCTTATTTCTACGTCCCATATTTTCTGATATAAAACGAAAATTTTAAACGTGCCAATGTGACCCGAGGTCAACACAAGGGTTTTAACAAACAGATGGTGTTTTGAACCAGATGTGCTCTAACCCAGAGATTCCAAACCAGGGGTACGTTTACCCCAGGGGGTACTTCTGCAGTTGCCAGGGGGTAGGTGGAAAGAGTGTAAAGTAGCTCAACTAATAAAAAAATAAATAAAAATGGTATGATGCAATGTAAATGCTATTTCAAATGTATGTGTGAGAGGGGGTGGCAATAGCTCAGTCAGTAGGGGAGTTGGGTTGGGAACCGGAGGGTTGCTAAGTCCCCATACGGACCAAAGTATGGTGGTGGCCTGGAAGCTGGAGAGGTACCAGTTCTCTTCCTGGGCACTGCCAAGGTGCTCTTGAGCAAGGCACCGAACCCCCAACTGCACGGGGCGCCTGTCCATCGGCAGCCCACTCACTCTGTCATCCCTTAGTGCATGTATAGGTGTGAATAAAATATACATTATTATTATTATTAGCCACCAGGGACTTTAATAAAAATAAAAAGGGTAAAATGTGTTCATGCTGCTGAACCACCAGTGTAAGATATGTAATGGAATACAACTTCTAAGTTCTTAACGATCCAATGGCCAGCCAACAGGCCTGGCTGACATTCACTACACTACCACTACAGCCACTTTCAGAGGCTGCAGTGGTACGTTTGAAGGCTAGAAAGATATTGGCTCGTCGGGAAGTGAGCCAAAAAGGGAAAGGGAGCGTAAAAATTGCATAGCCATTTTCAAAGGGGTCCGTCGACCTCCCTCGCCTCAAGATATCTGAATGAAAATGGGTATAAATTAAGTATAAAGTATAAATGTTGTTTTTGACTATATTCTAAAATGTATTTGAATATTTCTGCATACTAGGGTCCCTAAGCATTCCAACAGACAATGAGTACAATTGTATTCATGTGTGATGATGTCAGTCCCCATTAAGTAGCCATTTCTATTTTTTTTTTTTTTTTTTTTTTTTTTTTATAAATCTGACCTCACAATAGTGCTCGCCATCCAGTCAAAAATGTCAAAATCTCCAAATGTCAAAAAACTGTTAAACCAAAAAAGAGCATGCATTGCTACAGGATGTTCCTCAAAGTCTTGGTGTCTTAATGTGGAACTTTAGAGGAATGTTTTGACCATTTGTATCAATTCTCAAGTGGTAAAAAAAAAAAAGTTAAATGTTACAACAAATCTGTAAGTTAAAAATTGTAACCCCAACCCCAAAATTGCAGCAACAAATTATGAGACATGCAAATGACCATCATGTACTTCAATGATAATGTTCTAAGCCCTTATTATTTCACAATTTAATTTAACTATGTATGAATAACCCCTGGTGCCGGAATGCCAATAAACTTGTCAGTGTACAGTTGTTTAGTTATAATTTAATTATATTTTAATATCCAAGCACATTCTTGCATCTTACTGTATAGGAAAACAAATATCTACTCAACATGCTCTACCAATGCACAGTGTATTATTACTGGGCAGTATTGTACAGAATATTCATATTGTACAATATATTACATACTAAAGTCAAAGATTATGGTCCGAATTTTAGTCTTTATTCTCATCTTTTGTTACCTTCTAATTTAGTTATTTTTTAATATGTGCCTCTTTATTGTATTTTTGGTAACACTTTACTTGAAGGTTTCTACATAAGAGTGACATGACACTGTCATGAACACATGACACAGTGATGACACATGAACCGTATTTTCTACCATTTTCTACATTTACCTCATTTGTTTTTTGTGTTTATGTGAGTTGGCTGCTGTAACACTGATTTCCCATTGGGATTGCTGAAGTACTCCATCCTTGGAAGTAATGGAATAAGATACATCAGGCTTTGGATACACAGACAATGCTTGTTAGTGGGATACTATGGCTGATTTGTTGGTTTGGCTCTGCTAATTGGGAATTGTTGACCACTGATAAAAAGTACAGGACATCACAAGACATTTCCTTTAAGCCTTTCTCATGATAAATACAATCACCCTTTGAAATTGAGTTAGCCATCATATGATAACAATATTCCACTTTGTTTAAAATTATGCAGGTGATACATTTGATTCCCTTGTCGTTTCGAGAAATAGCAGTACGAGTGCTAGTTTTTTTTTAACCAGCCTCCACGTTGCTGCCGTTTGCTAAGAATTAACCACTGAAACGCTCCAACCTCAGAACTACACACTCCCGTCTCAGAGCTGCAATCTTTCCACTCCGTAAGGAATGCAGCATGAAATGACTTTAGATGTTCTGAAATGTTAACACTGTTAAGCTTTTTCCAATAGAGCTGGACACGTGATATGTTGGTAACAATAGTGTGCAGACAGGCTTCCAGAATTGAAGAATTTAAGGCTTTATTTATAACATACCATTTCTTTACGACCCATATAACAGTGGACTGTTTTACAATGAGAGACATTGCAATAAATACAGTTTGGGAATACAAAGGGGGAATAATATGAAAATATAGTCATGTAATAGAGCAAAGGAAGTGTGTCTGTAAAATAGAGTCAGCTTGGGTTTGGTCATCTGCACTATCCGAACAGCCACCATGCTCATCATTTAAAACATAAAAACACTATCTAGATTAAATGTAGTTTTAAAAAAAAAAAAAAAAAAAAAAAGGGAATACCAGTATCAAAAACTGTGGCTGAATACAGACGAAACACAGAGAGGAGACCAGTAGGGCTGTCCTCGATTAAAGGAATTCTTAGTCAACTAAAGTCCAGTTCAGACCGAAGATTCGCGACCCGACGAGTGTAAACAACTTCTTTCAAGGCGTCGGTCTGCAGCGTTCTGAAACCTGCCAGTTTACACCAATGAGACGGGACGGGACGGGGTATCATCTCCATAGCAACAGCTCTTTGTACTTCCGTCCTAACTACCGACTTCCAGGCATGTTAAAGCTGAATATTTCATTTGTTGCGTCTAAATATGAACGTGGATAACGTTAGCGATAGTGAGCTGCAGTTACATTTCTAGTGATGAATCGGCGAAAACACGCTTTGTTTCTCTGATTCAGGGCTTTGTCCGAGGCGCTCCCTCTCTTCAGTCGCTCTATAGCCACCGTACATGCTCGCGGGCCCATGTTGGGCCTCCGTTAGCAGTTTGTAACAGAAATAACGACTTTACAAGATGACTTCTCTATTGGCTGTTGAAACAGGTGACGTCTCTTACGTTGTAAAACCAGCCTCTGGAGACTCCACCAGCTGAGTCGCAGCCACACCATCAGCTGGTTTGAGTCGAGCTGACACGGGCCGGTTCAGACCGCTTTTGTCTACGATGTTCTAAAACGGTTTCGTGTCATTGCAAATCTTTGGTCTGAACTGGGCTTAACACTCGTGATTTTGTTGACCGATGGAAGAATCATGCAAAAGCATGGCTTTAAATCTTGTGTTTACCAGAGACGTACAAGGAAGCTTCTTGCAAAAAAGTCATTCAGCATGAAAAAAAATGACTAATGGACTAAAGAAATCTCAGTCGACTAACACCAAAACGAACGATGAGTCGACTAATCGACTAAAAGGGGGCAGCCCTAATTAATGCTAAACATTTTGACACAGTCCATCATACTACTCTATTGGATCGCCTTGAAAAGTGGCGTCAGGGATGCTGCCCTCGGCTGGTTCAAAGCTTACCAAACCATAAAATCGGTGACTCTGTATGTGCAGACTGTGTGTGTCCGAGATCAGCCTAATGTTGAATTCTCTTTGCGTGGATTGTCAGCCCAGTTTCAGTCAAGGAATACAAACACTGGAATGCAGCAGCTTCACCTGATGCTACGCCATCGGTCCACAGAGTTATCACTACTTCAGTATTCCATCACGAAAACACATTTAAAAAGTAGGGTATTAAAAAACAATGCTGTGAAACATTTATCAGCACTGTATCTCATTATTCTATGCCACTACCGCTTCTCACAACCCTTTGCTGCTCAGATTAAAGAGTCTAGGTGAAGAAGGAAAAGCACTCAAGGCAACAATTCATCGTATGCTCGGAGAGAAGAAAAAGACTAGTGAGGATAGCAAAAGACTTGCTCTGTTGCGTAGTTGATAAGAGTACACTAAGGTAATACTGATCTGGAGGGGAGGGGAGGTCTCCGCTAATAGTCAATGCCCTGATCATTGTAATGGGCACTGTAGTCATCATGGTAGCCTCCTTGGTACTCATCCTCCGGGAACTCTGCCTGATAGTCACTGTCGCTGATCTCCGAGCCGTTGGTGCCAGTGCCCTGGCTGCCGTTGGCATGGATGACCGGCTCCGTTGGCGGGGCGCAGTACTTGGGGTCGTAGACCTGCCGCCCCAGGCCGTACACACTCATGCCCCGCTGAGACGCTACCTTGTTGGTGCCCATCTGGAGGGAGATGGTGGAGTTGTCCAGCGGCTGCTGCACCACCTTCTGGTCATAGATGTCTCTGCGGGTACCGGGGGCTGACATGCCCGCCTGCAGGAAACCACAACGCAGCGGAAACCTTACCACATGATGCAGGCAGTGCACATACTGTATACTCTCCTTGCTAGGGTTGGGCATCGTTTTGATTTTAACAATTCTGATTCAAATTCTGAATCTTCCTTTCGATTCCAGTTCTTTGAGGGGTAGAGTTAAAAATGGGTCTTAATGCTTATTTCACAGATAAGAGGAACATTTTATGTATACAGTTTTACCGGGCTTTTCAATGTAAAGTAAAGCCACAATAGAGCGCCGCTTACTGTGCTCCATGGCTGCAACACAACAAGAGCCTGGAAGTACAGCGGCTGCTACGGAAACCAAAACTTGCGCATGTTAAATTTGGAACAGATGTTCCGAAACCAAATGTTTGAAATGATTCCAAGTTGGAACGGGTTCTCGATGCACAATCCTGCTCCTTGCATTAATTGCTCTGTTCTATGTGCACACATTCTTGTGGATGAATACATTTAAACTAGAGCTGCACGATATGAGAGAAACACGCATTAACGTTGTTCAATATTGAAGTGTACTCTGTTCTGCATTTCAGCTGCTCTCAGTATTCTGCTAAAATACAACAAATTACACATTGAATATAAAAGGCACCACTAAAAAAAAGGAATGACAGTTACATTTTAGAGGTTAGTTTTCTACCGGCATTTTCTTTCAACTAAGACAAAGAAATCTGTCGAAAGAAAGAGAGTGTCTTTCGCAATGTGACGCAGCTTTCCAATGCGTTCATTGTTTGTTGCGCCATGGCGATAAAGAAAATGGTAGAAATAACTAGTTCAAAGTAATGAATAAATGGTAGAATTAACTTATTTTTGTTGTTGCTACTGTTAATTGCCTTGTTGCTGAAATATGCTATAGAAATAAAGTTGCCTTGGCTTACAACCTCAGCCTTTCAGTCAGTCAGCAGGGCATAGAAACCACTGTTGTGCCTGCTAGTGTCAGAGGAAGTGCAACATCAACAGCACCACGATCGCAATTAATATCATATTAAGCAGCAAACACTGTCTGTGTGAAGTTTCCATAACTGTAACCACACTTGCAACCGCTTTACCGGCATTGCCGTGACTTCAACAAAACTGCAGAGACAACGTAGTTTGCACTGTCCCCACCTATGCGCGTGCGTGCGTCGGAGCCCTGCTGTCAACATGCAGAGAGGACAGAGAAGCTCGCCCTTAGGTGCTCTCAGGAGCCAACATTTTGCACCGTTTGATTTAACGTGAATCGGTCCTAGGTAGTAACAACGTAATTCGGTCGGTACCCAAACAAGTACAGAGTTCGGTACCCAACCCTAATCAACAGTCATACCCCTTAGGACCTTAGCTAATGTTAGCATTAATTGCAGTTAAAAAAAAAGAAACCGTGATTAAGTAAAAAATTGCGATTAGACAATTATGTAATAATTGTTACAGGCCTAGTCACACTAAATATTCAATTGTTTTGGTCTCCTCTAGGGATTTATTGAAAATACAAAGATGGAATGAGAGCAGCATTAGAAGAGGAGTGGGTTTTAACCTGGCTGGCTCCTTTGTTGGTTCCCATCTGCAGGCTGATGGTGGTCTGGTCGTAGGGCTTGTCAGACTGAGTCTTTGGATCATACAGATGTCTTCTGGTTCCATAGGCAGTCATTCCAGCCTGACTCGCACACTTGTTTGTCCCCATCTGAGAACAAAAGGCCAGAGATGGGATCAAATCTAACCACATATCAGTCTTACTTACAGCTATAGCGCGTAGTTTCTGTCTCCCCCATGAGGAATTCTAAGTATTGACAAGAAAACTGTCGGCGTGTCCCCGTGATACAAGCCTTCCGTGATCGTTTTAAAACTTGGAGGATGAGGAGGAGCAACCGGCTGTTTTCCGGTACACATTACAGCCCTTGGATATCTATGATTTTGAATAATACTCACGCTTTTGTTTTCCACGAGCGGAGATACAGGAGATGACCAACCTGCTGGCAGCACACTTGGGTTAGATAACCTTCTAATTAACAGCTAATGTTTCTAATGTTAATTCATAACAGTTTTCCAGTGTAGGCTATCATCACGTTTGTTATAAAATTGAATCTGTCCGTAACGTATATTACCCCATGCAGTTATTGTTCCACCAATCAATGTCACTGTTGGTATTGTGCACTAGAGGATGGATACCCGATCCGAGCCCAACAGGACCCAACGGTACCCGACGGGCCGGGCCGGGTTCAGACAGATATTTAGAAATGATGTTCAGGTTTGGGTCAGCCTCGGTCACATCAGCGTGATAAGGCATTGAACATTTTAAATTTAAAACAGCTCATGGACCTTTTTCACAACAGACATTTTGACTCGTCATAGTAGGAAAAGCACAGCTGAGATTAATAACCTTAACGATGGCTCAGTAACATCAAGTGTCCCAGTAAGCTATTTCAGTGAGTCAGCATGAACAATACCAGGGCCTCTCCTAAGGGGAATGCAGCCATCATTAATGGTTTGGAATACACCTGTGCTGTTCCTTCTATGACATGTCTGCTGTGAAAAAGGTCTATTATGTAACGTGCGCTTGTTGCCCTGTGTGAGCTGATGACCTCATCTGTTGACATTTCCGAATGCCTTCCTACAGTTGCTTAATAAAAGCTTTCCACACAAACAAATGTACATGGGTCATTAGTATGAGAACAAAAATTAGATTTTAACTGTCGGACTCGGTTACTGCTCTGTCGGATGCAGGCCGGGCTCGGACAGAAAAACGCGGCCCGATCCGCACTCTATTGTGCACCAACGTTAGCTGCAGGTTAAGGTTAAATAATGATCACCTAATCATAAGTCGTAACGCTGTGTCCTGTTTTATGTACCTTTCTGAAGCTGTTTTTAGCTATTTTTAGCAATTAGCTTCTTCGCTAATTGCATGTTTATAATACTCTTATTATAATAATAAACATTGGTTAAAGAATGGTGCTTTCCACTGATTGGCCACGGGAAGTGAAAACGTAATTTTCTGCGACAAAATGGTTAGTGTGGACTTTACGTCAGCGTAACTAAAATGAACCTTACGTCGCTGCAGCGACCAAACATGGACACAACTCTAGTATCAAACTAACTACCGTATTGGTCCGGATATAAGACCACCCTGATTTTCAAGACTCATTTTTGGAAAAATACTCTATAGAAGAGTCCCGCACACTGACCATTACGCAAGCAATCATTTATTTAGAAATGGTCTCAGACCTTTATCAGGTAAATTTACTTGATGAAGGTCTGAGACTGAAACCTTGTATTTTTCTAAATAAATTATTGCTTGCATAATGGTCAGTGTGCGGGACTCTTCTCTAAGCTTTTGATCATATCCTACACACCTGCCCGACAAAAGAGGTGTGCAAAAAAGCTTTCTTACGTGGTAGTCCAAGCCAACTATTGTTTTCATAAAGAAAATAATTTTATTTGAAAATAATTCTAATAAAGATTGTGGTGGAAGTTTTCTTTTTAGCAGCAGGAGTGTGGATAAAAAAAAAAAAAAAACACAAGAATGAAATTAATAAAGGCTTACTTGAGAATTAAACCAAAGTTTGGTCTTTGAGTATTTATTGTATTATTTGCAAATGCAGAGAAAACAGTTTCACATAGCATCAAAGCACATCTGAAAGGGTCTTCTGACCAAACTAGAAATCCATACAATCTGTATACCACACCACTCAGTTAGATCAGCCCTCCCAGGATATCTTTAGCAGCCTCACAGATGAAAAAACACCAGAAACAGTCAAAATGGTTTTACAACCTTCCCCTCTGCTCCTATTCCTACCCTTAGCCTAAACACCTGTTTATCTCAGGAGACAGAATACGAGACTGTTATGGCCCTCTTCACCCTTATCTGCTAAAATGGAGAGACTGAGGTCTCTAAACAAAGAATAGAATCAACTAGGCTCAAGGTTTACGATGTCAGCTGTTACTCCTTGGAGTCTTAGAGTCTACACAAATATAAAGAATATAAGAAAACCTTGTAGAATATATAAGACAATCTTGTGGGATATTAAACTATTATGTTAAGAAATTAAATTTGATAAGATTATTTTTTGTGGCATTTTCATCCTTTATTTTGACAGGTCAGCTGAAGACATGGAAGGGGAGAGAGGGGGGGGGATGACATGTAGCAAGGGGCCGCAGGTCGGAGTCGAACCTGCGGCCGCTGCTTCAAGGAGTAATTCAATTCAATTTTATTTATAGTATCAAATCATAACAAGAGTTATCTCGAGACACTTTACAGATAGAGTAGGTCTAGACCACACACTATAATTTTCAAGGACCCAACAATTCCAGTAATTCCCCCAACCCTCTATATATGGGCACCCCTCTACCAACTGAGCTATCTGGGCGCCCAAGGCTGTTCTTTTTTAACATCTTTTAAATCAAATATTTTCAATATCTTTTTAGATGAAAAGGGTCACATTTAAATTAACGGTTCCAAGGCCTTCAGGTGAATCTGGTCATTTAATCACACACTCTCCTGTCAATCTCTTGGAAGCGGCCGCTTTGAGGACCACGGTAAGATTTTCTCCGGCTGTTTGCATTTTTAGACGGTGTAACATGTCCATGACAACGCCTCATTCTTTTTCCATTCTACTTCCGACTTCCAGGCTTTTTGGTAGCTGGATATGTCATTTGTTTCGTCTATGTATGAATGTAGATAACGTTAGTGATAGTGAGATGCTTGCTACAGTTACATTTCTAGTGATGAATCGGCGAAAGCACGTTTTATTTCGCTGATTAACTGCTTTGTTCTCTCTCCCTCTCTCCCTCTCTCTTCCTCTCTCTCTCAAACTCTGCCATTTCGACCAGCTGTTTGTAACATTCAAATAAAATGGATTATGGATAATTTTATTTCTATAGTTTATAGCGGACTTCTCTATTGGCTGTTGAAACAGCTGACGTCCCTCACGTTCTGCGACTTGAACAGCTGAAAAAACCCTGTCTTATGTTCAGACCGATACGGTAGTCTCAACGTATCGTTTGGTGTGGACATTCCACCTGAACTTAAGAGAGAGAACACAGCCGGTGTTTCTTTATTTAAAGGCAGTTATGTATCAGTTTCTGTCATGGAATAGACTGGGTGTTTGTCCTAATTTAAAAGAGCTTTTAATGGCAAGTTTCAGATGGGATGGATGTTTCCCTGCAGGAGAAATAAGACTCTCAAGGGAAAATGCTGAATCTGTTTATTTCTCTTGCACAAATGTGGTTATACTTTAAGCTACAAACAAACCATTGGCTCTCAGTGACGTCAGCCTGAAATATAAGTGTGTGTGTTGGCCTTAAGAAGCACTTTATAGTCATAGTTACCTGCAGTCCAATGACACACTGACCGGCCTTGATCTTCTCATCGTCGAAATGTCGAGCCTGTTTGTCTGCATATTTCACCCCGATGTCAATCTTTGAGTCCATACCTTTGGTCTTTCCCTAACAGAGAAGACATGCTGGTCAAAGGACTGATGGGACATTAGGTTTCAAATGGCAACAGAAAATGTGTTCCTCAGTAGACAATGACCCTCTGTTACTCTGTTCACTCACCATGCTGGCCAGTGCGAGCAGTGTGGTCTGGACTTGAGTCATGTTCCCATTTTCAAACAGGTCATTGGCCTCAAAGATGTCATTGGGCTTTAGGCCAAAGGCCAGGATAGCTTTGATGAAATTCCCAAGGTTTTCCAGCTGCAGAGAGCAACGGAAAAAGAGAAGAAGAGAAAAAAAAAAAAAAGGAGTGACGGGGGCTGGGACAGGGAGTCCAACAAAAACCAGGAGGAAGCAACAACGGCACAAATAAAGCTGTTAGTGGAAAGCAGTGAAAGCTTCATGAATGAGTCCACTTCTCCCTTACGGGCTGGCTACATTGCACGTGTAACGTACGTTCCAACACTACGCTTCCACTACTATCAATGAAACTGGCTACACCAGACAGAGAGCAGCGTAGTGGTTGGATCATAAAGTCTATATTTCTTTTAATTTACACTACTGATATACAGGAAAAGACTTAATGACTGTCAATGAGCGTATTGGCAGTTTTGAGAGTTTGTTTTAATTTCTTGTTTCCCTCCCCTGCGTCCTCTGATAACAGCTGACAGTAGATTGACGTTTCACAGCTCTGTGCCGGCTCCAAAAACTGAAGAAATGACTACAATCCTTCTCGCCTGTGACTCCCACAATCCTACACACATGTGTGCGCAGCAAGTGTAGCCAGGGGGGAATACACAATAGTAAGCATGATCAGTCCGCGTGTAAAGGACACAAGTCTGTTATTTGACAGAAATCTATTTATTTCTGCCTACATTTTATATATATATATATATATATATATATATATATATTCCTGTTAAAAATCACCTGGAGAGTCCAGCACAGGCTGACTCTGGACCTATTTAAGTTTTTGTTCTGCTTGTTCAACGGTTGTTGGATTAATTCCTATTAAACACATTCAGAGAGGAGTTGAAGTGCTATTTCTTCTATCAATTCTTCTATTCATTTTGACACTGGTGATTTTCCTTTGGTGCTGACTAAAAATTCCTCTATGCAAGGAAAACCCCTGAGACTGGTCCTAAAGGAGACCGTTTCCAGTCCAGAGCAGGTCTTACCTTGTGCCAGTTGAGCTGGGAAAGGTTGATTTTCTTTACCGAACCAGGTTGCAGCTTATTGATCAGTCTGAGAGAGGAAGGAAAACACAACTTGTATCGGAATATCAACTATGGAGCAGGGCTGCACGATATGAGGGAAATACGCGATAACGTTGTTGAATATCACGATAAGTAGGGTTGGGCATCGAAACCGATTCCTACTTGGAATCATTTCAAAAATTACGATTCCAGTGGAATCGTTTGGAGGATTTGGTTTCAATCTGCTCATGGGTTCCAAATTTAACGTGCAAGTTTTTGTTTCCATGGCGACCAGGCGCTTTTTGTGTTGCAGCCTTGGAGCACAGTGAGCAGCGCTCTAGTCTGGCTTCATTTTACGTTGAAAAAGCTGTAAAACGGCAAACTACCATTGAATCAAAATACAACTTTCCTCTTTTTTGTGAAATAAGCATGTGACCCATTCCAACTCCACCCCTCGAAGAATCGGAATCAATAAGAACTGGAATCGAAAGGAAGAATCTCAATTGGAATCAGAATCGTTAAAATCCAAACGATGCCCAACATTAGTGATAAGGATACTACTTGAGATCAATACAGATATTTAAGTCTACTTTCAGTATTCTGCTAAAATACCACAAATTGCTTGGTCAATTTAAAACAAATGAGAGGAAAACATTCCCAGCATTCTTTTATTGAACAATTTCAACAGTGAATTGAACATTAAAAGGCACCACTAAAAAAGTGGTTTTCTGCTTATATTTTCTTTAAACTAACACAAATATATCTGAGTGTGTTCGTGAAATGCTGCAGCCTTTCAAGATGTTTTTATTGCGGCAGTTGATATTGCCATGACAATTTTTTATTTTTTTTTTTAAACGATATATGGTGCAGCCCTACTATGGAGGATACATTTTTGTTCACGTTTTGCCATCAAACCAGGAGTATTGGAAAAAAAATGTGTTTGCAAAATTTTGGCGGAGACACGGACACACACACACACACACACAAGTGTGTAGCACTATCTTTGTGGGGACCCGTCATTGACATAATGCATTCCCTAGCCCCTTACCCTAACCTTAACCATCACAACTAAATGCCTAACCTTAACCCTTACCATAACCATAACCTAATTCTAACCCTAAAACCAAGTCTTAACCCTCAAACAGACCTTTAAAGTTGTGGGGTCCGGCATTTTGGCCCCACAAAACTGTTTGGACCCCACAAGTATACTGTATTCTTGGTTTTTGGACTCCACGAATATAGTTAAACAAGAACACACACACACACACACACACACACACACACACACACACACACACACACACACACACACACACACACACACACACACACACACACACACACACACACACACACACACACACACACACACACACACACACACACACACACACACACACACACACACACACTTACTCGCAGAGGATGACTCCATCCTTCAAGCCTTTCTGGAAGTTCTCTCCGATAGACATTCCTGTCACCTCCTCAATCCAGAAACGGAGCTCCTCCTCCTTTTGTGTGTCATATTTCTGAGCAATCTGAAAGATAAAACATTGTTTTATTATTATAATAATACATGTTATGTATAACGCACTTTAAATTTAAAACCAATCTCAAAGTGCTACAGGGTAAAAGCATCGGTATAAAAGACCGATGTAAGCATAAAAACGGGAGAATAAAAGCAGCAACCAGCGAGGTCAATTACAAGTCCTAGGTCTTGCTAAAAAGAAATGCTACATCTATTGTGCCTTTTATCAGCAGCTGCTTTGCATGTTAAAACGAGCCTGGCTCCCATTTGGGTGGTCTAACTTCGTACGTTAGGCCAGCTGTTAAAAATCTGGAGGGGATTTTTGACAGTACCATGACATTCGACAAACCGATTAATAACGTTGTTAAAAGGAGCTTTTTCTAGTTCTGTCTTCTGGCTAAAGTCCTTCCTAAACAGGCGCCATCTTGAGAAGGCAATTCTCGCCTTTATAAGTTCAAGGCTGGATTACTGTAATGCACTTAAAAGGAACACGCCGACTTATTGGGACTTTAGCTTATTCCCTGTGTCCCCCAGAGTTAGATAAGATACATACCCTTCTCATATCCGTGCATGTTGTAACTCTGTCTGATGCCCCCACTGCTAGCTTAGCCTAGCACAGATCCTGGAGGTAACTGGTTCCAACTAGCCTACTGCTCCCAATAAGTGACAACATAACGCCAACATGTTCCTATTTACATGTTGTGATTTGTATAGTCACAGGGTGTACAAATAAAAAGGTCACATGAGACACAGCCATCTTCTAACTGTATACAAACTGGGAACTATATTCTCAGAAGGTGAAGCTCTGCTACTTCTGCTACTTGGGCGGAGGGATTTGTGATACCTCCAGGATCAGTGCTAAGCTAGGCTAGCAGTGGGGGTACAACACGCACGGAGATGAGAAGGGTATGTATGGACTTAACTAACTCTGGGGGATACGGTGACTAAGCTAAAGTCCCAATAAGTAGCCGTGTTCCTTTCATGTTGCCCTCAATCATTTGCAATTTTTCCTGCTTTCAACTTATGCTAAATGCTGCTGCTCGCTTTTTAACGAAGGCCTCCAGGCGTGCACACATCCCCCCTGTTTGTTACACTCTCCATTGGCTCCCGGTGCGGTTTAGAATCCAATTGTAAGATTTGAATGTTTATCGTTTCGGTCAGAGATTTTAACCCTTCGCCAAAAACAACAGGTCTCTCAGTCACCCTATGAAGTGGTTTGAGAAGTCCCAAGGTGGAGGCACAAACTGTGGAGTGGAATAATGTCACATATCACAGGTTGTTAACAGAAATGTCCTATTTTCAGTGGATTTTTCATTTATTTTGTATGACTTTATTGAACATGATGGTAGAAGGTGCAGATTACAAAATAAATGAAAACTCCACTGACACACACACACATAACATAATATGCAGATGCTGCTGTTGAACTGAGGCAGATCAGACATTTCACTTTACAGGAAAGTACTAGTATTTTTTTTATTGGAATTGTTTTCTATTATTATAACTTTAGCTTTTGTGATAAATGTTCTGTTTGACTGTTCAATGTTCCATACCTTTATGTGATACACTGTGAATATTGACCTTTAGCTAAACTTTTAAGAAGAAATATCGCAAATCGAATCATCATCACAATATCTGGCTGAAAAATCACAATTCGATTTTTTTCCCTATATTGTTCAGCTCTAAGAGAAACTGTCTGCTAGTGTGGAGGACACATTTTTACAGAATACTCTAGTCAGTTTCAGGCATATGAACCCATTTACCATGCTCGGAGTTACCCAATACTCTCCAATGGCAGAGGTCTTCAACATGGGGTCCGGGGCCCCTAGGGCGTCCTCAGAGTTACTTCAGGGGGCCCACCAAATTATTATTATAAGTTTTTTTGAAAGTTTTTCATTAGAGAAAAATCCTTTGCACATCTATAACGTGAGACCGGTGCGTCGGAGGGGAGTAAGTAAGTCAAAAGTTGCAAAGAAACTCCTGCACGCTGTCTAACTTTCAAAAAATTAATTTAATAGCAGGCAACGTTTCGGTACTAGACCATCATCGGGCAACATGAATGAAGGGAGTTTCTTTGCAACTTTTAAAAGTTTTTTCACAACTGTACGTGTCTTAACATGAATCCAACAAATCATTAGCAGATATAAATCAGCCTATTTGTGAAAAAAACACATTGATGATGGTCTTACTGGCTTATAGTAAGGTAGTCATCCACAGATACAGTTCATCCTAAAAGTTCACTCTGCCACATGTATGTTTAACATTAAAACCTGATTTATAAAATCATGCCAACAATTATTATTTTAAAAGCTTAGTATTCTATGGCCGGTATAACGGCTTTAGGCTGCCTACACGTTATTGTAGGCCCAGTTTAATATGCAACTTAATGTTATTCAATATATGTAGTAGGGGGTCCCTGCTCCGTCTCTCTCTCAGTTAAGGGGTCCTGGGCTTAAAAAACATTGAAGACCCGAGCTGACAGAAATTTGATGTATGAAGCAGGGGGAAAGTCTGACAGTGGTGCTATGGAAAAAAATCTATAATCTTCCCATTTGCTCCTGTCATCTCCTAACATTTAAATGTTGGCAGCCTGTGCATAAACAGCCCACAGACACTGCTCATCCACAGCAGGGCAAAGAGTTGGCGGCAGTTTATAGTCAAAAGAACCACACGACACAAGCCATCTGGTGTCCATCTCAGAGCAGTTTTAAGCCACATTTTAAATCTTGTTTGTTTTCATCTGTTTTTATATTTTAACCCGGATAAAGGATTTTAGTCATCGGGCGTCTGGATCTGAAGTTATCAGAGAAACAAGCTGAGCAAGCGGCAGCTCGGCTCCGGCAGCCGACGTGTCCAACATCGGCGGATAAAAACACTGAATGAGGCATTTTCATGTTAAACATCTGAGTTTTACCGGTTTAAATCACCGGGTCCGTTTGTTTTGGAGATGAGGAAACCTTTGCGGATAATAAATAATAATAATAACTCATTTGCATTTATATTAGGGCCGCAAAATATGTCGCTTTTTTTTTTTTTTTAATAAAATCGTTATCGTGATATCAACTGGCGCAATAACCACATGGCGAAAACTTTTTCCAATCTTTTGTTGTGCTGCCTTTCACGTTCAATTCAATGTTCAATTTGTTCAATAAAAGGATGTTGGAAATCATTTCCTTTCATTCGTTTAAAATTCAACAATCAATTTGTTGTATTTGAGGAGAATACTGAAAGCAGCAGAACGGAGTACACTTTAACCCTCCTGGTGTCCTCGGGTCAAATCTGACCCATATTCAAAAAGTTTCTAAATCAGAAATTTGGGTTTTTTTCATCAAAAATTGTCACACAACAAAAAAAAGAAATAACGTGGATGGTTCCATGCACCGCTCTTCACAAGTCAAATAAATGATCAGTTCACTACTGTCATTGACTTTGTTTTTTTCAATTTTATAGCATTTGAAAAAAATTTAAAAATAAAAGAACGTTGAAAAAAGTGACAAAAATCTCGTAAAAATATTCAAAAAAGCGCAGGACAAAAACATTGAGAAAAAGTGACAAAAACTACAAAAAAAAGTGGCAAAAACATCAGGAAAAGTGGCAAAAGTGTTAAGACGACCAAAACGTTGAAAAAAAAAAAAAAAAGTTTGTATTTTTTAAAATTTGGACCCAGAAAAACAGTTTCCTGGTCGACGGGAAGACAACACAAGGGTTAATCTTGGTTTATTTATCGCAAGTAAAATCGTTATCGCAGTATTTCCAACGTTTTTGCGTATTTCCCTCATATCTTGCAACCCTAATCTATATAGTGCTTAATCATACACACTCAACGCACTTCACGGGGGGTGACTACTCTCTACCTCCACCAATGTGTAGCACCCATCTGCCCCCCCCCCATCCCAACTCAGAATTAATTACAGAGGTTCTAAGATATGGACTTCTCTCCCTCCCAGGCTAAGGAAAAATTTGGCTCATTCAAAAAGATCTGTGAAAAATCAGTTTTTGGATTACTTTTCCTTTTCTCTCTTTCTTCAATCTTTATTTTCTCTCCTTGTTTAATTGTTCCTTTCTTCTCTCCCTTTTTTTCTAGACTATGTTTTTTTATGTTTTTATTTTCTACATGCTACCTTTCGTTGATGTATTTAAGGGAACCCAACATGTCAAGGCCCCTGAGAGGTTTCTGGGTCTTTTTTTTTACTTGTTTTGTCGTATATGTAACACTGTATGGTTTTTAGTTTTTTTTATGTGCAAAATCAAAGGCCCGGGATGACCAGGGTTCCAACTGAGTCCATGCCAGTATTGCTCCGTCGTTGGCTGTTGTTTGATTGAGAGACCCCTAGTGGCAGAACGTGACATTATAGTCCGTTTAGGGGCCTCGGCTTGAAGACAACACATTTTACACTTTAAGTGTTTTGTCCTTCGCGTCAAAAAAAGGGCTGTTTCATTTCAGCTGCAGTCCATCACTTGTCCTCCCTCCACTGAAACCTGACAGCAATCACATCAGACACTTTGTCCCAAGTAGGGCTGCACAATTATGGAACAAATCATAATCACGCTCATTTTGGTCCATATTAAAATCACTATATAACACAATTACTTTCGGAAAGATGTTGCAATTATTGAAAAAACAGTGAAAATAAGTCAAAGGCCCTGAACACCCACACAGGCGTTTATAGTTAACGTGGCTGATTGGTAAGGACATCAGTAAGGACAGCGGGGCATCTAAAGACATTAAAGCAAGGCTGGGAAAGGCTCAGGGTGCCTTCTCCCAACTCCATCCCATCTGGAGATCAAAACAATACAGCCTTAAAACGAAGATGCTCCTATGTATAACTAATGTAAAGTCTTTTCTGCTGTATGGTTCAGAGAGCTGGCGAGTTGTCAAACCAGACATGAGGAAAATGGAAGTGTTCCATAATGGATACCTCCGACGAAGATGCCAGATCTTTTGGCCTAATAAGATCTCCAACAATAAACTGTTCAAGAAAACAGGGAGCTGGAGCATCACCAAGGAGATTACACACAGGCGCCTGAGATGGCTAGGACATGTGTTGAGGACTGAGCAGGACCGCGTCACAAAAGTCACCTTAAGATGGACAACCTGGCAAAAGAAAACCTGGGAGGCCCAAAACCACCTGGCGCAGAACTGGGACACAACAGATGAAGCTAGCATGGGGAGAGGCCCAACATGCTGCCAGGGACCCAATGCAATGGAGAGGGCTCATTGATGCCTTATGTCCCATCGGGGACAAAGAGGAATAAGTAAGTAAGTAAGTAAGTGGCTGATTGGACCTTTTCCAGGACTGTGTGAGTGTGGATAGACTGAGTGATTGACATCTTCCTGAGTCCACTGTTAGTGCTGTTCCACCTGGTAGGGCGGGACAAATGACAGCTTTGTCATCCTTATTGGTAGAAAAGATTTGTGACCTAATAAGTTCCCATCAAAGCTCCGGCCCACCTTCAACCTGAGCAGAGGTGTAATCACACAGAATAACTGAAACCACCTGTGTGGGTGTTCAGAGGCAAATCAACAGTGAAAACACCTTGAACTGTAAAATGTCCCTTAATACTTTTAACGGAATGGATCTGGTTTACCTCTAGATGGGATGGGATAAGGGGACAATAATGTCTGTAGATTTTTATATGACTTTATGTATCTGTATTGTATACTGTAAATACTTTGTATTTTATTGCGCCATCTACCTGCCGAGGGACTACGGACGGAAGCTAGCAATTTGCTACAACCTGGAACAAGACATCCATTATCTTTTTTGTGAACTGTCCCTGTTCAAATAAATAAATTACAATTACCATTACAACTGCACAGCCCTGTGTAATGCCCAGTCAACGCCTCGGCTCGCTGTCATGTAAAGAACAGACAGATATTGGAATCTTCATAGTCCCTCTCCTCCTCCCTGTTCTGGTTAAAAGCCAAGCAGGATGTTGTTGCTCCAAACTGTGACACAGTGGATGGTTGGAGTTCAAGGTTGGATCTTCTCTGCTCGTAAGAACGTCAGGGCTGAAAGCTGTGTCACTTAGGAACTAATGTGAGCTGGTTTTGTGTCTGTGGAGTCTGACAATACCAGAGGACACACACACACACACACACACACACACACACACACACACACACACACACACACACACACACACACACACACACACACACACACACACACACACACACACACACACACACACACACACACACACACACACACACACACACACACACACACACACACACACACACACACACACACACACACACACACACACACACACACACACACACACACACACAGAGAGGCCAAAGAGCTAGAATGATAGAGAGGGGGATTTTTTTCCCCCCCTCTTCACATCTCCAGGCAGTTATTTTCGAAGGAAGATTGCCAAGAATTCTCTGGAAAAAAAAAACAAAAAAAAAAACACAGGCATTGGAAAAAGGGATCCAATTCTTTTGATGGAACCATTAAAACTGATCTGCTGAGGAAAAAATTCTGGAAGGTCACGATTCGAGCCAGCTGGAAGTTAAAACCGAAAAAAAGAAAATCAAAACCTCTGTACCCGAAAGCATTTCCTGATGACAGCACCAAACTGCACGCAGTTCAAAACAGGTTCAGTGAAGTCAGTGCTACGGTCTAACACACTCTTAAGAATGCACAGAATGTAGCCTGAGCCGGTCCCAGTCAGGAATTCAGCTACAAATGGTCCAACCAGGGTGATAGGTGAAGTTAAACCAAACACTTGAGCGTGAAAACATCCAACCGCAGCGGTTAGTCAGCATGAAGCTGATTGGCGTCCGTCACGCCGTTGGCCTGACTGAGTAGTGAACCGAGGCTGAGCAAACAGAGCGAGGCTGCTATTCATTAATATACAACCACCTCCGAGCTTCAGAAACACGCAACATACCACATACAGTGGTGAGAGGAGCAACGTCATCAACTGGGAGGACAGAGAGAAAAAGCACAGGCAACAAGTCAGGAGGTTCAGGAGAAGAGGAATAGATTTAGGGTTTCAACTACTACTATACTACTCTATATCGTTTCATCTGCCAATGAAAAGGTACTTTTTTACCAGCACAATATACCCCCTGACCAGCACAAAGCATTTTTGGTAGAGATGTTCCAA
Organism: Zingel zingel; assembly: GCA_023566125.1. Classification (NCBI taxonomy): domain Eukaryota; kingdom Metazoa; phylum Chordata; class Actinopteri; order Perciformes; family Percidae; genus Zingel; species Zingel zingel. The sequence goes on along the minus strand of CM042335.1, from coordinate 24,738,464 downwards.
TACGGATACCATCGGAACAGCCTCCAATACTGCCTAAAATGCTGGTATCGGTAAGTACTGGAGTTTATGCACTGATGCGATACCATGTAATCAAGCCCTGAAGAAAATCTACTTTAAAAGTAGTTTATTCACGTTCTGTTTCCGTTGTGACTCGCTGTCAAACTGCATAGTAAAAGAAAGTTCTATGGTGTTCATTGTTTTTCATGTTTCACAAAAAGTTTAACCTGAGCCAGGCCGTACAACTAAGACAGCAATCCTATCGCAGCCATACAGGGATAGTAGTACACAGCTAGTAAAACATGATCAAATATATGACACACTGGTATGGGATCAGTACTCGCTATCGGCCCATACGCAAGTTCAGGTATCGGTAAGATGGTATTGAACAATCTAACGTTTTTGGTAGAAAAAAAGCCTATATAAAGAGTAGGGGTGCACGATTCAGAAAAGGTCACGATTCAATATCGATTTTTAGGCTCACAATTTGATTCAAAAATCTATTTGATTCAAAAACAATTCTCAATTCAAAAAACGATTCACAGTATGTAAATGTAGTTACTTTTCCCATGTGATTGCAGTAGACATACAATTTAAAAAAAAATTAAATTTTTGTAATTCTATGAATCGATTTTGAATCGGTAGAGCTTGAATCCCGATTCAAATATGAATGGATTGTTTTGCACAGCCCTAATAAAGAGGTAGAATACAGCGCTGCACCATCGGTGATTTACTCAACAGCAAGCTTGTAAGTCAAAAACACTTAAATGCTACTTCAAAATGTTTAGAATTCATTACTAAATCAGTGTATTAGTATAATTATTTTAGGGAATTACACATGATCGATATTTTTTTAAATTAAACTTTTTAAAATGAAATCTCACGTATGCCAAAGTATCTCTAGGGGTACACGTACCCCCACTGGAGAAACATTGCTTTAGTCTTTAGTAGAAAATGCCACGCCGTGGCCTTTCGCTAATTTCCTAAACACGAGGGCAGGTTGAGTTTCAAGTACCAACATTATTTTTCACTGTGTATTTATGTATTGGTTTGTGTTTAACCCTGATCTGGACTAGTTGTAGCGCCCTCCTTTGGGGTTGATGTGCTGATGTGATGTGTTGATTGTGGATGATTAACTCCACCTGTGCTGTGTATATAAAATTGCTTAGCGCCGCCGAAGACGATTATGATTGGTTTAAAGAAATGCAAACAACCCAGAGTTTTTTTCCTCCTATCCCAGAATGCATCTGTGGTGTAACCAGACCTTAATCCACAGCGTTGTGGAGATAGAGCTGGCAATGTGAGACTAACTGACACTAATGGCCTTAGGCAAAATACAGTGTTTGGAACCCCCCTCCTTCCACACATTTCTAACAGCATAATTATGGGGGGTGGTTGTTCAGACCGAAAACAACAGTGGGCTGTGCGTTTTCAAGCACCAGTGAGACATGAAACACAATACTGGAAGTCCAGTTGGAGACAGGTTTTCACATTGGTTATGTTGTCTCTCATCACAACAATCACGAGGTAAAGCAGAAATACTGCATTCGCATTACAAAGTAATCCATCGGGAATGTGTTCATCCACCACAGCTTTTTTGGACACACGACGGTGAAAGGAGCCAGTCGAGGTGATTCGGGCATCTGGTAAGGATGCCCCCTGGGCGCCTCCCTAGGGAGGTGTTCTAGGCACGTCCAGCTGGGAGGAGGCCTCGGAAGACCCAGGACTAGGTGGAGGGATAATATCTCCAACCTGGCCTGGGAACGCCGCGGGATCGAGAATCTTTCCTGCGAGTCTAAATTGGAAGCATCCCAGTGACTGGGTAATCACATGGCAGTACCCACATCCCACAACCGTACTGATCATCAGAACTCTGGTGTCAGCACATTACTTGGGAACTGCTATGCTTTGCCATCAACACTGTGCTTCCTATCAGTGGGAGGGGAAATATAAACAAGAACAGACCGTGACAAGTACAGTATCTGATGTAGAAACAACAACAACAAGGATCGGGTTATGCTCCAACAGAAGAGGTTTGTACAAATGTTGTCAGACCACATATGAAATCAAAAGTGTTTATAGCCTTGCTGAATGGCCTACACTTGGAGGGGGAGTAAAAAGTAGGCATGGGCCTGTGACTGGTTTCAAGGTATAGCGCGGTTTTAAAAAAAGTCAGATTAAAAACCGCTGACATTTTCTGTCATACCGTTCCTGCTGTGAGAGTTGGTTTTTAGGAGTCTTCAAGGACAGAAAGTGCAGTTTAGAAATCCCTCTTCCTGCCAGTGTGCAGTGTGTTTGAAAAATAAAATACATTGCGTTTAATAAAAAAAAAAAAAAGCGATACCGTGAAGCCGTGATGTATTTTTGCTTAAGGTTATCATAGCGCCATGCCTAGTAAAAAGCTGGCTGTCATAGAGAGGGCGGGGGTCACAACGTACTATCACTTCAAATCTATTTTTGATTTTGTACGTCTACATTAGTGTATGTACTTTGGTTGTGTTTTTTATGTAAGCCGTTACAGGTTTCTACCACACCCTCACATGCATTTCTTCAATGTCATTTGTTTTTTGTGTTCTGTGAAACAAAAACTAAACCAAACTAAACTAAATGTTTAAATATAGGGATTACGGGTCACATTTTCAGACAGTCTCTCCTGGAAAACATTAATTACGTTGCAACCGGTTGTACGTAAGAAAAGTGTGAAGAGTGTTTAAGAAATGAGAAACAAAAAAAGAAAAAAACTGAGTGAGGTACAAACCCAGCTTACTTTCTGCCCTCCACACAGCTGGCCAATCATGAAGGTCAGATTCTCGGTTTCGGAAAAGTTACAGAAATGGAAGGACACAGCTCCCCTTTTAATCCATTGTTGGATAGCAATTCAGAGTACACTGGCAGCTTAAATCCTCTTTTTCACCCCGGACCCAAACAGTTTGAACCCCTCCCCTCTGGCAGGAGGCTGCTGCCTCACAACATAAAAGCTGTTTCTTCCTCTCTGCTGTCAGCCTCACCAACAATGCCCTGGGCCCCCACTGACATTGACTCTTAACCTCCTCCCCCCCTTTCATCTTTATTCACTACACTTTGCATTAACCTCTAGGGGTGGGTGGGGGGGAATCGATACAGCGTAGTATCGCGATATTTTCTGTGGCAATACTGTATCGATACACAGACGCAGAGGTAGTCTCCACCACTATAAAACAGATTTTGGAGAATAAAATATCACTGAACAATGGTTCCTACAGGACCGTCCTGCACTGAGCATTCCTGTGATAACTACTTGAGAGGTTCTTTTAAAAGTTACTCCTTTAAATAGGCGTTTTATGGCCAAAATATGTGTACGCATACGAGGAATGCGGTTTTCATTGCTCACAATAGTATCCAGTTCCAGTAGACATGCAGAAATTGCATGACAAATGTGTTTTACTCTTCACCCTTTCAACAAAGAACTTTTTAGTCCTACGTTACGAGTACAAAATGACAGTCAGTGACACTAAAGACTGGCTTGTTTATTGCTAAGGCCATATAGTGAAATATATATGTATCTCTTTAAAATGTAATAACAATACCTAATAACCATAACTTATTTTACCAGTCAATTGCTGTTAAACAACGAAAACAAGAACCACTAGATGGCAGAAGGGTATTTTACAATAACATGAATGCACCATGAGCTTATGAGTTGCAATTGAACGCACCATTAAGTCCCGTCAGTGTTGTTTCTCCGAGAACTCCGACAGCAGCAGTGGCCATGGTGCTGCTAGTCTACTTTGCATCTTTATGTCACAAGCGTAACTATGCATATCAAATTTTGCTTAGTTTTTTTTTATTTATTTATTTATTTTTTTTTTTTTTTTTAAATCAGTCCTATGGGAAACCAGGCCACCTTGAGATAGATGAAAACTCCTTTTTTACAATAAGTCACACATATGCTATTAAACGACATTACGGTAGGCCTAGATGACCCATCTGTTAGGTGAAGGTTTGTGTTCCAGCTCTGTACTGTTGTACTGGTGTCCATTACAACAGAGCTGTTTGACTTAAGCTCTCTAGCAGCTCTGCACACACAAACACAATCAATCTGTTTGTTTGAAACGACAGCCAGACGCCACCCACAGGCACACGGAACGTAAAGGGGGAGAAAACAAACAGACGCTTCAGGATGAGGGTTTAAAAGACGCTGAAGGATTCAGTCAGTATACAATACTGACTGGTGGTTAGTATTTTTTTAAGAGGACTTTTTTGCTGCCTCATCAAAATGTATAGATTGACGTGCTTTGCTTGGTGAGCCAACAAGTTCCATTCGTTCACATTACCATTTTTATATATATATATATATATATATATATATATATATATATATATATATATATATATATATATATATATATATATATATATTTCTCTCTTTCTGCTCAAACGATCATCATTACACATTCAAAAAAGGTAGTGTCATCACTCAGGTCATAGTGTTAGTGAAGAGTTACAGCATTGAGAAGAAAAAACACTGTAACTAAAAACTAACAAAATAGATTTTTCCATTCCTATATTTTTTAAAGATATCTTTCTCTTACTATTAAATGTGTATTTTCGTATCTGTTGTGTTGCACTTGAGCTGCTGTAACGTGGGAATTTCCCCAGTATGGGATGGATCAATAAAGTCTTATCTTATAACTGTTCCATTAAGCTTGCATTTTTCCTCCTCCTGAAAACTCGGCCTAATCAAATGCCATCAACGCAAAACTTGGTACTCCTGCTATAATCACGGTAGATTCGTTTTGGCCTATAACCCAATGGGAAATTTGCAATTGCAATTTACTACCGACTTTGCAGCTCACGCCATACAACATTTCCTGTAGACACCGCAGGTCATCGGGGGTCATAACTGTATTCATGCATGTATGTATGTATGTATGTATGTATGTATGTATGTATGTATATATATATATATATATATATATTTTTTTTTTAGATTGTTGGGGCCCAAAATGCCTGATTTTGCGAAGCTTTCGTAAAAAAACTCCGATAAAAGTTGCGATGTCTTTGTCTGTTTGTTGCAATGAAGCTGTGGAAGACAGTGAAAGTTCCGATTTTTTTTTGTATAGTTCTTTAAAAATAAAAAGGAAACATGTTTTGGGGAGACTAAAACTATCCTGGGCTGAGTTTTCCTAGTAACCAAAAAGGCTCAGGATGCTGTAAATGTTGGTATAATATGAAAATGGCTGGTGGATTTAAGACACAAAATAATTGAATCAACTTTATTGAATCAATCAAATTTGAACATACTGTATGTGTCAGTGGCTTGTTGATCTCTACATTGTTAGTTTATTTCCTAACCTGGCCTGGGACACACATTCATACGGTTTGATAAAGTACTGACTTTAACTTATCATTGCACTTACAATAACGAGCACAGCTGTCCTCAATTTAGGTCATTGTGTCGTCTCATCTCCTTTTTCTCCTACATCCACCGTGTGTGTGTGTGTGTGTGTGTGTGTGTGTGTGTGTGTGTGTGTGTGTGTGTGTGTGTGTGTGTGTGTGTGTGTGTGTGTACACGTCAGTCGCGGGGGGAACGGAGCAGTAGCCCCACCCACTGCGGAGAGCTGACAGCCAGGATTGAAACGGCAGCAACTTCAGCGAGTTTTAGATCGTTACAGTCTACGTTGATGTTAAAGTGTATCGGACGGTCTGAAATGTTCTGCACGGTCTTTCGCTGTACGTTTTGTTGGTAAAGGAGTCACTCACACGTCTCGTCTTCATATCAAAAACAAGGGAATGATCAACCCGTTCTCACTCCTGCTTGGTCATTGGCTCTCAGAGTGCACGTGGGACTGCAGTGATTGGTCGCGGGAAACTTCAGGTTATTGGTCAAACGTGCGGAAAAGTTGCGGTGATTGGTTGAATTCTCGTGAATTGGCACGATCATGACATTGCGAAATCCTGGAGGGACTGTATACAGTTTATTATTAATTCAACAACGGTATCTGATCGGTATCGGGTATCGACAGATACACAAAGCCCAGGTATCGGGACTGAAAAAGTCGGATCGGTGCATCCCTAGTTGAGACTGCAACACAACCACGCAGATTCCAGACCAAAACGGATCAGAAGTGTTTCCAAATGTCTCCGGTTCAGGGGCTCGGAAACGCCAGAGCAGGGGGAATGAGAGGGGGAAACACCAGAGCAGGGGGAATGAGAGGGGGGAACACCAGAGCAGGGGGAATGAGAGGGGGGAACACCAGAGCAGGGGGAATGAGAGGGGGGAACACCAGAGCAGGGGGAATGAGAGGGGGGGAACACCAGAGCAGGGGGAATGAGAGGGGGAAACGCCAGAGCAGGGGGAATGAGAGGGGGGGGAACACCAGAGCAGGGGGGATGAGAAGGGGAATGTAGAAAAAGATATTAGTTTTTAACCAAAACGTAGCATGTAAATGTAGCTTAGGAGATGTGCTGTAATGGTGGATGGAGCGAGGTGGGGAAAAAAAAAAAAAAAGACTAAACTTTGCAGAGAGAGTGAACTCTGTATCACAGAGATGACACTAACTGACCTGAAACCTGGACAAACTGAATGTAAAGTAATACACCGTTTTTCAGTTTCCTACTCCTATCGTTATTCTTTCTACAGCTCACATGTGATGTTAGTGGGGCTGATTCCAGTGGTACAAATCAAACATGTTTGACAGGGATGCCCCAACTTTTTCCTCTCCCAGCACCAATTCCAATACGTCAACTACGGATATATGCTGATACAAAGTACTATCTGGTACCAGATAGTCTCTCTCTCTTTTTCCCCACTTTTACATTCTATAAAACTGGTGGTGGAATTAATGCTGATAGCAGAAACACACAACTTTGTCCTGACATTGACAAAGAAAGGGTATTTAATGGGGATCAATCAGGTGATCGTTAATACTTGATCCACTTATAGGATCAGTATCGGCACAAATACCACCCCAACATATCAGACCGTTGATGGGCAGCATCTGCTTCCTGCAAACAATACGAACCCTTAAACATCAGTTTTGACTCACAAATCAGAACTAGAAGTTTCCCCTCTAAACAAGCGTACCCAACATGCTGCAGTTGAACAACACCACTCTGAAAGCCAAACAATTTGAGGCATGTAGTAGGCAAAACTGCTTTACTGTAATATATGGAAATACCTGTGGAAACAAGAATAACAGTACCAATGGCTCTAACGTTATCTAGGTTTATTTACAAAATTAAAAATGATACTGCACATAGAATCAGAATCATAAAAGCATTCTTTGCAAATGTCTCCATTTTCTTCAAAAGCCAAAAGGCCTCTCTTTTCTATTCCAAAGAAGAATATATAGCTGTACAGTCACGTAATTATCAGTCCTATAATATCACCCTGAGCCTAAAAAAAGACATCAGAATTACTGTACATGTGGTCTTTCACCTCCTAATTAAGCTATATTGTTTGCAAAAGTAGTACATAAATAATAGTGTAAATAAACGCAGGTCTTTCCATTCATGCCCGGGAGTTTGTGTAACAGCTCTGTCTGTCTGTCTGTCTGAAACAAGATCTATCAACGATCTGACTAAAAACAGTAAAAGTGAAATATAAAGTCTACTTGTGCTTTGTTGGGGGGGTTTAGGAACACAACAGGACTTCACACAAATGGGCCATTTCATTGACACCCCCCAATGCCGCCGAACAACTTATTTAAGGCCCGAATGCCCCGTTAGGCTCTGTCTGAGAAGGCGGGATAGGATATAGGGGGAGCTAGCGACACTAACGTAGGTTAGCTGCAGGCAGTGTCAGGGAGAGGTCTCTCTTCACTGCCCCGCCACCAGGACATGTTCTGGAATAAGGGGCGAAACATCTATGAACAGGCAGCGGTGAAGTTGCAGCATGAGTAATTTGACCTTATGCTGTTACGTAATGACGCTGGAGGTAACGAGGATGTCTCGTTTGGAGAACACAAAGCGAGGGGGCCATCACTACCGAGGAGCCTCGGTAGCTGAATAGAGCTAAAAATGGAATGATTATTACATGGTACTAATCCACCACTAAGGAGTTATTTTAATTTTTTAATGTTCTTTTTATCCTGGCAGTAATTACTGGTTCACAATTACTGAACGTTTATTACTCACGACCTAAAATTAGGTTTACAAGCTTGGGAGTATTTGTGAGTGCAAAACACTATTTATAAAAAGATCCCTAATTTATATTATAGATATGAAAAAAATCATCATTTAAAATCCCTTTAAAACAGAATACCCTGTCATTTGTACAAATCTTACTTTACTTTTAAAATGAACCCTTTTCCCCAAAAAACATTCTAGAGAAAGAGCGTCAACTGGCCTGTACCTGAAACATACAGTACGTCTACTACACAGGCTAGGAAAAAAAGTGAAAAGTGAAATGCAGTGGGCTGAAGGCCCAGTGGATGGGGTCCTCATCAAGGGGTTTCTGCTGAAGGATTTCAGGAATGTGATGTATGCAGCTCGGAGAGGAGCATGGACTACTGATCACACCACATGCAATGGAACCCAGATGGGCCCCTGCCCGACCTCCTCCTTTTATGTATGTGCACTCTCTGACAGAGGAGGTTTTACTCCAATAAACTGGCCTCCGTGACTGCAGTTGTGATAGAAAACCAGAGTCATTACACTTTACAGACAGATTTAGAATATGGATGCCTCCAAATGCAAAAGAGGAATTTAAATCTTATCAGAATGTCATATCTTATTAATATGTACCCCAGGGTTTCCCCCAGAAAAGTTGTTTAGCCCGGTGGCAAGTGTCTTTTTGCGACGAGGGCCCCGCTGGGACCACACACAGCATTAATATAGAGCCCAATAGTTTCTGGGATAACAGAATCATGGACGGATGGGTGGAATTAAGAATTTAAAAAAGCTCAGATTCCAAATGGCCCTGCATGAAGTCAGTGCTAAGAGCTAACTGGATATTTGAAAATATGACTACATCTAATTTTCCAACCGAGCTACCCCACTGTAACTGTAGTTTAAAAAAACATCTTAAAAATACATAAAAAGATCATTCCCAGAGACTTAGGCCTGGTGGGAGACAACTAGGCCCGGTGGGCTGCCATTTTTACAACACACCGGGGGAAACCCTGTATCCAGCTCCAAGCTGTCTGTGGCACTTTAAATGGAAGGATAACAAAGGACAAAAGTACACAGGGTGGACATGCATGTGATTTATACAGACCTTTCCAGCATTTCTGCATGTCTTAAGCCATTTTTGGAAATCAAGTATACTTCGGTATCAAAGCCTGCCATGGAGTTTTGCAATGGCAAATATATTTTTTGCAGTTATTTCCACTTCTGTATTCTGTATTCTCAAAAAGGACGCGGTTCTCTTTATACTACACTGGGTGACGGCGTAAGTGGATGTGTTAACACATGCAGTCAGCAAGTACACTCCTTGCATACAGTCCACTCAGTCACAAATTTAGGGTTGCACGCAGATGTCTTTGAGGATGTCTCTGAGGATTTCTCGGAGGCTTCTAGCATGTGGGAACAGATGGGAGGGGGACAGCACTGATTACACTGAGGTGGACCAGAAACCACCTGAACCGTCATAAGACAGCCTTCAATAACAGCTTTCAAACTTCAAACCTGCCATAATCTCAAGGCACACAGCCTTGTGTCTGATCATCACTTTTCTATCAGCCCATGTTTGACAGTGCTCTGAAGTGTCCATTATCCACACTGTATTGCAAATCTCATCATCCCACCGTATGACATTGAAAGTTCAGACCGTGCATGATACGCTCACTAAACTTTACAGGTGTGTAGTTGAGATCAAAATGAAGGCCGAGCCTCTGTAATTTCTTTGAGCCTTTGGGAGCTTGACGGCGTTGCACCGAATAAGTCTCCATTATTGACGTTTGTGTGTTCTGTCTGAAAGCAGTTTTTACACTGAATGTGTATCCAGTGTTTCCTCTATATGCATTTAGCAGCGGCACAGTAGACTGGCCCGATCTGCCGGCGATTTGATTTCTCCCTGCAGCTCAGGCTGGAGACCTGTATGTTTATCTATCCTGCTTCTGTTACAAATTTGCGGGGACCAATCACAAACTGGCTTATCCACCTGGCGCGCTATTGGCAGGTTTAACACGATGACGAAAGAAAAGCGACCAAGCAGCTTTTTGTTTACATTCAACATGGGGGCCACCAAAGCACTGCTGTCGTTGCTACGTCACCCGGATCGTTGGTCTGATTGGTTGAAGGACTATCCAATTGCGTACAGAGTCATTTGAACTATGCCCGTTGATCCCGCCTCTTGTGCAGTAGAAAATCCAGAGCAGACTAATGTTCAATCTTAAAAGATGGAGCTTGATCTGCTGATAGCCAGACTAGCAGCACAGCTGCTATATAAAAATCTCCCCAAATGCAAAAAACTCGCCATCTCTACTTTAAGATTTATAGCACATTTTCACACCTTTTCTTTGCGCTATTACAACCTAACTCGATTATGAATCATAATCATGATTACTTTGGTCAATGCTGAAATCAGGATCATTTAACATGATTACTCATTTTCTTATGGAAAGATGTTGCTAATATTAAACTTAAAAAATACAAACAAACAAATCAAGAGTGAAAACACATTGAACTGTGACATTACTCTTCATACTTTTCCCATTTGAAATGTTTCCCCTTTCAGAACACAAGACAAAGGAAGAGTTCATCTGCAAAACGTAATGTGCAAAATAATTGTTTTTCTCGATTACTCTGTTTTTGTTATCATTATGAGCCAAAATCGTAATCACGATTAAAATTTTGATTGATTGCGCAGCCCTATTACAACCTATTTCTGGCATTGTACAGCGTGTATAAGCCCTACTACTCTGCTGTTTCCTCCCCGTTGGCGCTTCCCCCTCTTTCTCTGACCCTCCGGGGCTGGAGAAGGGCAGCCCAGCCCGTTGGGCCAGCTGTCTTCCAGAGACCAGTAGCCTCCCATTCCTTCTCGCTTAAGGCATCCAGGACCCAGGGGTGTGTGGGCAATGGAGGACAGCCATCTGTGGGTCCGTGGCGTGCTCCTTGCCTACAGCCTGGCCTCCCTCCCTCCCTCCCTCCTGCTGGAACTTGAAATTATTTAAAAACATAAAAATGCTGTTACAGTGTATTAATTATTTTGTTATTTTCATGCTTTAAAAAAGTCACCAGAATGCAGGAAACAAAGTATCTGAAATTACAGCTGGGCGATACGGAGAAAATCAAATATCACAATATTTTTGACCAAATACAAATACATCGATGTCGATATTGCCGCGATATTGTATGGTTGACTATTGGTAGCCTGGTCCTACCAGACTCTGGTCCACTAGCCTGGTCCCACCAGACTCTGGTCCACTAGCCTGGTCCCACCAGACTCTGGTCCACTAGCCTGGTCCCACCAGACTCTGGTCCACTAGCCTGGTCCCACCAGACTCTGGTCCATTTCATTTGTCCAGAGAGTCTGGCCTCTCTCCATTGACAAGTGTTAACTTCCTTGAAGGCGGGTACTCTGTTGAAGTTTAAAACTATTGGATCTGCCCAGAGCCACTCTGGATCTGTCATAACCAATCGCTAACATTTTGTCATGACGTCGGCTTAGCATCGCTAGCGTTAGCCTTAGCCAACTCCTTCACCACTAACGGAGCGAGCTGGAAAATCCAACTGTTCCCGAACCCCGCGGGGAGGAGGGCCACAACAACATGGCCACCAACACAACTCAGCAAGGGTTGGTCTTTCTCGGGCTTTAAAGCAACACTATGTAACTTTTCCCTGTTCGGTCCCCCTACAAGTTGTCTCATTAGAACTACAGCTCGCGTAGTTCCAAGTTACATAGTGTTGCTTTAACTTGTGGATATTCGGCAGCGTTGCCACAACGGACCGAATAGCTTCGCCCGCATCTTTCTCCACCGCCATTACGGAACTACAACTGAAACTAGTGCATGTCCTCAACGTCATCGTTCTCAGCCACTCCCTCTGTTCACTGATTGGACCGGGAAAGATTGGCCGGAGAAAACCCAAGAATATACCGCAAACCCAGATGGAGTACTGAAGGAAAATGAAAATTGAGCGGAAGTACGTAGGAGGGTGGAGCCAGGCTGAACTATTGGTGCTTTCACATACAAATTTACACATTAAGATTTTTGATAAATAATTTCCAGTAATATGGATATAATGACTAAGTGGGTAAAGGCAAATAACAGAACAGATAGAATGTCTGGTAAATTCAGAAAAAGACATCACTTTACTGTAATGTAGCCTGTAAAACCAGGAAAAGACAATATTGTCATATCAAGATATTAGGATATCCGAAATCTAAGACGATATCTAGCCTCATATATTGATAATATCGATACATTGCCCAGCACTATCTGAAACTCCAATTTGTTTGAGGGGAGAACCCACAGACTCCCGGCAGCAGTGGGCCACAATCAAGCTGGACGATTTCCAGCAGCCTTCAGTCTGAACAGGAAGTCACAGAAACACTCACATTCTGTTAGGTCCAATTCCGATTTAATAAAATGTTATCAGACACATATCAGCTTGTACACAGTCTCATGTTGTTAATATTAAGACAGAGTAGCTGTTAAAATGCTCTACATGTGATCTGTTGCTGAGGTTAATCAACAACAGACTGTAGATGATCTGTAATCTGATCAGATTTAGTCTCTCTGACTTCTAAACGTAACTATCAGCCACACAACATGTGTTCTGTCCAGAATACGCCTTTAAATCAGACAAATATTTTTTTTAAAAATAACGTTTATATGAAATGTCATCATGTTGAGTCGATTCTGAACCAATCAGATGTTAGATCAGCCGAGAGCCAGGCGTTTTCCCAGCATGCCCTGGGTTTTGCAGTCGGTGGAAAGCAACTGTGGCGCCTGGCTCTAAAAACTGCAGCCGCCTCGATCTCGTGAGAATATCATCCATGAGTATGAGAGCAAGTCGGACACAAATCACACCCACGATGCACCGCAGAGCCTGCAGCCGTCAAACTACATAACTCCTCCCTCTGAGTGTTACAAAACTGGACTCGCAGCACGTATCTCCACATCACATCTCAATATTCTTGGACAATTATGTGCAATCATTACTTGGTGCAATAATTGATCAGCTACATGTGCAAAGGTGTCATTTATTCACTGCTGCTGCTTCTACTCACACTGTCCTTATTTATGTCCGTACTGACTTTATATTGACACTGCACTACAATGGAATTTGTACAATCTTCTGAACCCAATCTTACTTGAAACCAGAGGTGGGTAGTACCACAGTACAAATACTTCGTTACTGTACTCAAGTAGATTTTTCTGATATTTTTACTTTACTATTTATTTTTGTGCCGACTTTTTACTTTTATTCCTTACATTTTTAAACACGAATATCGGTACCTTCTCCTCCTTACATTTTACAAAATTGGCTCGTTACTTTAGTTTCAAATAATTTCAGTGGAGTTACCGTTATTATTTCTCACGTAATCAATACCGAATTCAATCTAATTGGATGGGAATATACGTTGCACTTGACGCTACAAGATGACTCAACAGATTTGGCGGCATTCATTGCGGCTTGATGGCGGTAACGTTATCACAGTAGTATGGACGGAGATCCCAGATTCGGCAGAGAAGCAGTAAGACATTCCCAATCATCCTTGGCCTTATCTGACATTTGTGTGGTCCAGGTAGCTTTGGATAAAAAATGGTTGTCATTCGCAAGGCTTCTACCAGAGTATTTTTAACACAAGTATCTGTACTTCTACTTGAGTACTGGAAGTGAGTACTTTTACCATCTCTGCTTGAAACCTAATCTAATTTTACTTCTACTTCATGTTTTTATGTATTTCTTACTGTAGCTATGTTACTTTATACACTTACTGACTTGCTCTTTTCTTACTCGTATTTTTACCATGAATTTGACTGTGAGCAACTGCAACTAAATCATTGCCCTGAGGGGATCAATAAAGTATTCGGATTCAGATTCTACCCAGCATGCATTGGGTGGCGATTGCCGGTGATCGATTCTGTGCAGGCCTGGCTCATCTCGTACGAGCCTATTATGATAGTGCTGATATTAGTGATCATATTTGATGGTGAAACATGTTATGGTTTTCCCTCTGATGTCTTCCGGCTGCTCTGCTTGGGAATCGTTTTGATTTGAACAATTCTGATTCCAATTACGATTCTTCCTTTCGATCTTTGAGGGGGTGGAGTTAAAACAGGTCACATGCTTAATTTCACAAATAAGAGGAAAGTTTTATTTTGATTCAATGGTGATTCTTGGAATCGTAATTTTTAAAAAACGATTCCAAGTCGGAACCGGTTCTCAATGCCCAATACTATTTCTAAGCAGATTGTCTATGCTGTATTCTGATGAAAAGTCGTCACACACACACACACACACACACACACACTAATAACTATAATAACTCTGATATGGACACCTTTAATTTATATTACTTTATTTTAATAACCAAAACTGACACTTTTTTGCATTGTGGCTTCCTGTTGCAGTGCTGCATACTTTCCTAATTGATCATATTAATAATAGAAAGCACCTATAATCCCACTACTACGTGGCAATCTACTTATAAAAGAGTGCGACATATCCACACACAGACACACAGTGAGGGACTCAATAGATGTCGTACATCCATAAAGCAGCCACACAGCCCCAGCTGGCTCCTCCCCTACACAAACAATGAATTACATTTTTTTTTTTTTTTTTTTTTTTAAATCATATTAAAGAAACACACGGTTCACCATATCATCAAAATAAGTTAACGTATCGGCTTTAACTCCATGTCATTTTAAAAGTCTTCCTGTGATCCAAAACAAAGAGGGACGGAAGGAAAGTTTGCTTCCCATCATTGAGAGAAAGAGGGGGGGGGGGGGGGGGGGGGAAATAATCACTTTGTACTCGGTTTATAGTCGGCACGGTTCGAACATCTTCGGTTAAAAGTTTAGGAGCTAGACTTTAATTTGTTGTACGCGAACGTTCCACCCAACCCCTCGGATAGACCTTAAAACTCCGCTGAAATCTCAACTGTTACACTTGGCTCACGTTTTCTGTCTTCCAGTCTTTGTTGGTGTAAAGATAAACGTTTAGGAGGTTCATTTGACTGAATGCAGCGCTCATTTGTCTTTTTACGTTAACACCCGGGCAGCAAAGAAGGCTCCCGAAACTGGGGGATTTGGGGAAAGTTTAGGCAAACGGACGTTAAAATGCCACTTGGTTGAATCGTCTAAGTGTTGTGCGTGTTGCTTTTCCTCCGAGAGAAAGAACGAGAGCTAACAGACTGGGTTTATGATACGAGGAGACTACGCACTAATGCGTTAGCGAAGCATTTGACTTTCTTTTTTTAAGTGTCTGAAAGATGTTTTCCACTCGGAGACAGAAAGGTAAAAAGGCACTTACTTTGCTTCTCACTTCAGCAGATAATCCGTAGGCTGGCCCCTTATTAAAATGTGTCATTTTGTTGATTTTTTTTTTGTTCGTAAAAACCCGAATATATTTCCTCAGCTACAATGTAGCACAGATCCTGCTGTGGGAAAACTCCTGCTTGGCTGCTTCGGCTCCCTTGAACACCCAGACAGGAGGGAAATATTCCGTGAGCTTGACTGAGAAGAGTACCAGAGAGACTGTAGGCTGCTATCTGCGGGACAGGCTCAGATTGCAAAAAAAAAAAAAAAAAAAAAATAACTCTAAATGATTGACGTAGCCACAACAGCCAATCAGAGCAGCCGGTTTGTACAGGGCTACTCCCTCTCCTGTCGCTCTTTAAGAATGGGTCACACTACAGTTTTATTTTTTTTTAACTTGAGTAACCTACTGTTGCAAATATCTGTATTTAGTATTACTGCAGACACTGAGTACTGCATGTTGGCATGAATGGAACTGCTGTGGTCCAGTGACTACACACTCACCATGAGTTTACACAGTGACTGCTTTGCATTGTTCTTGGTCATTCAACACACTTCAAAGTTAGACGTAAAGTGCTCATATTATGCTTCTTGGTTTTTTCCCTTTCCTTTATTGTGTTATATATCTTTTTGTGCATGTTAAAGGTTTACAAAGTGAAAAAGCCCAAAGTCCACCCCAAAGGGACTTACCATCTCCAACAGAAAACACTGTTCACCAACTGCTCCAAACAGCTCTACTGTAGTCCAGCCTTTACTTCAGAGACAAACGTGGTCACTTTGTAACACACGCTATAATGCTCGCCTAGCTGCTAGCATGGCACGCCCTCATACTCTGCTTCTGACTGGCTAGTAGTCCTTACCTAGCTACTGTCAGGGCACGCCCTCATACTCTGCTTCTGACTGGCTAGTAGTCCTTACCTAGGTACTGTCAGGGCACGCCCTCATACTCTGCTTCTGACTGGCTAGTAGTCCTTACCTAGGTACTGTCAGGGCACGCCCTCATACTCTGCTTCTGACTGGCTAGTAGTCCTTACCTAGGTACTGTCAGGGCACGCCCTCATACTCTGCTTCTGACTGGCTAGTAGTCCTTACCTAGCTACTGTCAGGGCACGCCCTCATACTCTGCTTCTGACTGGCTACTGAGCATGTGCGACTCCCAACAAAGATAGTACAGAAGTGAGAGGTCTCACTCTGTAGCTAAAACAGAGAGCTCAACACACAGGGTGAAAAGAGGAGCAACAAAAATATGGTGTTTTTTGAAAATGAAACCATGTAAACCTATTCTGGTGCAACCTGTAAATATAATTATGAACCTGAAAATGAGCATAATATGAGCACTTTAAATCAAATTTTAACATTTGGGGGTTTCATAGAAATCATTGAAATTAGGATGGGCTGAATGATATATTATCCAAGTTATTTGCATCACTTGCACTTATTAAATTGTTGGCAGCTACTGTTTCTGTTAAAACTCTAATTTACTGACTATCATTGGTGACACTAAACATCCCCTCCATTCTGAGTTTAAGCCTTCAGGGCGACGATATAGAGTACTCTGGCAAACACCAATATCTATAAGAGATCTTTTATACCCAGTGCAATAAACCTAATTATTAAGCTCCACCAATCTGCGCCTTTCTACATAAAAAGAATATTGTGCACTGTGTATGTTTGCATTGATGTAATGTTTTATATGTCCTCTGAGATAATGTTGTTGAGATAATGTTGTTATTTTACTCTGGATGTTATTTTTGGTGAGACCAAAGAGGACTTCCCGGCCTCGGCTGGACAATAAAAAACTTGCATTCTATTCTATTTTAATCTATTCTATTACTATGTACACAATTTCAATAAAAAACTGCCGGATATTGTTGACACTTCCAGATATTGTTTGTTACTACTGTCCCTTTCTTGCTATTTTTATCTATATGTACTCCTTATTTTTTATTATATATTTACTTTTTTTATAGGCATTGATACAAAGGTTGCAATCTTCATCTTGTACTTGTAGATATTCTATTCTATCACTTGATGAGCTTAGGTGGAGATGCAAATTCAACATTAATGTTGTGTAATGTTATGTACACTATGCTCAATTCAAATCGTTTTCCTTAAAAAAAGATTGTGACCATAATTGTGGGAGAGAGAAACAATTCAGGTGTTTGTCTCAGGTCTCTAAAGATAAAAGATTCACTTCCAATTTCAGAATTCCGACTCAGGCTACATTTACATTGCCACATTTTGGTTTAAAAAATATATATTTTGCTACGTTTACACCTCGCATTCACCCTGTCTGCTTTTTCCGAGCCCCTAGTCTATATCCACGACGTTACACTTCCTGGATTGTTCTGTTGCTGCCGTAAATTCCGCCGGATTTCACAAATTTTTGCCTAGATGTCTGTCCCCTTCCTCTTTCTTTGTGTTGGCGTTCTAACCTCTAGTGGATTTGTGAGGACTATGGTTAACTGCTCCTCAGATCTCTGCAGGGTAAATCCAGACAGCTAGCTAGACTATCTGTCCAATCTGAGTTTTCTGTTGCACAACTAAAACTACTTTTGAACGTACACATGTTCCACCAAAACAAGTTCCTTCCTGAGACTATTTAGCAGAGAGACTGTGGCTCCGTGCGGAGCTTAGCACCACCCAAGATGATTGTGATTGGTTTGAAATGACAATAAACCAGAGCAAGTTTTTCTCCCATCCCAGAATGCTGTGTGGACTAGCCAGACCCTCTGTGGAGGAAGGTCTGTCGTAGCGAGACTATATCGCTTATCAAGTCTCATTCTCTGAGACTAAGCTACTAACGTTACCATGGCAACAACCAGCAGCAGCCGGAGGATACACGCTGCCTCCTGTTTATGCCCAGTATACCAGAATGTTGAAGCAAGAAGCAAATCACAATTAAAAAAGTGAAAAAAAACTATGCCAATTATTTTTTTTACTTAGTAACATATGTGATTTAAAATGCAGCAAAGTACAATACTTCAAACAAAACATACTTAAGCAAAAGTAAAATTGCAGATTTTAAAAAGTACTTTAAAAAGTCAAAGGACACAAAAAAACAACTCAATTACCGTAAGGTACAGTAAGTTACTTTCCAACTCTGGACTCATATTCCATCACACTTGTGAAACAGGGAACCCTATTGCCAAAATTACCAAATTTGGGGTTAGACGCAGTGACCTTTCAGACCTCTGTAGTAACGTTATTTCTGGAAATGAACAAACGCCTGACTCGGTTGCCAGAGTGGACTGATGATCACAGATCTTTCTATTCATAGCAAAGAGCCTCTCTTCACAGCATAAGTACTGATATGCAAATAAAGAGTTATGTCATCTTCCTCCTGCGGCCAACCCCCGCAGTGTGAGTGTCCAGAGTCATGACCCTGTTCTGGGCTGTGTCTGAAATCACTCCCCTTGCTCTCTCATGCACTCCTGCCAACATAACAGACACTCCATGATTTTTCTCTCCAGTGAGCAACTGTAATTTTCATTTGTCAGCAGACCGTAGCAACGACTACCGTGCACGTGTCATTGGAACAGCTGTTCACGTTTTATTGTCAGACCTTTTGAGAGCACTATTTAGGACACACGTTCTAGATCTGTACCCTAAAAATCTAGACGCACCCTAGCGGCAGCAAATGTCATTTGCAGCCAGGGTCGTCTAGCAACTCTCCGTTGGCCGGAAAAACCAAACTCTAGTCAGGCCAATCACATCGTGTATAGAGTCGGTGGGCGGGCTTAACATAAGGACGGCAGAGTTGCGACAGTTCTGCGTGAATTCCCTGCTACTAGAAAACAAAGAAGATGGCTGCTGCTGCTGGAGAACAGCTGTCTTTGGAATCAGCTTTGGCCGCGACTCTGGAAGACTTGGAGTTCAGCTTTTCTTTGAGAAAAGAACAAAGAACGGCACTGAAGTCATTCTTAAGAAAGGAAAATGTGTTCGGAGTTTAAAGTTGAATCTATCAACTAGCGTTGCTCTGGTTGGTTGTAGCGCTATCCTATTGCGTGCAGAGGGAATTTGAAAGACAACCGTTTATCCCGCCCCTCGGATTGAGCTCTGCCAATGGGGAGTTTCCAGACCCAACATCTGGACGTGGGTCTGGCTTGTCAGGCTACTAGATCTGCAAAGACCAATCGCTTAGTTGTCAACTATTAAATTCATCAGCAACTATTTTGATAATCAATTAATCTGTTTGAGTAAATATTCACTGATTCTAGCTTCTTAAAGTTCCAATATGTAATATAAACCACCACCAGTGTCTAGACTCCATCGGGGGGGGGGGGGGGGGGGTCTCTCCTGATTGTAATCCTGTGGGTAGACTCATCAGTTGTGTCTCCTATGAGCTGCAGCTGTGTTTAGCCTTCTGTGCTAAGTCTCTAAAGCCACTCCCTTCCATCAGTGCAAACGTGGAGAACCGCTTTATTCTAAAAGTTATTACATCTACATAGATGTATTGTACAGTTTGTAGTTTATTATTTATTGCTTTTACAGTGGCATACTGTACCTAACACCAAAAAGATATTATATGTATATGTGACATTGTCGTCTTGATTTGCCTTGGACTTGTTTGACAAGTTGAACGAGAGTTGTCGGTTTCCCAATGCTCCCTCAATCAGTAGCTGTTTTTTTAAAAACCTTTTTATTTTCATTTTTAGTTTCAGTACAATGTATTCCCATTCCAATTCCAATATGAAAGCAGCATAAACAAACATTTTTAGGGGCTTTTCAGACATAGGCAAATAGATTCCTCCTCAGTCATTCTCAGAGGGTCCAGTTATTTTGTTGGCATCACTTTCCATGTATTCAGTCCATTTTCTCCAGCTCTTGTCCCGGATATGTCCTTTGAGTTTTAGTTGGTACGTCAACTTTTCCATTGAATAAATATTCCGGATGACTCCAAACCAGAGTTCCTTATTTGGAGGTTCAGCTCTGAACAAATTCTTAGTTATGGCCTTTTAATTTTAAAGTATCGATCCATTTTCTGAACGGCATGCATATCACACTATCCCACTTACCTAACCAGTGCCCAAAATCCAGTTCTGTGTAGTGATTCACTACGGGCTAAAGGTAGGAGCGGTGACTTTTAGAGTGTGAGTGGTCAGTGTGAACACATAGAGAGATGGACCCTCCTCTCTTATAATGTGAAGCAGCTGTGTGTTTCCTCTCCACAGATCTGTCTATAAATAGCCCCAGATGTCCGAAACCTTTGCTCCCTCTCTTCCCTCCTCCCGTTCGGTTTAGTTCAACAAATCATCTGAGAACTCTTCCTGTCCTGTTCTCCGTCCAGGAACAGGAAATACAGCACAAAGAAAGAACAACAGAGCCGTGACAATGCTACGGACACCAACACCAACACTTAAAACCATACCCCTTTAATGGAAAAACAATAGTTACAATTGTATATTAGTTAATTCAACTTAAATTAATAGTTATTTTACTGTTAACTAACAACATGATAATTATGTAACTATTAATAATACAAATTATTAGTTATGCTATCGTTTATGTTATTGTAACAGTTTATTGTTTCTCACATAACATTTCACATATATTAAGTATTAGTTAATGGTTAAGAAATTGTTCATAAACCGTCAACATTATTTGGATGGCTATTATGAAGTTACATCTGATGAATACGATATATTGTTAATAGCTAATTGAGACTTTGTAAAGCATCTATAAACATTATTTACATAGCTATCAGTGCTCAAATAATCATCTCTTTTATAGATCGCCAAAAATTCTCCTCACACACTCGACAGCCATTCTAATTCCAGAGCTCGCCTCCCTGCGTACACACGTTCCACCAAAACAAGTTCCTTCACTAGGCTGTTTTGCAGAGGCACTGTGGCTCCGTCCGCCCAAGACGATTGTGATTGGTTTAAATACTAACAGCCTGAGTGATGCTGCTTTTCTAGAGTGACCTTCTAAATTCCACAAAGTAGGATTAACAATAAACCTGGATTAAATCACGGTTTCTTTCATAATCTCACTACACCAAGCTTTAAACTCAAAGCAATCATTCCAAACCTCTGTAAAGGCCCTGACACACCAACCAGACGGCCGACTGTCGGCAGAAAAGCCAGTCGGACTGATCAGTCGGGTCCCCGAGGTCCAAAAAATACCTCAGAACACACTGAGGCAACGCCGACTTGAGCGTACGCGAAGCGTAATACGTCTCCATAGCAGCACGCGGCGCTGATCTGTATTGTTTCCATTAACAGTCTGATTATTTCCCAGAAAATGAAAACCGGCAGCTGATTGGACGAACGCGTCACGTGGCTCTTTTTTCTCCGGAAATTCACAGCCAGACTGTCATGGCGGCTCGTTCAGAATACGATCTCATATTGGACTAAAATAGTTCACCCAAACGTGTTTCTGAGAACATGTTAAGAGAGAAATAGGCCGTGCAGTTTCTGAATCTGTCTTCATTTCAGATCAACAAAGGTCAGTTTAAAAGATTTCCGTCAGATTTTGAGAGGCTCATCCGCTCCCCATTTCCGGGTGAGTCCCGACTGTCCTGTCTCCGACTGAGCACGTCAGGTCGGCCCAAATGAAGGCCGACGGCTCCTCGGACGGCCGACGGCACGGGACACACCGAACAGACTCGGGTCACCGACCTCGCCAGACGGTCCGACGGCCGATTATCGGGCTGGTGTGTCTCCTCTATAAGTCTCACTTCAATCCTCTGTACACCTACATTTATTTTAGCCTGTTATTCTGACCTTTTTAGTCTCGGTTTCAACTCTGATCACTGACTGACTAGTCTACTGCATTTGCACGACGGTCCACTTCCAGGAAATTCTGCTGGATGCACTCTTTGGCACCGGGGCTACGTCCGGCGCCCATGACGATTGTGATTGGTTTAAAGAAATGCCAATAAACCAGAGCACATTTTCCCCCATCCCAGAATGCTGGGTGGACTAGCCAGACCTTCCTCAGCAGCGCTGTGGAGGAAGGTCTGGCAATGCGAGACTACTGACTGACTGACTTCCTACTATAGCCCTTGAACTTTCCATTGATCTAATTTTCCATCTATTTAACATTAGTTATTAAAAGATTATGGAGAATTATGGTGTGAAAATATTAACAGCACTACCTATTCTCAAAAATTACAAGTTGATCCAACACATTGTTAATGCAATTTGTTTTACAAAGAAATGCATAGGATTATTTGTTTGCATTACAATTTTGAGTATTCGTTTTCTCTAGTCATGTTATCTTAACAGTAAGCACGTGAAACATGGCGACCGTTTGACAAATGCATTGGTTATATTATATTGCATTTTTACATGTTAGCACAACAAAAATAGGCACGTTTACATGTCTGTGTGGCCAATGAGGGACCTTGAATCAAGACACTCACATGATAAAAGTGGCATCAATGATGTTGAACAACAAGGTAAGGGAGCACGTTGTGTATAAATGACCGATGTGGGCATCTAAGCACTCGTTACAGACATTTCCTTACATCGCAAAGATATAACATGTATTAAATGTAAGCCAAAGTTTTGGTTAAGAAGAAGCTAGTCCATATCTTTGACGTTCCACTTCTGGGATTGCTCCGGTGCCACAGGAAATTACGCCGTATGCATGTCTTTCCGTCCCCTTCCTCTTTCTTTGTGTTGGTGTTCTAACCTCTGGTGGATTTGTGAGGACTATGGTTAACTGCTCCTCAGATCTCTGCAGGGTAAATCCAGACAGCTAGCTAGACTGTCTGTCCAATCTGAGTTTTCTGTTGCACAACTATTTCACAGCGGCTCTGAGGAGCTCAGCGCGTCCCAGACAATTCTGATTGGTTTAAAGAAATGGCAACAAACCCGAATGCTGTGTGGACTAGCCGGACCTTCCTCCAGAGCGCTTTGGAGGAGGGTCTGGCAATGTGAGACTTAGAAGAAGCTAATTTAAACTTTCAGCAGGGGAAGGTGAAGTTTCAAAATCTGAAGAAATCCAATTTTATTTCCCTCTTAAGAGATACTGTGATGCATGAAGCCCTCTGCTAATTAAATGTAAATGCCAAGACATTACAGGATCATCAATAAAATCAGGATTTTATGTTAGATTTTTATATACTAATAAGAGCTAATGTTTATCTATGTAACATCAAATGTCCTGCGTTTAGACCTTGCACTCTGTATGAAATATCAAATTAAAGAACCTCTAAACAAAAGTGAAAAAATTAAAATAGAGCATTTATTCATGAGCATTACAACAAACATTACAACATGTTTTACGTGTAACAGATGTCTTCACACTATTCTTCCAAGGAAAATGGATTTGGGGTACTTGTCTCTCAGAGACGACCACTGCACAAAGAAATAGTCCGATAGTGGGTACAGGATCTTTCCCGTGAGTGACAGTGTCTGCACCCGGCAAATGCTTTCAACATAAACAAGCAGGACTTTCTTCATTCCCAGAATTCCAAGCAGGAGTCCTGCCACACACAGAGGAACACAGGTCCCTGGGCCGTTGCACAACACCTGAAACAAAACACACACACACACACACACACACACACACACACACACACACACACACACACACACACACACACACACACACACACACACACACACACACACACACACACACACACACACACACACACACACACACACACACACACACACACACACACACACACACACACACACACACACACACACACACACACACACACACACTTTAATCCCTGGGTGTCCAGCACAAAGACACACTGATTTGTTGTTCCATCATTTTATTAATAATCTAAAGGAAAAATCACAAAAACACTTAAAAGGTCATGAAAATTCATTGAGATTTAGCAATTTGATGATGAATCCACCTTAATTATTAAAAAGTAGCGCCGATACTGGTCCTGTATTTACTTGGTATCGGATCGATACCAAATTTTGCAGCATCGCACACCACTAGTATTCGTCTTTTGACTCTGCAAGCTGCGAACCGTGAGCTAAAGGGAATCTTATCAACGGTTCTGTTCAGGTTCTTTATCAGTCAGGTGATCACTTGCAATGGAAATCTTAAGCCTCCAACAATGCCCATTATAAATAGTTAGAAAAGAACACAATAGAGAAACATCTCACAACTACAAGCTAAATCTCAATCTCAGACAAAAAAACAAATATAAAGAAAAACATGAATGAAGTAATATTTGTGTAGACAGTATTGCAAATTAATTCAAACTGAATGTAAAAAGGAATGTAGTAATGTATACATGCGTAATGCTATATATTAGGGCTGGGACAAAATGCTTTTGTCCCGATTCTTTCACAATACATGACGGTTCCATTTGTATTGCGATTTTCTTTTCTTTGTGATTCTAGAAGTATTGAGTATTGCAATTTTAGTTTCCTTCTTTAAACACAAATAAAAGGTTGACAAATAATATATCATGAGACATTTTGACACAGTCAAAAAAACCGCAGCGGGCCTGCGGCGAAAAGTTGAGACGGTCTCAAGTTTTGGAGAAACTCAAGCCCACGTCCCGCTGCATACTGTATGCTGTTTATGGTCTCATTTAGAGATTATTATATTGCGCACTTACAGTATATTGTAGTATGTTCATCGTGGTTTGAGCGGAAGTGATCTTCACCTGTTCACCTGTTGGTTTTTGGGCTTTGACAGGGGGGAGCCTGGGAGGGAAGACTTTCGCACTAACGGACATATTTTGACTCACAAAGTAACTTTATGTTTGGTAACTGTAGTGCTAGTTGTATTTTACGTGTGGAGGAATAAAATCATTGCAATACAATCTGGAGCGCGTCACGGTGTGTTTCTGCATCTCTCAGAGTTTAGTCCCTGGCAGCAGCTCTCTGGTGGACTGCTGACAGCAGCAACAGGGAGTTCTGAGCTCTGGTTTGAGAGTCCCGGAACAGGAAACAGGAAACATCACTGCCTCTATCTCTGCCACAAGAACGTTTTGAAACACCAAACAAGCTCTGAACTAGCTGGGAGTTTGTGGAACAGCTGAATATTTTCCTACAACAACAAAGCACTCGCTGTCTCGCTCCTCTCTTTTCTTTCTCTCTCCTCTGTGACATAAAGCTGCCTTCAAGTGCAGTCGGAAACGTCAAAATCTATAAACAATCTGATGAATGACTGTGATTGTGTCTACTTGTGCTTTGTTCGGGGGTTTAAGAAGACAACAGGACGTCACACGAATGGGCCGTTTTATTGACTCCTCCCCGCCGAACAACTGAGGAAAATTGCCGGATTGCTATTTTGTTTTTTGTCTGAATGCCCCGTAATTAACAGGGCAAAGAGAGCATGTGTGAGAGTCAGTGGCTGCAGCTCAGTGAGACTCAAAGACAGAGTGTGGGAGGGGGGGGGGGGGGGGGGGGGGGGGGGAATGAATATGTGGCCAGCAGACTGCTGGGATGAATATGTGGCCTCAGGGCTGAGGAGGGAGGAGGGCTTTACAGGAAACCAGACAGAGCTGCTCTGGAGTCTGGATAAGTCATCATACAGCTCCGTGACACACACACACACACACACACACACACACACACACACACACACACACACACACACACACACACACACACACACACACACACACACACACACACACACACACACACACACACACACACACACACACACACACACACAGCAGCACTCATATTCTCTGCACACTGCTCTGTGAAACTATAGAGGACTGGCCTTTCCCCGAAGCACAACAGTTCAATCATTCTCACAGCTCAACAATCCACAGAGAAGAGCCACTTCACACCCGCAACAATCAAATGGTTCTTGTTGTAGCAGATGTGTGCATTGCAATTACAAACCTTTTACTTTTTAACCAGTAGAATTAAGTGGTCACTGTAATTTCTTTTTTTTTTTTGCAGTAAATCAACTTTAAAAAAAAGCCAGAGTCTGCCATGAACATTAGCAGATTTCACCACTTGATCCTAAGCTCCATCTGGCTGCGGTAAATAAAGCTCTGGCCAGGGGAGTTGAGATTTCCATCTCCAGACATTTCCAGACCCTGGAAAATACATACACTTACATAATCTGGATATCGTCAGCTTTCTTAAAAGTAACTCGGCTTCTTACAACATAGTTTGGAGAAACTGCTTTCATGGCCATGTGTACACTTTAACCTGGATTCTAACAGGGTTTTTACATGTGGGTGTTTGCAGGACAAACACAGGGACAACACTGCTGTGACAACTACACAGGAATGTCCATGTATTCCAGTTATTTCAAAGCTCTCCAGGTTGTAGTGTATCACTTCAAAAAATGCAGACCTTTGTTCAAAAATGGGACACTGGTAAGGGGGAAAAAATCTGGTCTAAAGGCCCTGACACACCGAGCCGATAATCGGCTGTCTGGCGAGGTCGGTGACTCGAGTCTGTTTTTGGCCGACCTGACTTGCGGGCGGGCAGTCGGACTCAATGACCAATTTCATTGGTGGAGTTCTAGCCCTTGACTAGCGAATCAGTGCACTTATGGTAACGTGACGAACGAAAATCTTTTAAACTGACCTTTGTTGATCTGAAATGAAGACAGATTCAGCAACTGCACGGCCTATTTCTCTCTTAACATGTTTTCAGAAACACATTTTGGTGAACTATCTTCGTAAAATATGAGATCGTATTCTGAATGAGCCGCCATTATGCTCGGTTGTAAAATCCGGGAGCCCCCTAGGCCCCTCGTCTCAGCTAGTGACGTAGAAAGCCGTGCAGATGTTGACCAGCTCACCCGGAGACTGAAGGCAGGACACATTCAGAAACCGTACCTCACTCTAACCAGCATGGGTGTTTTTTTTCCAAGTTTGTAAGTGTGTGGAAGCACCAGAGACACAAACACCACAAATCTCAGAAAAAGTGTTTTTTTTTTTTTTTCATAATATGGGCAATTTAAAATATGAAACTTAAAGGGTTAGACACGAGTGTTGCCAACAGACGCTGTAGAGCGCCCTCTGGTGGACAAACTATGCAATGCCAACACTCAGAACATGGTTGAAGGCTGTTTCGTCAGTTTTTATTTCATTTTTTAAATATTCATTTATCGGCCATTATAAATGCCGATACAGAGTTTGGAAAATGCCTAATATCGGCCGCCAATGTATCGGTCTGGCTCTAATCGGTACCATGCCTGTGAGAGTGGCCGGAGGTTTCCGACTGAATCATAAGCTTGGCTGGGACATTCCTGGCATGACTGCCCTGGCACTAAGGCCCTGGCTTTGTTTTCCAACCAGCCACCAGTGACCAGAGGGTTCTGCTGGACAGACGTCCACAGTGAGCGACCGGTCACAGGTCTGGAATCTTCTTCCGTTATTCTCAACGTACAGGTCACATAGAGCAGAGAGAAACTACACCATCTGTGCTTTATCAGAGCTGAGGACGCTGACTGGTGTTTAGGTCACTTGATAATAAGTGCATGTAGTACACCACAGACTCCTTGCTGTCATTTTGTTTTTTTTTCCCCCAGATTATTTACGGTCCACACAAACGACACTGTCAACATTCCCACTAGCAATTTTAATTTATACCGAAAAAGTAGTTCCCATGAAAAGTGTCCCCAGGGTGTGTTCTGTGGTTTATCCAGAGCAACGGGGGACATTTCTGGAAAGAGACGTGGTTGATGAATTCCCACGTGTCATTTTTTTTTCAATGATGCGAGCGGCACAAATTCAAATTCTATTCCTATGTATTGATGTAGTGGTGATTTGTCCTCAGACTAAATAAAACAAACTAAAACTTGGAGATAGAAACTTAGAAAACAGCCAGTGAGGCACCGAAGGACTGTGTCTTACGCAGGGATAACAGCGTTTATTGTCCAGGCAAAGATGGCGTTTTGTGATGTTTATTTTCCTTTTCTTTTTTCAAATCAATGTTTGTTAAAATTAGAGATACACCGATAGACCGGCCGGTGACCGGAATTGGCCGGTTTTCACGTGCTCGGCCATGAACGGCAGGGCTGATTTCATGCCGGTCGATGCTCCAATTAACTGACAACATAAGTTCTACCAGTTACAGTTCTCAAGGACACACACACACACACACACACACACACACACACACACACACACACACACACACACACAGTCTCTTCTTCCTTTCTCTCAACTTTTCCGCCGTGTGTGGCGCGTACCCGCTCGCGGTGTGAAGCGCGTGTCGGCGCTATTCTCCCACATGTAGGAACCTGCAACATGTCAGCTGTTTGGGAATTCTTCAGCGTGTGCGCAGAAGATAACAAGTTTGCAATATGCAACACCTGCAAGGAAAGAGTAGGGCGTGGAGGGACCACACCAAAAACCAAAATCACATTTCTTTAGTTGATATTGGATGTGAAAAGAAGGAAATGGTTCTAACATTGACCTTTAGATGTGTGTGAATTTCCCACAACAGGAGTCATGTACAGTGCCTTGCAAAAGTATTCGTCCCCCTTGAACTTTTCGACCTTTTGCCACATTTCAGGCTTCAAACATAAAGATATAAAACTGTAATTTTTTTGTGAAGAATCAACAACAAGTGGGACACACTCATGAAGTGGAACGAAATTTATTGGATATTTCAAACTGTTTTAACAGATAAAAAACTGAAAAATTGGGCGTGCAAAATTATTCAGCCCCCTTACTTTCAGTGCAGCAAACTCTCTCCAGAAGTTCAGTGAGGATCTCTGAATGATCCAATGTTGACCTAAATGACTAATGATGAAAAATAGAATCCACCTGTATGTAATCAAGTCTCCGTATAAATGCACCTGCTCTGTGATAGTCTCAGAGGTCCGTTTAAAGAGCAGAGAGCATCATGAAGAACAAGGAACACACCAGGCAGGTCCCAGATACTGTTGTGGAGAAGTTTAAAGCCGGATTTGGATACAAAAAGATTTCCCAAGCTTTAAACATCCCAAGGAGCACTGTGCAAGCGATAATATTGAAATGGAAGGAGTATCAGACCACTGCAAATCTACGAAGACCCGGCCGTCCATCTAAACTTTCAGCTCATACAAGGAGAAGACTGATCAGAGATGCAGCCAAGAGGCCCATGATCACTCTGGATGAACTGCAGAGATCTACAGCTGAGGTGGGAGACTCTGTCCATAGGACAACAATCAGTCGTATACTGCACAAATCTGGCCTTTATGGAAGAGTGGCAAGAAGAAAGCCATTTCTTAAAGATATACATAAAAAGTGTTGTTTAAAGTTTGCCACAAGCCACCTGGGAGACACACCAAACATGTGGAAGAAGGTGCTCTGGTCAGATGAAACCAAAATCAAACTTTTTGGCAACAATGCAAAACGTTATGTTTGGCGTAAAAGCAACACAGCTCATCACCCTGAACACACCATCCCCACTGTCAAACATGGTGGTGGCAGCATCATGGTTTGGGCCTGCTTTTCTTCAGCAGGGACAGGGAAGATGGTTCAAATTGATGGGAAGATGGATGGAGCCAAATACAGGACCATTCTGGAAGAAAACCTGATGGAGTCTGCAAAAGACCTGAGACTGGGACGGAGATGTGTCTTCCAACAAGACAATGATCCAAAACATAAAGCAAAATCTACAATGGAATGGTTCACAAGTAAACATATCCAGGTGTTAGAATGGCCAAGTCAAAGTCCAGACCTGAATCCAATCGAGAATCTGTGGAAAGAATTGAAAACTGCTGTTCACAAACGCTCTCCATCCAACCTCACTGAGCTCCAGCTGTTTTGCAAGGAGGAATGGGCAAAAATGTCAGTCTCTCGATGTGCAAAACTGATAGAGACATACCCCAAGAGACTTACAGCTGTAATCGCAGCAAAAGGTGGCGCTACAAAGTATTAACTTAAAGGAGAACTCCGGGCAATTTTTACGTTAATCCTGATCGCTATAAATATGTGAGTACTGTCGATAGGATAAAAAACGAGCCGAATGGATGCTAGCATCATGGAGCTACTGCAGCTAATGCCGAGAGCTCCCACTTAGCTAAAACGGCAGTTTTGGGGGCATATCATAAAGAGTGCCTTTGTGCCTCTTAACAGACACAAAATGCATCTAAAATGTCTGTGCAACATGAACAGGGCCCTTACATGACAACAAGATGCGTTTTCAACTCAGACATTGTTTAAATTCACCTACCCTGTTAGCTGCTAGCTGCCGTCTGATGAGTGAGTGTGTTCAGCCAGGTTTCGGTAATAATCATCACGCAGCAGTTCTGTGTGTATTTGTAGCATATATATATCCATTTTGTGTGCGATCCATCTGGCGTTGGTGAATAGTAGTCTCTGCAGTGGCGTACTGTTTGTTAGTTGCCTTAGCCAGGCTAGCAGGTTCGACCGGCATATCCTTCTACCTCCTCCCCGCCTTCCCCGCCTGCCGCGGCCGACAACAATCCACGGGCGCCCGCTGGTCTGGTGGATGTCCTCCAGAGGACAGTTCATGCTTTTGCGGCGAAAAAAGTTTATTTCCCCCTCAAAAATATGTAATTGAGCACTGTAGTGGTTATGATCATATCAGTGACTATGTAACTACATGGAAACGGGCCAAATGATGCCTGTTTCTTGTACAGTAATAGCGTTACTGAAGGCTGGCTCTAGCTCCATAGTTACGTTACTCCAAGCTTCTTCCCTTGTGAACACCTCCACTCTTCTACGCTACAATCTGCCGTTTACCTTTTCCTGCTACAACTGAATTCCTGCGGGACTTCAGCGCAAGACTACAGCCAGCCTTTGTAACGCTGTTACTTTACAAGAAACATGCATCATTTGGCCCGTTTCCATGTAGTTACATAGTCACTGATATGATCATAACCACTACA
Source organism: Zingel zingel (assembly GCA_023566125.1). Classification (NCBI taxonomy): domain Eukaryota; kingdom Metazoa; phylum Chordata; class Actinopteri; order Perciformes; family Percidae; genus Zingel; species Zingel zingel. The sequence goes on along the minus strand of CM042335.1, from coordinate 24,707,301 downwards.
GTGCTCAATTACCTATTTTTGAGGGGGAAATAAACTTTTTTCGCCGCAAAAATTTCACCGCGAAAGCATGAACTGTCCTCTGGAGGACATCCACCAGACCAGCGGGCGCCCGTGGATTGTTGTCGGCCGCGGCAGGCGGGGAAGGCGGGGAGGAGGTAGAAGGATATGCCGGTCGAACCTGCTAGCCTGGCTAAGGCAACTAACAAACAGTACGCCACTGCAGAGACTACTATTCACCAACGCCAGATGGATTGCACACAAAATGGATATATATATGCTACAAATACACACAGAACTGCTGCTTGATGATTATTACCGAAGCCTGGCTGAACACACTCACTCATCAGACGGCAGCTAGCAGCTAACAGGGTAGGTGAATTTAAACAATGTCTGAGTTGAAAACGCATCTTGTTGTCATGTAAGGGCCCTGTTCATGTTGCACAGACATTTTAGATGCATTTTGTGTCTGTTAAGAGGAACAAAGGCACTCTTTATGATATGCCCCCAAAACTGCCGTTTTAGCTAAGTGGGAGCTCTCGGCATTAGCTGCAGTAGCTCCATGATGCTAGCACCGATTCGGCTCGTGTTTTTTCCTATCGACAGTACTCACATATTTATAGCGATCAGGATTAACGTAAAAATTGCCCGGAGTTCTCCTTTAAGGGGGCTGAATAATTTTGCACGCCCAATTTTTCAGTTTTTTATCTGTTAAAACAGTTTGAAATATCCAATAAATTTCGTTCCACTTCATGATTGTGTCCCACTTGTTGTTGATTCTTCACAAAAAATTACAGTTTTATATCTTTATGTTTGAAGCCTGAAATGTGGCAAAAGGTCGAAAAGTTCAAGGGGGCCGAATACTTTTGCAAAGCACTGTATATAGTTCTATTTTATAGTGATCCATTATCTGTTCAAAACATGTTCTATGTTCTGTGCAAAATGTTCTATTAAAGAAAAGATAGAAAATAAATATTTGTGTGTGCTGTAAAGTGGTTAGAAAAAATTAAATCAGAATCGGATAAACTCGGTATCTGCTGGCCTAACTCAAAGAAAATCGGAATCGGCCTAGAAAGTTGTAATCAGTGCATCTCTAGTTAAAATCAAACAAACATTCTTACAAGGAACAATGGCGTCTCTTGGCTCTGGTAAAAAACCATCAGCTAGAGCTGCTCAATATATCGTTTTTTATCGTCACCGCGATATCAACTGGCGCGATTAACATATCGCCAAAGACACTCAAGAGATTATTTTGTGTTTGTTGAAAGAAAAAGTAACTTTTAAAATGTAACTCGTTTTTTTTGTTTGTAGCAGTGCCTTTAATAATTAACTCAATGTTCAATTTGTTCAATAAAAGAATGTAGTCCCGGTCTTGGTAGGTGGAGATCAAAATGGCTTTATACAGAGGCGTCAGGGATTCCATAATGTCAGGAGAGTACTTAATGTTTTACATTCTAGAAAAGGGTCATCGGCAGTGGTGGAATGTAACGAAGTACAAATACTTAGTTACTGTACTTAAGTACATTTTTCACGTATCTGTACTTTACTTAAGTACAATCAATAATGCATACTTTTGACTTTTACTTCGTTACATTTTGCAGCAATTATCTATACTTTCTACTCCACTACATTTCTACAACGTTCCGTTACATTTTCGTTTCATTTAAGATCAGTTTTTCCCCCCTGACAAAACGTCTTCCTGACCGTCACATGTTTGCAGTCCGCAGGGAAGCCTTCAGCAGCGGCCGTCCAGCTCCCGATGCCGCTCGCGATATTACAAATCCCGCTATGGCCACGCCAAGACCCGCCCTTCAACAGCATTTATTGGCCAGGCGTGTACCGCTCCCGGTACTACCGCTGCTCCTGTTACTGTTACTGCTCCCGATACTCTGCTTGGTCATATGTGAAGCATCCGTTCACATAGGGTTAATATACAACCCCTATATCTATCTTAAAAACACTCCCGGTCCTCCTCAGCTGAGAAGCCACGTACTTGTTGTCCAAGCCCGTGTGTTCTCGCTAAATAAATGTGTGCAGCATTCACTGTCCCGTGGGAAATAATGCAAAGTAGAGCTTCATGCAGATCACCCTGATAGATAACCAGAATGGTAAGTCAGAATGTAAACTGGGCCACAGATGGTAAGCACAATTACATTAACCTAAAACTAACTTAATTAAAACCCCCCAGCCCTTACAGTTTTATTTTTTATTATTAGAACATTAAGAGAATAAATCGTTATGCAAGTACTTTTACTTTTAATACTTAAAGTACATTTAAAATCAGCTACTTTTTACTTTTACTTAAGTAGGGTTTTCATTGTGGTACATTTACTTTTACTAAAGTAAATATAACTGGTTATTTGTACTTTTACTTAAGTACTGAGATTCAGTACTTCCTCCACCACTGGTCATCGGACACTGCAATCCTGTCTTTGGATGCAGAGAAGGCCTTTGACAGAGTGGAGTGGCCTTTCTGAAGTGCTAACTCACTTTGGGTGTGGTGCAAACTTTTGTAAATGGATTAAGATTTTATATACAAATCCTTCTGCAGAGATTCTTACTAATAATACGGTATCTGAGCCCTTTGACATCCACAGAGGCTCTCGGCAGGGTTGCCCTCTTTCTCCCCTCCTATTTATTCTCGCTATCGAGCCTCTAGCTATAGCTATAAGAACACACCCCGAAATTTCAGGTATAAAAATAGACCAACTAGACTATCTATTTGCCGATGATATTATATTGTTTCTCACAAATTTGCAAAGCTCGATACCAGCACTTCTAGATTTGATAAAAAGAGTTTGGAATATTTTCGGGTTACAAAATAAACAATGCAAAATCCCAAATCATGATGCTCCAGGCGCCCCCAGTACGCAGCGCAGACGCGCCTGGTGGAGAATAGGGGTTAGGGTCGACAGGTATGTTGCTGCGTGAGAAAAAGATTTAGCGACTGGTCTCTGGCTCCACTCACCATGTCGGGTCTGAGTCTGAACACCAGAGGAAGGGAGTACCGCAGGGCGTTCAGGGTGCTGAGAACAGAGGAACCCCAGGACTGGTGGACCTCCCGGCTCCGTGGGATGCGACAGATGGTGAACTGGGAAAAACAAGGGCACACGTCTTTCAGAGGCACTCAGACACGGCCCAATTCGGCCCAAACAACAGTGTTGTATTTGGATACAACTAGCTTTAAACGCTCCCATCTCGGATTTCACAGCCTCTCAACAGCGCATCAATGGGTCAGTGGCTTTTCCAATGAGTCTACACTTTTCCCTACACTGCCACACAAATCACAAAACAACATCTTCCTATTTTTCATCTAGTGGTATCTAACCATGCAGATCCATTTGGAGAGATTTCTGGCACCAGCTCAATCAAATGGAATTTCATTTGTGGTGCACAAGTAGGGCTGGGTGATATGGAGAAAATCAAATATCACGATATTTTTGACCAAATACATCGATAGCGATACCACAACGATATTGCAGTGTTGACTATGTACACAATGAGATTGGTGATAATCATCAGTAATGTGGATACGATGACTAAATGGGTAGAGGCAAATAATAGAACAGTTATAACAGTCTGGTAAGTTCAGAAGATGACATCATTCTACTGTAATGCAGCCTTTAAAACCAGGAAAAGACTACACTGTCATATCACGATATCCAAAATCTAAGACAATATCTAGTCTCATATCCCGACATTGATGTAATATCGATATATTGCCCAGCTCTATGCACAAGGCATTCCAAAATATATATTTACAGATAGGAAAGAGTCTTTCAGTATAATCCACAGACCCCACTTCAACGTCGATAGAAAGAAGTTCCTGGGGCAACTGGGCAGGTACAGGGTACCTTTGTTTAGGGCTGAAATAGCAATTATTTTCACTTTTGATTAATCAGTCTATTATTTTCTCGATTAATCAATAAGTTGTTTGCTCTATAAAATGACAGAAAATAGTGAAACATGTGGATCAGTGTTCCCCAAAGCCCAAGATGACATCCTCAAAGGTCTTGTTTTGTCCACAACTCAAAGATATTCAGTTTACTGTCACAGAGGAGAGAAGAAACTAGAAGATATTCAGATTACTGTCACAGAGGAGAGAAGAGACTAGAAGATATTCAGATTACTGTCCCAGAGGAGAGAAGAGACTAGAAGATATTCAGATTACTGTCACAGAGGAGAGAAGACACTAGAAGATATTCAGATCACTGTCCCAGAGGAGAGAAGATACTAGAAGATATTCAGATTACTGTCACAGAGGAGAGAAGACACTAGAAGATATTCAGATTACTGTCCCAGAGGAGAGAAGAGACTAGAAGATATTCAGATTACTGTCACAGAGGAGAGAAGACACTAGAAGATATTCAGATTACTGTCCCAAAGGAGAGAAGAAACCAGAAGATATTCAGATTACTGTCCCAGAGGAGAGAAGAAACCAGAAGATATTCACATTTAACAAGCTGACAGAGAATTTTGACTTGGTTACTTTAAAAAAAATGACTTAAACCAATTAATCTATTCAAAATGGTTCACAATTGATTTAATAGTTGACATCTAATCGATTCATCCTTGCAGCTCTACTTTGTTGCATGTGATAATGTTAGGCCCTCCCCACCCCCTTTCCCTGTCTGTCTGTACAGTAAGCGGTTCACTAAAGGCAAGAAAAAAAAAGATCTTTCTAAAATAAGTCTTTATCTTTAATAACTTATTCAGTATCGACTTTTGTCTTCATACAGATAATACTATAAATAACACACATTTGTACAAAACACATTCAAAGCTGCAACCGTGTGTGCTAATCGATTAGCCATCTGACAGAAAACTATTCTGTAGTAAAATCTTTCATTCAAATCAGCATACTGCATATTCCTCTTCATCACAGTTGTTTCTCACTGATATTTTATAGTTTTAACGTAGGAAATGGTTTAGGGTGTACTGCTGCCACCTGGTGGCGTACACGTACACACACACACACTACCTGCGACTCAGAGTCTAAGTGTTGTTTGGCGCTTTCAAAGGTGCAGATCTTCTCCTCACTCATCTTGTCCGTGTCAGCGATGACATAGTGTCGAGGTGCGTATGCTGCCGACAGGCTCTCCATCAGCCGCAGGATCTCTGTGGTGTGACCGCCTGGACACACACACACACACACACACACACACACACACACACACACACACACACACACACACACACACACACACACACACACACACACACACACACACACACACACACACACACACACACACACACACGTGATGGACACTAGTGGTAGGGGAAAATGTATTGTGATTTATATATTTTTGTGACGATTTTTAGAATTGATTCTTTCCCTAGAATCCATTTTTTTTATTTATTTATTTATTTATTTTTTACCAATGATTAAGCGTAATATTTTGTGTTCATACGGTACCGCTTACAGTGACTACATCATATCCGTTTCCAGCATAATGGACCGAAAGCAGAAAACACTTTCTTTTTTTACAAAGGAAATAAACATCAGACTGACTGACATGTGATGTCCTTCTTCTTAGAAAAACTATTAGTTTTTATATGATATATTGTCTCTAGAAGTGTATGATTCAACTTTTGTTTTTGTCTAAGAAGTAGGCTGGGCGATATGGAAAAAAAAATTCAGATATCACGATATTCTTGACCAATTATCTCGATATCGATATTGCGGCAATATTCTAGGGTTGACAATTGGTGCTTTAACAAACTATCTTCACACTTAGATTTTAGATAAATAATCATCAGTAATGTGGACATAATGTCTAAGTGGGGAAGAGGCAAATAATAGAACAGTTACAACAGTCTGGTAAGTTCAGAAAAGTACATCACTTTACTGTAATGCTGCCTTTAAAACCAGGAAAAAACAATACTTATGTCATATCACGATATTACGATATCCAAAATCTAAGACGATATCTAGTCTCATATCACGATATCGATATAATATCGATATATCGCTCAGCCCTACAAAGAAGGAAAAGATAAATCACAATACTTTTCAAATGGCACCCATTATTCCCACCCCTAAAAACGACTGATTAGTCGACCAATCGACTCAGAGGGGGAAGCCCTACTGTCACCATACTTCTGGTGTGGGTCTGGTTTTTTTCTGGTTTGGTCTTGGTCCCTCAGTGTGAAGAGATGAACAGCTAGAGAAAATTAATGCTACACCACACGTACAGTATATTTCCTGCACAAAGCCAGCTTCATAAGAAATTGTTTCATAATTGAATCCCCAGCACCTTGACTGACCTCCCATCCTCGCGTCTTAGTTGTCTATGTAAACCATAGACAGTTTACGAAAGATGTCAACAAATCGGGTTCCTAGCACGCTAGGACTTAAAAATGCATTCTGCTTGTTCGCTCCTACATACAGTGCCTTGCGAAAGTATTCGGCCCCTTGAACTTTTCGACCTTTTGCCACATTTCAGGCTTCAAACATAAAGATATAAAACTGTAATTTTTTGTGAAGAATCAACAACAAGTGGGACACAATCATGAAGTGGAAGGTCCTGTATTTGGCTCCATCCATCTTCCCATCAATTTGAACCATCTTCCCTGTCCCTGCTGAAGAAAAGCAGGCCCAAACCATGATGCTGCCACCACCATGTTTGACAGTGGGGATGGTGTGTTCAGGGTGATGAGCTGTGTTGCTTTTACGCCAAACATAACGTTTTGCATTGTTGCCAAAAAGTTTGATTTTGGTTTCATCTGACCAGAGCACCTTCTTCCACATGTTTGGTGTGTCTCCCAGGTGGCTTGTGGCAAACTTTAAACGACACTTTTTATGGATATCTTTAAGAAATGGCTTTCTTCTTGCCACTCTTCCATAAAGGCCAGATTTGTGCAGTATACGACTGATTGTTGTCCTATGGACAGAGTCTCCCACCTCAGCTGTAGATCTCTGCAGTTCATCCAGAGTGATCATGGGCCTCTTGGCTGCATCTCTGATCAGTCTTCTCCTTGTATGAGCTGAAAGTTTAGAGGGACGGCCGGGTCTTCGTAGATTTGCAGTGGTCTGATACTCCTTCCATTTCAATATTATCGCTTGCACAGTGCTCCTTGGGATGTTTAAAGCTTGGGAAATCTTTTTGTATCCAAATCCGGCTTTAAACTTCTCCACAACAGTATCTGGGACCTGCCTGGTGTGTTCCTTGTTCTTCATGATGCTCTCTGCTCTTTAAACGGACCTCTGAGACTATCACAGAGCAGGTGCATTTATACGGAGACTTGATTACACACAGGTGGATTCTATTTTTCATCATTAGTCATTTAGGTCAACATTGGATCATTCAGAGATCCTCACTGAACTTCTGGAGAGAGTTTGCTGCACTGAAAGTAAAGGGGCTGAATAATTTGCACGCCCAATTTTTCAGTTTTTTATCTGTTAAAACAGTTTGAAATATCCAATAAATTTCGTTCCACTTCATGATTGTGTCCCACTTGTTGTTGATTCTTCACAAAAAATTACAGTTTTATATCTTTATGTTTGAAGCCTGAAATGTGGCAAAAGGTCAAAAAGTTCGTGGGGCCAAATACTTTCGCAAGGCACTGTACATGGTTCGCTCTTATAAGCTTAGAATATGAAGTCATGTCTGACAACAGTCACCCACAGTCCATGCACAACGAAGATAGAAAGATGGCTGCGGCCAGCAGAGCAGCTGCGTCAGGAGCTCTCCTTGCAATTTTAATTTTTGGAGTTATTTTAAACCTAACAGATTCAGGACTGCCGCTAAACACAAAGCGAGCCTCCCGCAATATAACAGTGCACCGAGAAACAATGAGAATTAAGTCTCTTGGATATGGAAAGCATATTTTAATGCAAGCGTTTGTAAACACTGCGGCCAAACAAAGTAGGCCTAATGCAGTACGGGGCAAACGCCAAAGTGATAGTATCACCATCATCATCACACTTTACCTGTTGCTGTCTGGAGATGTGCACTAGTGCCCAGCCCCGACTTCCCGAGTTGCCAGCAGCGAGGACACAAGGAGTATTATCCCTATCTATCAAAGGTTGGGGATCGGTCGACTTCGATTAGGAGATGGATCAATCAGTGCCGGGGAGAGGAGATCGCGGACAGGAACGGCTGCGACGGGGGGCATGGAGAGTGTTGGAAGCCTGGGCTGGCCATCGGCGAGCGCGTGGATTGACAACGACGGGGTTTCCATGGCTACGGAGCGGACATCTATTTCCTTACCCTACATTTCTGTCTCTACTGGCTCATATCGTCCAATTAACACGGTAACTAGTCACTGCGCTCAACGTAAGTGTAACAAACTGCACAGCACATCCCATAGTGCATATAAAAGCAACATTAACCCTGCTCTGAAAAAGCATCGTAAACTTTTTCAAAACTGTCAATCAATCTCGACTGATCTGGGATCAACAACTCAAAACTAGGGGTCTCTTTGGAGGACATATTAACATCCGTAGCCTCACCCCTAATTCTGAACAAGTGCATCAACTTCTTATAAATTCTAATTTAGATTTTTTAGGCTTGTCAGAATCATGGTTACATAACAACTCCCCAACTGCTGCATTGCATGTACCAGGCTATAAAATGTACAGACGGGACAGACTAAATGGAAAGGGGGGAGGGGGGGGGATGATGTTTTATATCATTGTATCAAAGACTACATCAACTGTCATCAGATATGCTGGCCATGATTTAGAGTGTATTGGATTGAATATAGTGCTCTCATCTAAAATGTCCTTTGTGCTCATTGTTGTATATCGCCCACCCTCCTCTAATAGTGATTTGTTTATCACATTTAAAAAACTACTTAAAGCATGTGATTTTAAAACCGAGGTATTACTACTTGGTGATCTAAATTGTAATTTGTTAGATAAAACTAAAAGGAAAGCCCTTAAGCAGATCACAGACACTTTTGATTTTACACAATTGTTGGAAGGTCCTACTAGAATAACCACATCCTCCCAGACACAGATAGACTTAATATTTAGCAACAAACCGGAAAGAATTGTAAAAACATTCAATTTTATTACTGGGCTGTCTGACCATAATTTGATATTATTGTCAAGAAAACTTACAAAGAAGCACTTTCATAATTCTAATAAACCTGTGGAGCAACTCAGGATTCTAAAAAATGAAATGTCTAATTTTCAAAGAGCAGTACAGCAGGCTGATTGGAGAAATATAATTACTGGGAGCAACACAGAAACAGACAGCAAAATGTTTGCTGCCAAGCTACATAGTTTAGTTAAGGAATTTACCAGAAAGGTCAAAGGAAAGAAAAAAAACAACGCACTCCCCTGGCTTAATACTGACATATTTATTCTGATGAAGGAAAGAGATTCTGCATTAAAAAGATCATTAAAAACCAAGTTGAATAGTGACAGGCATCTGTTCACTTCATTACATAATAGAGTAGTCAAAGAGATCAGAAAAGCTAAAGCTAATTTTTTTTCATAACCATTATTAATGAGGCAAATGGTAACACAAAGCTGATCTGGGAACAAATTAAGAACGTAATGGGAATTAGCTATAGGACTAGGAACCGGCTAGAGTTGAACCTGAATGGTAAATTAATACAAGATCCAGCACAAATATCTGTAGCCTTTAATTAATATTTTATCAATTATGTGGCTGAAATCGCACAGAACTTTCCTCTAACAACTGGAAATATTGTTAAAGTAGATGAAAGCAAGCCTTCTTTTAGCAACCTACTTCTGAACTTAATATTCAGGCAATTATTAATTCTCTTAAAATTTCAACGGTGAAAGATATTTATGGTATGGATTCTAAAATGCTTAAATCCCTGAAAGAACCCCTAGCCTACTCGATCACACAAACCATCAGTCAGTACTCGAGGGGATATTCCCAACTTCCTGGAAGACTGCAATTGTAACTCCCATATTTAAGTCAAATGACCCTCTGCATATATCTAACTACCGCCCAATCAGTATTCTGCCTGTGATCTCCAAGGTTGCTGAGAAATTTGTATCAGAGCAACTTGTTTCTTTTTTAAATAATGGTCCATTTAATCTTCATCCGATGCAGTTTGGCTTCAGGGCACGTCACTCTGCGGAAACAGCTAACTGCTTCTTTACAGAGACGATCCGAGCATTGGTCGACAAAACAACAATATGTTTCTGTGAGCGGTTATCGTTCATCAGCTCTTGGCTTATGCACAGGAGTACCACAAGGATTGATACTTGGCCCGCTTTTGTTTAGCTAATATATTAATGATTTACTGTTTGTTTGCCCTGAAGTCCAAACAATAATGTATGCGGACGATACCGTAGTATATGTGCATGCCAAAACAAAACATCTGGCTGCTGCCAAACTTACCACAGCCATGGATCAGATCACCGATTGGCTAAATCGTTCATGCCTTCAACTTAATGTAAATAAAACTGTAGGAATGTTTTTCACAAAAAGACAATGTAATATTGTATCAAATATAACCATCTCAGGGCAAAACATTATGATTGTGCCACAATTTAAAGTATCTGGGCATTATTATCAACTCTAATCTTGCTTTAAAGCGCATATTAAGAAAGTGTGCAATAGGGTCAAGTTTAGCATAGCCAATTTTAAATATATTAGAGATTCAATAACTTTTAATACTGCCAAATTATTTATGGATACCATGATTATGTCACATCTAACATATTGTTTGACAAGCTGGAGACAAACTAACAGCTCAACATTAAAGCCATTGGCTACTCTTTATAAGAAAACACTCAAAGTCTTGGACCAGAAGCCGAACAGCTCGCATCACTGTATTATCCTAAATAACCGTAAACTGCTGAGCTGGGAAGATGTAATTAAATACAAAAACATCTATCTGGTGTATAAAATTCTGCATAACACTGCTCCTCCCCCTTTGAATTCTTTCATAATCCAACATAACAACAGCAGTCACATTACCAGAAGCACCGCACGAGGTGACCTTCTAATTCCATTCAGGAAAAGCACATTTGGCCAATTATCATTTTCTGTTACGGCATTACAAAACTGGAATTCATTGCCCACTACAATCAAAGATATACATACATATTCCACCTTCACAAAATACCTTAAAACATGGCAGTCTGATAACTATTACTGTGCACATTAATCTGTCAGATGTGACGTGTGTTTGATGTGACGTAGTCATAGCTGCTGTCGCTCCATCTCTGCTGCCTGCCTCCGTTATGTCTTGTATGTGCTTTCTATGTGGCCTCTTGAGACTCTTCTCTTTTCTTTTGTCTCCTTCATATTGTATTAACTGCATAGACTGATTTAATGCCATTGCCACTATCTGTTTGTGTGCCACTTTTTTGTATGTTTTAACCCTTTTTGCTTAGGCCTGCTGTTATTACAGATGTAATGTAACTGATTTTAATATGTTAATCATTGTATTTTAGGATGCCTATTGTCAGCTGGCAGCTGGAAATTAGCCGTAGAGGCTAAAGCTGCTCCTTTTACTGTATAGTTCATTAAAGGGGACTGTCCACGATATTACAAGCTAATAAACTAAACTAATAAACTAAACAAGTTGAAATGTTAAGTTGTATGACGCCAGAGAGCAGCTACATAGCTAACGTGACTGTGGTGCATGCATTGGTCTAGCTAGGTTAACGTTAACGCTAGTTAGTTGTCATTAACGTTACCTGATCCTGCAACGACGAGAACAGCGACCGGACCTTTGGTTCCAGGTTTATAGTTTGGTCCAGTCTTCACGACTATATATAACCGGACAATAAATAACAAACATGTAAGTAAAATAGCAAACACAGCTCCCTCCAGGACCGCCATGTCGGCTACGGCAGCTGTGTAGGATCAAAGCAGATGAAGTTCGCCGGTTTCTTCGTGGACGGGTTTAGATCATACCAACTTTGAGATGCATACCGCCACCTGTCGTACTGGAATATGTGGCACACTATCTAGTTTACATCAGTATGTAATAATGGAATGCACTTAAAAAAACTATATTCTATTAAACAGTTCGATTTTTTAAAGAAATTAATTGCTCCAAATCCCACCCTCCTCCAGCCTCTCTCACCGTTTGTTGTAAACGTTACTTTCTTCATTACATTTGACACACTGCATCATTACGTGGTCAGAATTTTCAGCTTTATTTCAACCTGCACGTAGCCTATTGTCTATTTACTTTTCCCAGTATGTATTTAAAACCAGTGTGATCGAACCGTAATCCGAATAGAACTACCTCCTCTCTTCTACTTCTTCCTTTAAAGCACAGCTCTGGGGTCTCATTTCTAAAACTGTGCGTAGGATCCTTACTATAGGCTAAGTGTACGTACGCCAAAAAAGCCCAAAATGGCGTACGCCAAAAAAAAAGTCAGATTTATAAAACAATGTACGCACAGTAAGCAGTGTTCCCTTTATGAATCAAAGATTACCTACAAGTGTGCGTACGTGGATCAGCCTCTTATCCCGCCTGCTATGGAGGATATTTTAATTCATAATTCAAATTGAAAGTCCAAAGAGAAAACGAAGCAAGATCAAATTAAAAATAGTATTATTTTACTACACTACTAGGAAAAATCATGCCATAATTAAATGTGAAATGTAAAAGCTTAAATGGAAATACTTAAATTAAAATCTCAAATAGAAAAAAAGAAATTATTTTATTTTAAACTTTGCCTTTTATAATTTTCAATTTTCAATTTGACATTTTATCTTTTGAATTTTATGTTTTACATTGACATTGACATTTTAAGATTCACCTTTTACATTTCAATTTAACATTAAGCTTTTCATTTAATAGAAAAAAGAAATAATTTTATTTTAGCCTTTCCCTTTTATAATTTTCAATTTTCAATTTGACATTTGACATTTTATCTTTTGAATTTTATGTTTTACATTGACATTGACATTTTAAGATTCACCTTTTACATTTCGATTTAACATTAAGCTTTTCATTTAGAAGTGACAGGTGTCCATTTAAATGAGGAGGCGTGGCCCAACGGCTGGTGGGGGGGTCTGAAACCACTTCCAGCTGAGTCTCTGAGCACTAGCCTACTGGCCGACCAGTAAGCAAGCGATCCCGGCCACCGCCAGCTGGCTGCCACCTAACACTGGAGCTTCCAAGTCCGACAACATATCAGAGCAAATGTGCAATTGGCCATACATTTTTGTAAAACTGCCCATATTCAAACTGTACACAGTTAATTTCTCGCATAAAACAGTCGTGAAATATAGCAGGCGAAAAAAACAATCAATTCTTGAATATCGCGGCTCAGCTGCAGCTCATCTAGAGATTCGGCATCATCGGCGCTACAGAGCGTAGCGATGTGCCCTGGCAGCGGGCAAGGTAAGGAGACAGGCGCTGTAACGGTTTCTCTCTCCCTCCCTCCCTTCCCTTGCCCGGGGCCGGGGCACATCGCTACGCACTGTAGCGGCTTCTCCAGCAGGCTGAACCGGCTTCCTCCCTCCCTTCCCAGCCCGGGCCACATTGCTACCTGGATGTGTGATGGCTAGACGAAAAAAGGGGGACACGCCGAATCTCTATGAGCCGCAGCCGAGCCGCCATATTCAAGAATTGATTGTTTTTTCACACATCCAGGGAGCATGTGCGACTCCCAACAAAGATGGAACAGAAGTGAGAGGTCTCACTCTGTAGCTAAAACAGAGAGCTCAACACACAGGGTGAAAAGAGGAGCTGCAGCAATGTGCAGTACAACAAAAATATGGTGTTTTTTGAAAATTAAACCATGTAAACCTATTCTGGTACAACCTCTAAATACAATTATGAACCTGAAAATGAGCATAATATGAGCACTTTAATATTCATAAGTTGTGACTTTTGTTTCTAAAGCTTGGCAAAAAAGACTAGAAGGTTTATTTGGTTACTTTGGCATGGTCCTTTGTCCTAGGCAATGGTGTCTTGTAAGCCTGTGTGGGCTGGGCATATTTTATGAATGTTTAATTAATATTTTCTTTATTATTGTGTCATGCATGCAGCATGACACAATAATAAAAACATTCATTTATTCATACAGTACAAGATACTGTGAGATTTTAGCTGTACATTTACATGAAAGGTTTACAGTGTGTAATTCCTGATGTTCAACATTACATTAGGCTTTACTGGTTGTTCCTTTTATTAATGCAGAACAAAGATTTGGAATAAATGTGATAACAACTAATTTCTACATACATAATGTCGTTTTTTGGATATCTTAGTTGTTGTTTTTTTTAGCCTATAGTCCAAACCTATCTCATAATTACAAGATCCTGATAAGATATCTGATAGGCTAAGATCTTGTAAGTAATTTCAAGATCCTGAATGGTAATTACAAGATAGAAATGTGATGAAGGTGTCTTCCGTACATAGGTTCCTGCTGCTCAGATGATTTAACGTAGACCTATGGTGTTTTATACATTTGCCTTGCCTGTATGTTTGTGTTAATGTAAAACAAAAAAGCAAACTACTGGTTATGCAAAAAAAACAAAAAAAAAAACACAGACGCTTCATTTCCAGCTGAAAGCTGCTATCTCTGATCTTCCACACGGGACCTGAACGCAGCATGTGCTCAGACGACGAAGAGGTTGAACAGCATCAGCAGACAGCAGCAGCATCAGTATGGGCAACTAGCAGTTGGTCTTCGTCTCTGCGCTAACAGGGAAGCTCGATGACAGGTTGGTAACATACCATCACACTCATACAGTGTATGTTGTCTCACTGTGTACGTTTATCTGTGCGTGTGTCTGTGTCCGCGCTTGTGTGTGTGTGTGTGTGTGTGTGTGTGTGTGTGTTGTCATCAGCTTGTTGTGTGTATTGTGCGGCTCCATGGCAGAGCAGCAGCGGCAGTGTTGCAACGCTACAGGTGCACACACACACGCGCACGCACGGCCTTGTCCTTCACACGAGCACTGTCTCTGCAGACAGAAGGGCATTAGAAGACGCGGGACAGATCGGATTTCACCGCGCTGCTTCGGTAGATGATGATAGCTAGGACACCAACCCGCCTGTTTTTCAAAATGTGTTCTTATTGATGTCATATAACTGTCCACAGTTTGAAGGTTGACTGCTGCCTTTTGTGATCAAATGCAATATATAAACGTTGACTCTGGTGGGACTCGAACTCACAACCTTTCTATCACTTCTTTAGAGATTAGCCAGAACTAGAAGTCCAATGCGCTATCCATTACGCCACAGACCTGCTGGTGTTAATAAAAAACAAAACAAAGCATCAAGGTATTAATTAGGGCCTGAGCACCGGCAGTGGTGAAGGCCTTATTGAATCTGGAGGAATTATTATTATTACGGCAAATTACTTGCCTGTTTGAGGGCCTTAACATACTAAAAACTCACCAAATTTGGCGGTTGCATCAAGTCTGGTGAAAATGTACATATTTTAAGGGTTTCGGGAATAGGCGCACAAAAATGGCTCGCTAGCGCCCCCTACAAAATTATAAAAATTGAGCCCCTGCAGTATGTTTAACGTAGACTAACGAACAGGGGCGGTGCTAATTACAACCTTCGCCCCCCCCCTTCGCCCCATTAAATAATATATATATATATATATATATATATATATATATATATATATATATATATATATATATATATATATATATTCTTTTTTTTCTTTTTTTTTTTTTAATCATTTGAAGAGGTCCTATGCTTTAATTTGAAGAGGTCTATCATGAGTTTTTGTCTGCCTAAGCAGATAGAAAAGCTACAATTCTCGTTAAGAAAGTTTGCATGATGTGCAACGTTTATATAGACTACTAATTCAGTCATACAGTAAAGCATGCCTACGTCTGTTATATAGACTACTAATGCAGTCATACAGTAAAGCATGCCTACGTCTGTTATATAGGCTACTAATTCAGTCATACAGTAAAGCATGCCTACGTCTGTTATATAGACTACTAATGCAGTCATACAGTAAAGCATGCCTACGTCTGTTATATAGACTACTAATGCAGTCATACAGTAAAGCATGCCTAGGTCTTTTATATAGACTACTAATGCAGTCATACAGTAAAGCATGCCTAGGTCTTTTATATAGACTACTAATGCAGTCATACAGTAAAGCATGCCTAGGTCTTTTATATAGACTACTAATGCAGTCATACAGTAAAGCATGCCTACGTCTGTTATATAGGCTACTAATGCAGTCATACAGTAAAGCATGCCTAGGTCTTTTATATAGACTACTAATGCAGTCATACAGTAAAGCATGCCTAGGTCTTTTATATAGACTACTAATGCAGTCATACAGTAAAGCATGCCTAGGTCTTTTATATAGACTACTAATGCAGTCATACAGTAAAGCATGCCTACGTCTGTTATATAGACTACTAATGCAGTCATACAGTAAAGCATGCCTAGGTCTTTTATATAGACTACTAATGCAGTCATACAGTAAAGCATGCCTACGTCTGTTATATAGACTACTAATGCAGTCATACAGTAAAGCATGCCTACGTCTGTTATATAGACTACTAATGCAGTCATACAGTAAAGCATGCCTACGTCTGTTATATAGACTACTAATGCAGTCATACAGTAAAGCATGCCTACGTCTGTTATATAGACTACTAATGCAGTCATACAGTAAAGCATGCCTAGGTCTTTTATATAGACTACTAATGCAGTCATACAGTAAAGCATGCCTACGTCTGTTATATAGACTACTAATGCAGTCATACAGTAAAGCATGCCTAGGTCTTTTATATAGACTACTAATGCAGTCATACAGTAAAGCATGCCTACGTCTTTTATATAGACTACTAATGCAGTCATACAGTAAAGCATGCCTACGTCTTTTATATAGACTACTAATGCAGTCATACAGTAAAGCATGCCTACGTCTGTTATTGTTGTAGTGTTTTGTCCACCACTCAGTTGTATCAAGGGCCAAAGTGTTAAGGGGAGTTGTGCTTACCCCAGGTTCTACCCTGGTCCCTCATCTCTGTCCCTGCGGAGTTTTTTTGTGATTGTTGCGGGCAAAAATCCTTGATTATGAGGCACGTTTTCTTAAAAAATATGTGGGATAAATATGGGGACTTTGGCTGATCATGCATTGAATTATGCGATTGCATAATCGCGGTTTTCTGGAGGGACTGGCTATCATCAGCCACGGGAGCTGATGGAGGTCCTGCTACTGCCGAAAACATGTCTCTTCGCTTTTTTCTTTTATTTGAGCCGCCTGGGTAACTTTGATTCATTTTTGCGTTTAGACCATTGACATAAAAGAAAGGTTTAGACTCGTCTTGCTCCGTCTCTGTGTACTTCGAGTTCTCATGTCACCGTGTGTTTATCTTTGGCGCCGGCCCCGCACCTTTATGGACTAGTCCATTTCATTGTGAAAGTAGGGGGTGCAAGCAGGGCGCCTGCAGCTGCAAGGAGGGCGCTGATTTGCCAATTCCCCACACAGTGAAATGGTAGATAACAGAAAACCGCTTCGCGGCGCACATTATTATTATTATTATTATTTTTTTTTTTTAAGTTCTCGTGCCGCCCACCATGTGACATCAAAAAATGCCGCCCTGGGTGACTGCCCGGTTCGCCCGTGCCAAAAAACGCCACTGCTAACGAAACTTGGTACACATATGTAGCATGTCAAGACGTACAAGAAACGTCATTGGAGCCATACCCCAAACCCAAAAGCCCACCATTTTGAATTGAAAGTTCAAAATTAGTGTGATTTTGGCACTTTCCACATGTCGTACTTTAACAAACTCCTCCTAGAGATTTCATCTGATCGACTTCAAATTTGGTCCGTACCAGCTTAAGACCTTAAAGATGAAAAGTTGTTAAAAGAAAAACTTTTTCTTGAGTGTACATTTATGGAGGAAATATTTATTCATAATTCAAATTGAAAGTCCAAAAAGAAATTGAAATTCCAAAGAGAAAACGAAGCCAGATCAAATTAAAAATATTATTATTATTTTTTTATTTTCCATTTGGATTTAAAATTTGGCTTTTCAATTTCAATTTAACATTGGATTTTCATTTGGTTTAATATTTGGCTTTTGAAATCGGCTAATGTCAACATCAAGCATCTGTCTCTTGTTTCACATGATAGAAACTGATGATGTAGGCTAAACACAAATGACATTTCATGCAACAACAGTGAAGTTTTCATGTAGTTACTATAATTGGGCCCGTGTTAGTGAGGACTAGATTAGGACTGTATTTAAAGCTGATTCTGGTTTCCAACTTCGCCCCAGGTGTGTCTGTTTAAAACACGGACGGAGACAACTTCTCTCTTTTGATGTTTTATTTAATTAAGCAACAGTAAACTAGGGTGACCAGATGAGAATGGGTAAAATTGGGGGGGAGGGGGGGGTGGTAACATGAATTTCAAAACTCAACAAAATTATTTTTTATTTTTATTCAGGAATTCAACTGTCATGTAAACCTGAAAATACAAATAAAAAATCATTAAAATCATGAACTCAAGTGTCTATGGGATTATTTTTGTGACTTTAATTCCAAACAAAACTTCTCAAGTATCAAAGAAAAATCACTAACTCAAGCAAAATAATTGTCACCTCAAAGGTACAACTTAAAACTTGCAAACAAAACATTTGTGTAGTCGTAAACTATTGCTCTTTTATTCGTTTAATAAGATGATCTTTTGTTTCCAGTTCCCTCTGCTTCTTTCTCAGTGATCAGTCTTTTGCTCTCTCCAGCACGTTTGCAGTTTTGCTCCCAGCTTTCTCGTTTGCGCTTCCCAAGTCTTAGTTTGCACTTCTGACACAAAGCTATCATGTGGGCGGGTCTTCCTGGGGTGCGTCCCCATTGGCTAATTCGTTTTCAGTTAGTTTGAGTGACAGCTCAGTGCCTGCCGGCCCCCCTGACGTTTCAGTGCAGCTAGCTAACTAACGTTAGAGGTTTTGGAGGACACACAAACCACTCACAGCGGATTCTTAAAATATTAATAAAGTGTAAGTATTGATCATATATATTGTCTGTGATCTACGTTGCAAGCATGGTTACTAGACGTTTGTTGTTTCATTGTGTTAAGTTACTAGCTAGCTAGCTAGTAAAGCTGTTTAACTTAGCATTTAACGTTAGCTAACTGCTAACGTTATCTCAAACTTGCTATGTTAGGCTACTGAGCTAATTTGCCATGGGAATCATGTAGGCTTAGTGTCTTACTCAAGGAGCTGTATTAATGATCGTCTTCTCTCTGTAGAACAATGAAACATTGTGGGACGTGCAGGACCCCGAGCAGAGCTATGATGTTGTCCCAGGTAACGTTAGCTAGGTCAGTAACGTAGCTATAGCTGATAATACACAATGCTAGGGTAATGGTTAAGTTGTACAATGTAGAAGCTGTGCATATAATGTATTCTAAGATTGACACATACATTAGATAATGTTCCATCTGTACACACTGTTTCTTCTTGTATTGCACTGCTGCAAGATGGCAGATAATTAAACAATAAACAATATTTAGAATGAATACATATTGTTACTATTATCCAAACAATGTACTTTAACTAACACACTTTGCTAAGTGATCATTATTGTTTGATGTGATGTGCATGGCTGATGGAGCTCAGGTCCTGGTGGCTGCCCTGGACCACCTTGCCAGATTACCCAGCAAGGGAAAAGCAGATGGATCATTTGAGTAGATTCAACATGAAGCCATATTGTACTTTACACATGTAGTCAACATGGAGGTAGGAATCTAGAAAGTGTGATCAATAATATTCCAGAAATAAGTGTTCCAGTAGTGATTATGAAAGCTAGAAAAATGTTCCCAGAGTGCAAAGGCTTTATTAAAATTATTTATTATTGAGGTCAATTCAAACACTTTTTATCATCTAATAAGGTACTTCAAGCTTTACAATAAGAAGTCAAGGAAGTGAAAGACTACAGCCACATCCCAGCCCTGTAAAGAGCTGTCCTGCAGAAAAGCCTGTCGTCCAGACTGGAGTGGTGTGCCATCAGTGAGCTCAGGAGACCAGATGATCCCAGGCGTCCAGGAGTTGTGTGTGTGATATTCCTGCACCACCCTCAGAAGTGTTGTTGCAGGCACAAGTCAGCAGAGAAATACAGTGTTGGAACCATCCAGTAGTGGGTTAAACATTATCTTTTCAAACAAAGGATTTCTGGCCAACATGTGCTCAGAGACAATGGGCCAGAGACAAAGAAGGGGCCTGCATGCAGACCTTGCAGCCTAAAAGTTGCACCTAGGTGATACCTCTACATGGGGAGGGCCCCACTGGCCGGAAGTCTCAGAACTAGAAGCATGTAGTTCAAGAACACTCTAAAATCCAATTGGCTAAGAGTCCTCAAACACACCGAGGGGCTGTATCCGGTTCGGCAAAGTTATAAAACTGTTGAGCACCCAAAAACTCTTGTCTTCCAGTGCAACCCCGTTGCTGAAAGGAGGCGTGCCAGCGCTTGTGCAAAATACTTCCACTTTTGGACAAAGTGGAGTTATTTCTCGGTGTTCTGAAGAACACTACTGGATCCTGGAAACACGTTGTGTTTCAACCCTGC
The DNA here is from genome assembly GCA_023566125.1 of Zingel zingel. Classification (NCBI taxonomy): domain Eukaryota; kingdom Metazoa; phylum Chordata; class Actinopteri; order Perciformes; family Percidae; genus Zingel; species Zingel zingel. The sequence goes on along the minus strand of CM042335.1, from coordinate 24,686,841 downwards.
AGAGAGAACAACACATTCTCTTGAAGGAAATCGGATGCCGCTTTTTCCTTCATCGAGTCGACCTAGCTTGTCTTTCACTGCCCGTGAAGAGAGATAAGTTTCTCCGTGTCGCTGACGAGCACACAGACTCGTTCTGTATTTCTGTGGAAATCTATGGACAGAAACAACGAATTGCACACCCAAAGTAAGAGGCTTCATAGTGTTCTGGGCAGATTAGAACAGGGTGTGTTTTATTAATGTAATAACTGCTAATGCTGCAATCGTGTTATGACATTAATGTGATCTGATTAATAAGCACTACTGGTGCACGTTTGATTTATTAATCTGTTTGGCTGTGAATGTATCTCTGATCCAGATATTGTTGATGATGTGTTGATTAATGTAGCTTGGGTAAACTGTAAATGCTACATTGCTAGCACCTTCCACGGAGTTTAGGTACTGTACACCGGAGTGGTTATAATGAACGTCCCCTCAGTCAGACGAAATTCTCAGAGTCTGCCCTAATTTCACGTTAGTCCAGACATGAGTGACTGAGAGGACTGGTCATTAGCGATAACCAATATCTAAGTATATATCTCTTTCTTTCCTCTTTCTAATCTCTCTCTCACACACACATATATATGAACACATAGCTACACACACGCGCTAAGGTGAACAGCTGGCCAACAGCTAGCTAGTCACGTAGCTACAGAGCGCACACCGCTCACCAACTGCGCTCCTTAGGGTGTCCTTTTGTATGCAACACGCTAGTTTGAGAGCTAACTGGCTAGCCTAGCCACGTGGAGCCTGCAACGCAGCCCACTGCCACCCTCTTGGGGGTTAAATAGCTTTTGTCCAGCTAACACATAGCCTAGCTTCAATGAGCTAACGGCTAATCTGGGACGTAGCCTAGCGCCCCCTAGGTTTCGTCACTCCTCCTCCTTTCATGCACTCACTCAATCACTCACTCTCTCACACACACACACACACACACACACACACACACACACACACACACACACACACACAGTGTCTCACAGAGACATGCTGGTTTGGTTTGTTTTGTTGTACTTAAAAGAAACGTATATTGGTTTTGATTGACCAAAGGATTATTGATTGGCCATTGATGATTTTGAAGTTCTAAATTCTACTATATTTTAAATAGCAGTTGTCTGTGATTATTTGTGTACTTATTGTAATAATTGCTGGTTGAACACAGGTCGTTGCTCGAACTTCACCCTTCCTTCTGTTCCTTTAAAGAATCAGATAGATGAACCAAGTTAAGATCTGTATTTTAAAGGGAACACCACTAATGAGACTATTTCAAAGTTCAATATTGGCCCCTGAAGTTTCAGGGTGGTTCCAACCAGGAGGTTATTAATAACCATATTCATAACTTTATTAATATTGATAAAACATCTTTGATAATTTGCCAATAATTAGATCTGTACACCTACAAGTACCCAACAACAGCTTGCCTTAGGTGAAACTGAATATGTGAAATATATACATAACCCAATTACTCAGTATGTTTGTGTATTGTTGGTGATGAAAAACTGATCCTGACCTGTGATGTACTGCAAATAATGAGTTCCAGCTTCTTCTACCACCGAGGCCCCAGCAAAATATTTTCAAATATCCATTATGTATGTAAAGTTTTATATTGGACTAAAAATAAAGCATTATACTAGTCTCAACCTTATGTCCTGTATTACATAATGAACCAAACAGACAAGGGTGAATGATTTTAATATATGTATTTAATATATTATGTGCATTTTAACATAATTACAGTAAAAATATGTAAACACAAATTAAATTACAGGACAGTATACTGTAGTAAGATATATTGACATACAATGGACTTAGAAACTATAAGTACACATACAAAGGTAAACTAAGAAAAAGGTTATTGTAAGTGTTAATTGAGTATCTCAGTAAAATATGATCAGTACATACTCTATGGGTCTACCCTGGCTGTTTGAAGCCTTACCAAACCAAGTGTTTCCTCCACAGAGAGACTGAAGGCTCCTCTCCCTCTGCTGCTCCCACGTCCTCCTGGTTGGACTGCTGCTGACAATATATATGATCAATACTTACACTTTATTAATGTTTTAGGGGGGCCGGCAGGCACTGAGCTGTCACTCAAACTAACTGAAGACAAAATTAGCCAATGGGGACGCACCCCTGTAAGACCCGCCCACGCGATAGCTTTGTGTCAAATCGCAAACTAAGACTTGGGAAGCGCAAACGAGAAAGCTGGGAGCAAAACTGCAAACGTGCTGGAGAGAGCAAAAGACTGATCACTGAGAAAGAAGCAGAGGGAACTGGAAACAAAAGATCATCTTATCAAACGAATAAAAGAGCAATAGTTTACGACTACACAAATGTTTTGTTTGCAAGTTTTAAATTTTACCTTTGAGGTGACAATTATTTTGCTTGAGTTAGTGATTTTTGTTTGATACTTGAGAAGTTTTGTTTGGAATTAAAGTCACAAAAATAATCCCATAAGTGTCATTGTGAAACAAATAAAACAAACACAAAATGTTGGTCCGTACAGTTGTGCTGTTATAATTATATGTAGTTTGCTGCTAGCATGCAGCCTGACGTCTGACTCCCCCCTTCCGTGTGAAATACCAAACTCCTTCCTACATACATTGCAAAATGCTTTGTTTGCATCACGTAAAACTGCAGTAATCCAGGGGTATTTCTCTACCCAGTCCCCCCGGTACCTGCAGAGACATTTTTACTTTTTAGCTACGTGTTCGTCGGGTCCCGGGACACCAGCTTGAGCCTCCATTTCAAAAATGAATGAATAAAAAATAGCAATGCGTGTTAGGGCCTACGTACTGTTGCAACCAATGAGCAGACGACGGGAGCTGGCTGCAGGACGACTCAATCACCATGAACAGTTTTTAATGTTCTATCAGAATATAACTCCAGAGTCTGCTCTTGAGACTTTGCTCTAATTTTCAGGACAATTAGGGCAGGATTCGGGATTCGGGACAACTGCTTGGATTTCGGGACTGTCCCGAAATTTTTCGGGGCGTCTGGTCACCCTAGTACAAACATGGGTGTGGGTAGCTCTGCTACATGTGTTTGTCTGTTGTCAGATCTCGAGGACACACACACACACACACACACAATCTCAACCGTGTAGTCATCGTCCGAACTGCGACCTCTCCTTTTTCTTTCTCACTTTTTTCTCCAGGTGGTGTGCGCGGTGTGAGGTGCGTGTCCGCGCTATTCTCCGACATGTACTCACAACAATCACTCTTGATTGACGGCCTTTTGTACAGCCCGTGTAGGCTACTTTTTCGTTCATTTATTTCCGATTTTGAAACGATATTCAAATTGGATATCCAAACTTCACTGTTGTTGCATGAAATGTCGTTTGTGTTTAGCCTACATCATCAGTTTCTATCATGTGAAATAAGAGGCCAAGCCCGCCTGGTGGCGAAGCTGCAGACAGATGCTCCTCAACAGTGTGCTCCCCAGCAGTCAGCTCCCCCTGCTGTTCATAAGGTGCCTCTGCACCCCTTTCGTTTCAGACCCTCCCACCAGCCTTTCGGCCACACCTCCTCATTTACATTGACATGTGTCAACTTCAAATGAAAAGCCATTGTTAAATAGAAATTGAAAAGCCAAATTAGATGTCGACCGATTAATCAGACGATTTTTGGCATTTTTTTTATATAAATCGGCATCGGCCAATATCCCAGTATATCAAGCCGATTAATAGGCAGGTGCATCTGAGGGCAGCCTAGTGTTAAAAACATGAATAGGCGACATTTTTTACAGCGCACCCAGACCAGCTGCCTCCAGCCCCTCCCCTCGTGAAGTCTAGCGCCGTGTGTCTCGCCCAGTCCCTTCAGGCTCAGACGCTACTGCTAGTAGCATGTTGCTGGTGTTCTTGCCTTGGGATTAACTGTACTAATAAAACCGTACCAAACACCGCGGCCACACCGCTGTGGAAGCTCCCCCGAATGTCATTTATCAGAGTCTGGTTGTTACCCCTGTCCATGGCAGTCTCATCCACCCCTATAACGGAGCTAACTGGAGCTAACCGCTAACAGAGCTAATCGTTGCTAACAGAGCCTTCAGTTCTCAGTGCCTGTATCCATTAACTGCATCTATGGACTATATTAAATTTGCTGGACGAGTTTTAAATTACAACTAGGAGTTGTTTGAATGACAGAGATCTGCTCAGATAAGATCCTAATGAGTGCAACAGGACATGTAACAGTAGGATCCCCAAAACACAGATAACACACTTCAAATGAACAATGATCTAACACACAAGGTGAACAAGAATTGCCTTTAGACAGTCCTAGTCTGATGTGATTCAACAGGAGTTAGGAGGAAATAGTGTTGAGATTAATAACAGGTCACTTTCTGTGAAGCTTGCAGATTTGTATTCTCAGAAGTTTAATAAATGCTGCTAAACTAAACTTTGTTTTTTCATTGAAAAGTTTATTGGACAAAGTTTATTTGTTTTTGTTGAGAAATTCTGTGTATATTAGTGTTACATTTTATCTTTCAAATAGGGGGTTTAAAAACATATCGGCCAAAATAAATCGGCAGCATTTATCGGCTGACCCTGATTTCTAAAGATCGGCATCGGCCAGAGAAAACCCATATCGGTCGACCTCTAAGCCAAATATTAAATTCAAATTAAAAGCCAATGTTAAATTGAAATTTAAAAGCCAAATATTAAATCCAAATGGAAAAGCCAAATGGAAAATAAAAAAAATAATAATAATTTTAATTTGATCTTGCTTCGTTTTCTCTTTGGACTTTCAATTTGAATTATGAATAAATATTTCCTCCATATACATTGTCCAGCTGGCTCAAAACTTTTCATGATTCATAAGTGTCCAACCCTGACGACATCTACAGGCTGATATTTGCTGAAAGTCATAGCACTCCCTAGTGGCAACAGGAAGTAGGCCTAAAAGTCAAGGTGCTATACTTTAACAAACTCCTCCTAGAGTTTTCATCCAATGGACTACAAATTTGGTCTGTACCATCTCAACACCTTAACGCTGAAAAGTTATTAAAAGAAAAACTTTTCGTCAAACGGTGTGGCCGTGGCAGCCATTTTGAGCATTTATCAATGAACGAAGAAGATCTTGTATCTTGAGTGTACATTGTCATATACACTGCAATTTCTCCCGATTGACAAGGGTCTAGGCTTCACTAGGCCAAGATTGAGTGGAGAAGACTATCTAGATCTGAACGATTCATATCTGTACACACGTGTGAGGATTACAAATCCTGACGGCACATTGCTGGCTAATGCCGCTGATGTGGGTTTTATAAACTATCCTGGATGCAGTCTTTTTTCCCAAGTAGATATAATGTTAGGGGATAGGTTGATTAGCCAATCTTCAAATACGTATCCGTACAGAGGGATTATTGAATGTTTGCTAAACTATGGAAAAGAAACACTGGATACACAGTTCAGCACTGGCCTGTTCTGTAAAGACACCGGTGGAAAAATGGAGGAGACATCTATTACAGGAGATAATTTGGGTTTAGAGCAACGGGGTGCATACACTGGTGAAAGCCGTATTGTGGAATTAATATCACCAATACATGCTGACTTGTTTTTTCAAGAAAAACTTTTGATAAATGGTTTGGACATCTCGCTAAAATTCATCAGGTCAAAAGATGACTTTGTACTAATGACCCCTGGAAATGTTCAATTCACAGTGAAAATAATGTCTGCTAGTCTGTTTGTAAAGAAGATATCAGTGTCTCCTACTGTGAGACTAGCTCATAGTAGAGCTCTATAGCATACTAATGCCAAATATTCTATTGACATTTTCCATTCCGGCAGGTACGAGGGTCTGTAGCCAAGAGAATTTATTATTGGGCAGATACCAAAATTTGTAGTCTTGCCTTTCGTTGATAATGAAGCATACACCGGTTCATATGCTCGTAACCCTTTTAATTTCGGGCACTATGACACTGAGTTTATAGGCCTATACGCTGACGGACAGCCTCACCCTGCACGGCCTTTTCAACCCCTTTTTCAAAGTGGGCAATATGTACGAGAATATTATCAGCTGGTGGAATCAACAGGACACCATTTAAAAGATCGATCACTGTCCATAACACGTTCCGATTTCGGGGCTGGATATACACTCTTTTGTTTCAATTTGGAACCTGATGGAGGTGGGTCAGGAAACGTTTCGCTGATTAAGAACAGGAGTTAAAAAGAAAAATGAGCCGTTGGTCTGCTTGAGATGATTGAAGGCACAAAACGAACTGGCAAGCTAGCTAACTAAAAACAGTAGGTAAAAAGAGGCCAGACAGGTTGAGACATAGCCATTTATACTCCTCCATACCCCTCCCCTATGACAGTATCACCGTCATAGGGGGCACATGACTTTTTCAGACATGTTGAGACATAGCCTAACAGACTCCCTTTTAGGAATACATGATTTTAAAACTCCACCATACAGCGACAGGACACTCTGTGCAGTTATGGCTCCGGTTCTCACGGACTTCCCTTCCCCTCAGGGGGCACTACAAACCGGGTGATATCGATTTAATTTATTTTGGCGTCTTAAAAAAAATATTAATTTATTTTTTTATTTTTTATTTTTAATTTTTCCCTTGCTGCGCGCGCAGCTCGAGCGCCCGACCAATCACAACGCTAGAAAGACATGCGCGTACCAATCAAAGGGCACGTGCATGCGTGTGCACGTGAGGACCTCAAGTGCACACGCATTCCTGCCCCTTATATACTACTCAAATCATCAAGATGAAATTGTAGTGCAGACTATCAGCTTCTGCTGAGCAGGTATGGGCTATTCCCTCATTATTTCATCATCAATTAGGCAAATAAAAGGTCTGGAGTTGATTTCAGGTGTGACATTTTCATTTGGAAGCTGTTCCTGCGAATCCACAACATGCGGTCAAAGGAGCTCTCAATGCAAGTAAAGCAGGCCATCCTTAGGCTGCGGAAAAAGAAAAAATCTATCAAAGAGATGGCAGAAACATTAGGAATGGCCAAATCAACAGTTTGGTACATTATGAGAAAAAAGGAATGCACCGGTGAGCTCAGCAATACAAAAAGGCCCTGACATCCACGGAAGACAACAATGGTTGATGATCGCAGGATCCTTTCTATGGTAAAGAAGAACCCCTTCACAACATCTAGTGAAGTGAAGAAGAGTCTCCAGGAAGTAGGCCCGTCATTATCCAAGTCTACCATGAAGAGAAGACTTCACGAGAGCAAATACAGAGGGTTCATCACAAGGTGCAAACCATTCATAAGCCTCAAGAATAGAAAAGCCAGATTAGAGTTTGCCAGAAGACATCTAAAAAAGCCAGTCCAGTCTGGAACAGCATTATTTGGACTGATGAAACTAAGATCAACCTGTACCAGAATGATGGGAAGAGAAAAGTATGGAGAAGGCTTGGGACGGCTCTTGATTCGAAGCACACCACATCATCTATAAAACATGGTGGAGGCAGCGTAATGGCATGGGCATGCATGGCTTCCACTGGCACTGGGTCACTAGTGTTTATTGATGATATGACAGAAGATGGAAGCAGCCACATGAATTCTGAAGTCTATACGGACATTCTGCCTGTTCATATTCAGCCAAATTCAACAAAGTTGATTGGACGGCGCTTCACAGTACAGATGGACAATGACCCAAAACATTTTGGAGTTTTTCAAGGCAATCTGATTGAGCATGCATTCCACTTGCTTAAGACAAAACTTAAGGCACAAAGAGCTGCAAACAGACAGCAGCTGAAGACAGCTGCAGTCAAGGAGGAAACCCAACGTTTGGTGATGTCTATGGGTTCCAGACTTCAGGCAGTCATCGCCTGCAAAGGATTCTCAACAAAGTATTAAGAATGGACATTTTATTTATGATTATATTAATTTGTCCAATTACTTTAGGTCCCTTGAAATAAGAGGGCTATGTATGAAAATGTGTGTAATTCCTAAACCATTCCTCCAATTTTGACATAAATACCCTCAAAATAAAGCTGAAAGTCTGCACTACAATTTGATCTTGACGGTTTCTTTTCAAATCCATTGTGTTAGTGCACAGGGCCAAAATTATGAAAATTGTGTCACTGTCCAAATATTTCCGGACCTAACTGTATGTACTGTAGGCTATTAAATACAAAAATCACCACAATATTCCATTAGATATTAAAGGGATATTTCACCGTTGGAAAGATGAATATATCGTTAAATTGGGTCACTTATGTAGTAGAAATGTGAATTTTTTTTTTTGAAAATGGTGGCTTCAAGGCCGAGAAAAGCCAGAAAATGTGTTTTTGGCTCATGTGGATGAAAGACACCAAATCCCAGAATCCACTTGCTTCGCTGCTTTAGCGTCTACCCCCAAGCCACACCTACCGATACAGACAGACAGTCAACTCAACTTTAGTCTGTTTTATTGTCTTTTCAACCATATACATGAAACAATATTTCACCATGGCTCATTTGGTTACACAATTAGAATATATAAAAACAACATACGAAACAGGCTACATTTAGTACACATGATATGCTCCGTAAGGTTCAGCTAACACATAGCTAGCTACTAGCATTAGCGCTTGGTACAAATTTGCGTGTAATGTAGAATGGTCGGCATTTAACAGTCACAAACTACATCAGCAGTTAGCAGTTAGTTGGATACAAGCACCCCCATTTCTGCGGCAGGCAGTCCGTGTTAACACAGCTCACCTCCACTAGTCTTACCCGGTGACAGAGCGGTAGCTGCAAAGTCCATAGCAATTGTTTCCACAACAACAAAATCACAGCAGTCTCTGAACTCGCGTTTGGAGTTTAGTTGAAGTTGGATGTAGTCCAGTTTGTTGTCTAATGAGCGGACACTTGCAAGAAGGATTGATGGAACAGATGGCCGGCTAACGTTAGTTTTCCACCCGCAAACTCTCTCAACATCTGCTGCTGATGATGTCCCTTCACCGGCCAGAGGCTTCGATCAGCTCCGCTGGTCTCCATAGCAGGCGGGCGAAGCTGTGTTGAGTATTCCGTCTGTAATAAAGTGTCCTGCATATTCTCTGATCTGTACCGATGTATCCCGGTGGTACACATGTGCAGTAGTTTGAAGGCACATAATTGTTGTTCTAAAATTTCCTTCGGAATGATAAGATAAATCTATCTATCTAAAGTTTTGATGCTGAGAAGCCACTAAAGCTACACGAGGATTCAAGATGGCTCACACTTGTTTTTTTTTTGTGGAATTTCAGAGAATGCCGGAGTCTAACTGTCATGTTTTATCCCTGTGTCAAGTTATGGTTTTTAGTTTGTATTACATTTTCTGTTTTGTCTTCAACTTCCTGTTTTATTTTGAAGGTTGTCTGTTTTATTTCCTGTTAGTTTCTTTCCAGCTTGTTTGATTACCTGTCCCGCCCTAATGTGTTGCATCTGTGTCTAATTTAGTTGTGTATTTAAGTTCTGTCTCCCCCTCTCTCCAGTGCGAGATTGTCTGTTGCCATGTGTCCAGCTTTTGAGCGGTTTCCCCGTGTTCCTGTTACCTGTTGTTTTTGGATTTCCCGGTTTTTTGGACTTTGCCTGTCTCCTGGATTTTTCCCTATTGCCTGTCATTTATTGGACACTGTTGCTGAGTTTATTTGTTGATAAATAAACTATTGTATTTTACATTCTGAGTCGTGCCTCGTGGGTCCATTATCTGTGTGCTTGATAGAACAATCTCGCCACAATTATGGACTCCGCAGACTCAAGTAAAATACAGAACGCAGTTAGATGAGGTGCTTTCCACTCTTCAAACGGAGATGAGGAGTATCTCACAGAGTCAGCTGGAGCTGCAGAGAAGCGTCTGTGAGCAAGTCTCCTTCATGACTACAAAGTTTCAAACCACTCAAGCTGCTGTAACGTCGCCTACCCCCCAGAGCTTCACAGAACCGGTTTCATCTGCTGGTACCATGGACGGAAGGGGTGCTGTGGTTTCCTCGGTCCAGTCGTCTGCCAATTCCTCAGCTCTGCCTCATCTGTCCCGGCCTGAACGCTTCTCCGGTGAGTCTGGTGACTGTAGAGCCTTCTTGACTCAGTGTGGACTGCATTTTGAGCTTCAGTCTGTTCACTATCCTACGGACAGAGCTAAGATTGCTTACCTGATTTCTCATCTGACCGGACGAGCAGAGGCGTGGGCCACAGCGGAGTGGGGAAGGAATTCACCTCTATGTGATTCATTTACTCTCTTCACTCAGACATTTGTTCAGATTTTTCAACACGTCATTCCGGGCAGAGAAGCAGCTCGGACTCTGGTGAGCCTTCGTCAGGGCAGACGGAGGGTTTCAGATTACGCCATTGATTTCCGCACGGTGGCAGCAGAGAGTGGGTGGAACCAGACAGCTCTAGTGGATGCCTTTTTCTGTGGGTTGTCTAGTGCGCTGAAGGATCGGCTGGCAGCACTGGATCTTCCAGAGGACCTCGACGCTCTCATCGCCCTGGTCATCAAAATCGACAAACGGCTCTTCGATCAAGAGAGAGAGTGGTGTGGTGCCGAGGATTCTCCGCGGGATCTTCCGAGCAGGGGTTTCTCGGGCATCAGAAGTTCCTCATCTCTACGTCGGCCGGCTGTTACGTCACCGCAGGCTGACTCCGGGGAGGAGCCCATGCAACTGGGGAGGGCCCGACTGTCCACAGAAGAGAGACAGAGGAGATTCCGGGAGAGAGTTTGCTTCTATTGTGGGCAGCTTGGACATTTCATTGATCGTTGTCCGGTAAAAGGGCAGGCTCGCCAGTAAAGAAGAGGATACTGGTGAGCCGTGCTTTTGTGTCTAACACTCCCTCTCGACCCATGTTTCCAGTGACCATATCCTCAGCTGAGTTTTCCAGATCCCTTGAGGCGATGATTGATTCGGGGGCTGATGCTAGCCTCATGGACAGTTCCCTGGCTAAAGAGTTGGGGCTGGGTTCTGTTCTCCTGTCTGCCCCTTTAAGAGCTACAGCGCTGGACGGTCGGCTGCTTTGGCAGGTAACCCACCAAACCATTCCTGTCACTCTGACTTTTCCTGACCAACATTCTGAGACTATTGTTTTTCTGCTGGTAAATTCATCCTTCCACCCGGTAATTCTTGGGTTTCCCTGGCTCCACAAACATAACCCACACATTGACTGGTCATCAGGGGATGTTACGGAGTGGGGCGAGGCTTGTGCCAGTATGTGTTTTCAGTCCTGCCCTAGGGAGTTTTCTGACAATGTTTCGCCTGTTCCTACACTGGCGAGGGTGGCGGTGGCTCCTGTTTCCTCCCAGGTCGAACCTGGGAATGCTGAGGAGGGGATTGCTGATCCTTCCTCTGTGGACCCGGAGACTACGATGAAGGGAGATTTTCCTGATCTGTCTTCAGTTCCCTCCTGCTATGCAGACCTGAAGGAGGTTTTCAACAAGGCTAGGGCTACCGCTCTACCTCCACACAGACAGTATGATTGTTCCATTGAATTATTGCCAGGAACTTCTCCTCCTAAGGGGAGGTTATACCCCCTCTCCGCTCCTGAGACTCGTTCCATGAGGGACTACATTGATTCTGCTTTGGAGGCTGGGATCATACGACCCTCTTCCTCGCCGGCCGGTGCAGGATTCTTCTTTGTGGGGAAGAAGGATGGGTCTTTGCGGCCATGCATTGATTATCGTGGACTTAATGACATTACTGTAAAGAACAGGTACCCTCTCCCATTGATTTCTTCTGCCTTTGAACTGTTACAAGGTGCTACTATTTTTACTAAGTTGGACTTAAGAAATGCCTATCATCTGGTGAGGATAAGGGAGGGGGATGAATGGAAGACAGCTTTCAACACACCTAGTGGACACTATGAGTATTTAGTCATGCCGTTTGGTTTAACTAATGCCCCAGCTGTTTTCCAAGCATTTGTTAATGATGTTCTCAGAGATATGTTGAATATTTTTGTGTTTGTGTACCTGGATGACATTTTGATTTTCTCCCGCAATCTGACTGAGCACATTCAACATGTCCGTGCTGTTCTTCTGAGACTACTTAACCATGAACTATTTGTCAAAGCTGAGAAATGTGAGTTCCATGTTCCCAAGGTGTCCTTCCTGGGATATGTGGTGGCGGAGGGAGAGATGAGCATGGATCCTGAGAAAGTCAAGGCAGTCATGGATTGGCCGGTCCCCACCAATCGCAAGGAGGTGCAACGTTTTTTGGGGTTTGCCAATTTCTATCGTAGATTTGTCAGAAATTTCAGTTCTGTTGCTGCTCCTCTGCATGTCCTTACCTCTGCCAAGACTAGGTTCGAGTGGACTCATCAAGCAGACTCGGCTTTTCAATCTCTCAAGGGAGGCTTCGTGACGGCTCCAATTCTAACCATGCCGGACCCCAACCGACAGTTTGTGGTGGAGGTGGACGCCTCCAATGTTGGCTTGGGTGCTGTCCTCTCTCAACGCCTGCCCACCGATGGTAAGCTCCATCCATGTGCCTTTCTCTCTCGTAAACTGCCCCCTGCAGAGAGGAACTATGATGTTGGGAACCGAGAATTGTTGGCAGTCAAGGTGGCGTTGGAAGAGTGGAGACACTGGTTGGAGGGGGCGGAGCATCCGTTCTTGGTTTGGACTGACCACAAGAACTTGGAGTACCTTCGGTCAGCTAAGCGACTGAATTCTCGGCAAGCCAGGTGGGCGTTGTTTTTTAACAGATTCAATTTCTCGCTGTCATTTCGTCCGGGCTCCAAGAATGTGAAACCAGATGCACTATCTAGACTGTTTGACTCTGGTTCCCCCCCTAAGTCTGAAGAGACCATTCTACCCGCTTCCTGTGTGGTCGGAGCTGTGGTTTGGGAGGTGGAGGAGAGGGTCAGACAAGCTACTGGAGACCTACCTGTCCCGGTCGGTTGTCTACCAAATCGACTGTTTGTTCCGGTGGAGCTTAGATCTCAGGTCATTCATTGGGCCCACTCCAGTGTTCTGTCGTGTCACCCCGGGGTTAAAAGGACAACGTTCGTGGTACAACAACGGTTCTGGTGGCCCGGCATGGGAGATTCTGTGAAGGAGTATGTGGCAGCCTGCCCGGTGTGTGCGCAGAATAAATCTTCTCACCAACCTCCAGCCGGATTGCTGCATCCCCTTCCTGTGCCGTCTCGTCCCTGGTCTGACATTTCTCTAGACTTTGTCACAGGTTTGCCTTCTTCGGAAGGGAACACAACTATCCTTACCATAGTTGATAGATTTTCTAAAATGGTTCATTTTGTTCCCCTGCCTAAGTTACCTTCCGCCAAGGAGCTGGCGGAGGTTATGCTCTCCAATGTGTTCAGGTTACACGGACTTCCCAGGGATGTGGTTTCGGACCGGGGACCCCAGTTCATCTCTCGATTCTGGAAGGCGTTCTGCAATCTGCTCGGCGCCACTGTGAGCTTATCTTCAGGGTATCATCCACAATCCAATGGGCAGACCGAACGTTTGAACCAGGAGTTGGAAGTAGGTCTCCGTTGTCTATCATCCAGGAATCCTGCTGGTTGGAGTAAACAGCTCATCTGGGTAGAATACGCCCACAATACTCTGCCATGCTCTTCCACCGGCCTCACTCCATTCCAGTGTGTGTATGGATACCAACCACCACTGTTTTCGGCTCTGGAACAAGAGGTGGGAGTACCATCCGCCCAGGCGTTAGTTCGCCGTTGTCGGCGGACGTGGACCAGGGCACGACAAGTTTTGCTCCACAATTCTTCCCAATATAAGAAGTTTGCAGATTTGCCGGAGGTCCAAAGCTCCTACTTACACGGAGGGGCAGAAGGTTTGGCTGTCGACCAGGGATATTCCTCTCCGCGTCGAAAGCCGTAAGTTGGCACCCCGTTTTGTTGGCCCGTTCCCTGTCAGGAAAGTTATTAATCCTGTTGCTGTGAGTCTGAAACTTCCCAGGACCATGAGGGTACATCCGACGTTTCATATCAGTCGAGTGAAGCCAGTACGGGAGAGTCAGCTGGTGCCCGAGACTCCTGCTCCACCTCCTCCGCGCATCATCGATGGTGGTCCCGTCTATACTGTCAAGAAACTTTTGGCCGTCAGGAGACGGGGACGGGGTCATCAATATCTGGTGGACTGGGAGGGGTACGGGCCTGAGGAGAGATCTTGGGTTTCCGCCAGCAATATCCTGGATCCTGAACTCATTCAGGACTTCCACCGGTTGCATCCTGGAGATCCTGGGCCGTCTGGGGTCGGCCTTTAAGGGTGGGGTACTGTCATGTTTTATCCCTGTGTCAAGTTATGGTTTTTAGTTTGTATTACATTTTCTGTTTTGTCTTTAACTTCCTGTTTTATTTTGAAGGTTGTCTGTTTTATTTCCTGTTAGTTTCTTTCCAGCTTGTTTGATTACCTGTCCCGCCCTAATGTGTTGCATCTGTGTCTAATTTAGTTGTGTATTTAAGTTCTGTCTCCCCCTCTCTCCAGTGCGAGATTGTCTGTTGCCATGTGTCCAGCTTTTGAGCGTTTTCCCCGTGTTCCTGTTACCTGTTTTTGGATTTCCCGGATTTTTGGACTTTGCCTGTCTCCTGGATTTTTCCCTATTGCCTGTCGTTAATTGGACACTGTTGCTGAGTTTATTTGTTGATAAATAAACTATTGTATTTTACATTCTGAGTCGTGCCTCGTGGGTCCATTATCTGTGTGCTTGATACTAACCCCCTATGGGCTGCAGTCCATAGGGGCAAAAAACCCTCTTATTACGCAAAATGACAATTTTTGCGTCATAAGAGGCTTTTTTCCAGACCCACAGTACAGAGATCTCCCCTCTCAGAGGGACATGAGGGAGAGAAGCACGGTCATTCAAAAATACTACCGGGTTTCTACTGATACAAAGCTGAATGCTAAATCGGTGAAGTATCCCTTTAAGAAAACATGCTGAGTTGAAATACTATGTAAGTTGCTGGCTTTTGTGATGAAATGCAATATTTAAAGGTTGACTCTGGCGGAACTCAAACTCACAACTTTTGAATCACTTCTTTAGCGATTAGCTAGAACTGGAAGTCCAATGCGCTATCCATTGCGCCACAAAGCCTTTGGGAGTAATAAGTAGCTTTCCGACCAGTTCTGCAGTTCCTAGAACATAAAATTCCTAGAACCCTTTTTTTCTCCTGTTCCGACTGTACCAATTTGGGGATTATTAAGTCCCTTTGGCCGCAGTTCCTGCAACTCTTTCAGCTCCTACTTCAGGGCACGCTCTTTTCTCTGTTCCCTTTTCAGCATATGAACCTAGGTCAACGAGGGTCGGGTTTCCGGTACAGACAGATCAACAACGGGACAATTTTAACATTTTCGCCACCTTATTCATCACTAAATTCACTTCTGACAACTTTTTAGATTTCGAATATAGGCAGTCTTGCGCAAATTGATGCCGAATTGACAATTTGCTTCAAAGTTTTCGGAGTTGAGGAGCTCCATGAAGTAAGGCGACAGCCAGCATGCGCCTGCCCCGGCCGCTAGCTCGTCGCTCGGCCAGTCATGCTCAGAGTCCCCGCTGTGAGCTGGAGGTCTGTCAGACCGCTCTCGTAAATAAGAGGCTTTTATTTCGCCGTTGATGGTTCGTTTGTTTAAATATCACAACACATGTCCATCATAAGATTAACGGGAACCTGTGGTTAACTGTCTTTTCGGAGTTAAACTCAACAAGAGTGTCCTGCAGGCTTGACAAAACTCGCAGGCCAACCATCACACACACAGTCTCCCACACACACACACACAGTCAAAGCGCAGCAGTCAGAGGCGGGGGAGAAAGAGATACATGTTTCTCTTCGGGAGACTTGTTTAAATTATGAAAAATATGGAAAAAATGGTTTTGGGGGAGAGTAGTTAGTAGATCTGTTCAGAAGTGGACTTTTCCTATAACTATGTTCCTGTAAATACTTGGTCGGAAAATATATATATATACAACTGTCTCAAAAAAAAGCATGAAGGTATTAATTCAACAATACTTTCATTATCACTGCTTTCTTAGTTCAGCTCTAAGGTTTAAAGGACCAATATGTAATATATTTACTGTAGGCTTTTAAATTAAAAAAATGACCCAATATGTCATCAGATATTAAGGAAACATGATAAAGTTAAATACTATCTAAGCAGCTGCATTTTGTGATCAATTGCAGATATTAGGGAAACATGATTTAACCAATTGCAATTACTTTAAAATGTTTTACGTAAGTGTCCTCAAATGCTGCCAACGCGCATTCTGCTAACACTTTAAACATTAGCACAAGCAGAGGTGAACACTATTGGTTCAAATCTGTGTAGCAGAGGTCGAGACTAGTGAGGGTGAAACTCAGAAAACACTGGATCCTACATTTCCCATATTACAGCCAAAGGCATCTTTTCATGAGTCCCTCCATGCATGTTAAACATCAACAGCTTTCAAAATCCACACCTCCAGTTTCTGTTTCTATTCTAAATGTGTAGTCTCCCAGCTCAAGCTCAAGCTGAGATAACCCAAATGACATCACCATGGCATCATCCCTGACTAAGTCTCGCTTTGCCAGACCTATCTCCACAGCGCTGTGGAGTAAGGTCTGGGCCGGCTACATCACAGATACATTCTGGGATAGGAATAAAAAACATTATGGGTTGTTTGCATTTCTTTAAACCAATCCCAATCGTCTTTGGTGGGGCTAAGCTCTGGACGCAGCGACGGTGGCTCTGCTTTTGCACCCTGCAAAAGAAAACTCCACATACAATATTAAATCAAGTTAACTGTTTACACAATACAGTACATTAAGCTATTTATTTCGATGGATACATGGTTAAACCTCATTAGCTCTTACCAGTGTATCTCCGTGTGTACTTCGTCCACAGCAATCCCACCAATCGGTTACAAAACATCCCAGTTAGAGAGGAAATGCCCTAAACATATTAGTTGTACATTTTTACAATCATTCCCCAAAAGAACCAAGCAGGGCTGCCTTTTTGAACGGTCCTAATTTTCTTCAAGACTTGCCGTTTTCAGCGTGTATCTTGCTATTTTGTTTTTTCGAGAACGGCAACGCACAGCGAGCAAAAGGTGAGGGGCAAAGGCTTTATCCTGGAAATGTACTTCCGTTGATCCAGACTGTTCTACCTGTAATAATATGCGGGACGCCAAGAATAAATGCCCAACAAAACCAATCGTTGAATGGTCCTTTATTTATGCCCATCGTTTCCTTTCCCTCTTACCTCCCTTAGACCCACTGACATCCTCCTAAGCAGAAAACAGGGGGAAGAAGAAGTGACAGGGAGGAAGGATGGACTCCATCTCTATGCTGGGCAGCAGCAGGAGCCCTGTGTTCCTCACAGCCCCGTCCTCCCACCACCTCCGACACGCGCAGGCCTGTTTCCTGCCCAACGGCGCCAAGAGCGGAGTTGGAGACACAGGAACTGCCTGTCTGCCTGCCCGGCCCGCAGTTGCCATCCTGGGCTCAGGTGACTTCTCCAAGTGCTTGACCACCCGCCTTCTGCGCTGTGGCTTCCATGTGGTGGTTGGCAGCCGCCATCCCAAATTGGCAGCCCAGTCGTTTCCTCATGTGGTGGATGTGACCCATCATGAAGACGCTGTGGGGAAAGCCAGCGTTGTGTTCCTGGCGATCCGCCGTGAGCACTACTCTGTCCTGTGGGACCTCAAGCATCTACTGGAAGGTAGCTAACGACACACACACACACACACACACACAGACTGAGAAACAAGGGCGTAGGTTTAGTTTCAACATTTGTGGGGTACATTGGGGTCCTCCACAAAAAACAAATGTGAGCGTTAAACACTTAATTTCCTGCATTTTTGTGAATTTTTATGCAACAATTTATGTTGCAAATGTCTTTATTTGGGTAAAGGAAATGATTATTCTCCTGTGTTGTTCAAAACTTTCTGCAAATTCAAAACATCACCATGTGTTTTTTTAGGAATCATGTACTGTACATCTCAACCACAGATCGGTTAGAGAATGAGACCTTGTTAATTGTGTTCTTTAACCCCCCGATGTTGCAAAGTAGACCGTTCCTGTTTTCTATACATGTTTTCAGCCCCCTGAAGTTATTTTTTACCTCTTTTGGGGAGTGGGTTGTCTTTCATATTTCATGAGGGGGACAAATCTACCTCTTCTAAATATTGGGGGGGACATAGCCCCGGCCTCCCCCTAGAAATCTACACCTATGCTGAGAACACTCACTAAGAAGACTATCTCAACCCTTCTTTTTCACTTTTATACTAGTACACAAGTGATGACTCAAATGCATTGCATAACAAAGCAGGAAAGCAACGGCTGACTGAAGGAAAGGTAGGTAGGTTTATGTGTGTAAAATGGTCAACAATTATGAAAGAGTCTTTTAAAAGGAAGACACAGTGTAGTCCAACAGGCTAGTAGGCTGGTGAGCTCCTTGATAACAGTCAACCATGGCCTACACTATAATGAGTTTGCTCTATATTACGGGAAAGCTTCTGATCTTTTAAAGTCTATCTCACGGTAATACCCACATGCCATATGTACATTAAAAGGCCACTGTAATCATTCCTCCTGTCCACACTGTGAAGGGATCCTTTTTTAGTAGAATACATTGTAAGAAATGAGGGACAAAATCCACAGTCCATGTTCTCTGTAAAAAAAAAAAATAAAAATAACATCCTATAGTTTAGCTGAAGATCTTCAGCAGCCTCAGACAAATTACTGAGGATCTTCCAAAGCTGCACTGTTTTCTTTATGGTTCCCCAGATAGTGTTCTGTAGCTGAGCTGCCGTAGAGGGATAGTTACACTAAGAGGGAGTAACACAAAAAGACGAACTCTGGAGGATACCCATTTCATTTATCTATCTCAGACTGCTGAAGCTTCATATGATTCTTCAGCTTTACTTTCAGATGCATTTCACGCAGAACGACAGCCAAAGTTTAGTATAAATGTAATCCATTTAACTACGGAAATGAATGTGTCTGGGGGTTTCTCTTGTTGTCCTGCAGGCAAGATCCTGGTGGATGTGAGTAACAACAGGAGGGTGAACCAGTATCCAGAGTCTAACGCCGAGTATCTGGCTTCACTGCTGCCAGACTCTATCGCAGTCAAAGGCTTCAACGTCATCTCAGCCTGGGCCATGCAGCAGAGCTGCCCCAAAGACGCCAGCACACAGGTACAATCAGACATATAACCCAACAAACTTCACTCAAGGTCAACTTCCATGTAGTGATGGCCAAATGAAGCATCATGAAGCATTGTCTTTATTTTCTGAGCCCACTAGATGTCTCTCTCTTTCTTCAACAAAGCACACTGAAATGCCATTCCTTGAGCCTTTTTCTTTAAACTAAGAGCATCGTCTAATGGCCCCAACAAATACACCTAATGGTTCATGAAGCTCCATTTTGGACATCACTACTACAAGCTTTTTCTGGAGATTTCAGTGGCTTTTCACAATATTTCACCAGAAATGTTTGTTTGTTCAGTTGCCACGTACTAAAAAAAGTAGCGAAAACTGTATGCGTCATATTGCATTTCTTTGCATTCAGTTGGTGATGGAGAGAATCTGAGACTGTACACCGGGCTATTCGCAAGGCTGTTTTAATATCACTGAACTACTGATTGTGATCGCTGTAGCTCAGCAGGGACTACTGGGAGGCTGAGTCTCTGAAGTGCTAGGAAGGTTGGTGGATCGCACTTCCAACACCCATGCTTCCTTCTAGGGAAGGGAAAAGCGATGCTTGGTCAGGTGCCTTTGGCGTTTTTTATTGAGGCAAAAAGTCTCCTTTAGCGTCATATCTAAACACGTTTGGTCGGGACTCTTGGCATCACTTTTTGACAGCTCTGGCAGCATGCAATCGGTCCATTTTAGAGTCAGACAACGCACCAAATGCTCCCTTTGATGACAACACACAAGAGCCTGATAAAGAAAACTTTGGTTAATGAAGAAAGTTGATAACCACAGTCGAGATAACCATTATCTCTGATTGGGAGCAAGCTAACGCTAAAAAAAGCCTGGTTATGTCAAACTTGCTTGTATTACACCCCTTTGATTTATGCATTTTGTTTCAGTAAGTTGAAACAAATCAGTATTCATTGGCAAGAAGTGGAACAACCTAAGTCAATTTGAAGGCTACAAGACATCATGATTTGTTAGGATCTGTCTTTTCTTATAGTATGAAATGGCAGCCAGTCTCTGCAACTGGCTTGCTTGCTCTCTGAAACATTAATCCTGTTATAATTAAGACATGGATTATTAAAAAAAAAAAAAAAAAGCCTTCACATCCAAAGCTAATTAATTCCTATACAATGGAGCTCCTGAAATAATCCCCCAGCCAGCCAACTGTCCTTATCAGTGATTTGGATTATAAAACTACAGGGCACAACGTAGGTTCTGCCATTAAAAAGCTTCTTAAAGCTAAAATGAAATGCATGAGTTTCACGGAGGACTCGTGCAATCAGGAATATAAAGGAATGTTATTACATAAAAGTTCAAATAAATTCAGATGGCTGGAAAGTAAATGCATCATTGACAATCTGGCAACGGACTAGGGTAAAGGGGCTGGTAAATGTACAGTATATGTTAGAAGCCCCTAGAAGCATGGTTTGATATTAAGCATATAAGCAGGTGTAATTTGTGAAAAAAACACAGGGGGGGATGTGTTTTGATCATGCACAACAAAACATGCAAGAATTAAATCTCCCTTCCAATACCCCCATGGATTTAGTGCCACTCGGACAGCCATGCCGAAACACTTATTTATGAACTTCAATATTCAATGGAACATAATCTCAAAATGAAATAGCATAACGTGGTGTCAACATAAAACACAGCGCTTTCATGCAGGCGAGCGGAGGACACTTTGCAACGAAAAATACTTGTCGGGAGTGTTTTAAAGGTCCCATGGCATAACAATTTCACTTTATCAGTTCCCCCAGCTTACCTATGGTCCCCCAGTGGCTAGAAATGGCGATAGGTGTAAACCGAGCCCTGGGTATCCTGCTCTGCCTTTGAGAAAATGAAAGCTCAAATGGGCCAATCTGGAATCTTCCCTTTATGACGTCATAAGGGGAAAGGTTACCTCCCCTTTCTCTGCTTTGCCCGCCCAGAGAATTTGGCCCGCCCATGAGAGAGAAAGAGAGAGACATCATGGTTTGCAAACAAGCAAAGCATGGCAGTTGGTCAAGGCCACACCCCCACCCTCCACCTTGCCCCACCCTGTCCTAAGGAAAGCTCATTGTGGGACTGGCTCTAGTGGCTGTAATTTTGCACCAAGGCTGAATTTCAGGAAAGAGACTTCAGATACAGTATTAGGGGACCACTAAGGCCTATATAAAAGAGACTTCAGATACAGTATTAAGGGACCACTAAGGCCTATATAAAAGAGACTTCAGATACAGTATTAGGGGGCCACTAAGGCCTATATAAAAGAGACTTCAGATACAGTATTAGGGGACCACTAAAGCCTATATAAAAGAGACTTCAGATACAGTATTAGGGGACCACTAAGGCCTATATAAAGAGACTTCAGATACAGTATTAGGGGACCACTAAGGCCTATATAAAAGAGACTTCAGATACAGTATTAGGGGACCACTGAGGCCTATATAAAAGCATCCAAAAAGCAGCATGTCATAGGACCTTTAAACCAAACCAGCATCTTTTTCCTAAACTTATCTAGTCGTTTTGGTGCCTAAACTTAAACGTCATCGCTGCATGATGCTCACTTTTTCTGTCTAAACGCCACTTCCACGGCCCCTGAAAGCCCCGTCATCTGGAGGTGCCTGTAGCTGGCTCACAGTCACCTATTGGCGGGTGAACAATTTGCCGCTTGTAGCCAGCGTCCCGGGTCTCTGTAGCAGCTAAATACAATCAGCAACAACCACTCGGAATTTATCGTTCTATGGCATTATAGACTGTTCACATGACAGCACTTTACTTAGTTTAGAATACTTTTATTTTAGGTATATATGTTCTGTTGGTGAAGTAGCATTGATCACTTTGAAGGGGGGTACATTTTGTCTCCACCAAGGACAAAAATAATTCAACAGAGGCAGGGATATGTAGACCAGAAAGGGGGAAATCCCACGCATCCTCCCCGGACTGGACTGGTACACAGAATTTTACCACTAGGTTTCGCAGCTTGGTTGTCTTCACTGTACGTCTAACCAATCTTCCTCTCTGTAATCCTGGCTCTGTGTAGGTGTACATCTGCAGTGACTCGGTGGAGGCTCGACAGCAGATTATGGAATTAGCCCGCCAGCTCAACTTCCTGCCGGTGGATATGGGCACCCTGTCCTCTTCGCGGGATATTGAGAACATTCCCATACGGTTATTTCCTGGCTGGAAGGGCCCCGTCCTTGCTGCTGTGGCCCTCTCCATCTTCTTTTTTGCTTACTCTTTTGTAAGAGATATCATCCACCCATATGTGAAATATAAGCAGAGTGACTTCTACAAGATCCCAATAGAGATGGTGAACCGGACGCTGCCCACTGTTGCCATCACTCTCCTGGCCCTGGTGTACCTGGCAGGCCAGCTGGCAGCCGCCCACCAGCTCTACTTTGGTACCAAGTACAGGCATTTCCCACACTGGCTGGAGGGCTGGCTGCAGAGCCGCAAACAGCTGGGCCTCCTCAGCTTCTTCCTGGCTGCTGTGCATGTTCTCTACAGCCTCTGTCTGCCCATGAGGAGGTCTGAGAGGTACCTGCTGCTCAACACCGCCTACCAGCAGGTTAGTGCCATGTCCACAGTCAGTGCGTTTACAAGCAGTATTCAGGTAAAGGCAATACCCTGGTCAGAGTTCTCATACCCTGGTTAACAGACCAAGATAACTCATTTTGCAGTCTATATCAACAAAGTTTCATTTCGGGGATTGTTCAGATTCCGCCGGAAATTCCGTGGGATGTCTCTCATTCTCGCACGGATGTCGGTCACCTTCCTCTTTCTTTGTGTTGGTATTTTAAACTCTGGTGGATTTGTGAGGACTATGGTTAACTGCTCCTCAGATCTCTGCAGGGTAAATCCAGACAGCTAGCTAGACTATCTGTCCAATCGGAGTTTTCTGTTGCACGACTAAAACTACTTTTGAACGTACACATGTTCCACTAAAACAAGTTCCTTCCCGAGGCTATTTAGCACCGTTGCTCCATCCGGCGCTTAGAACCGCCCAGGACAATTGTGATTGGTCTAAAGAAATGCCAATAAACCAGAGTATGTTTTTCTCCCATTCCAGAATGCTGTGTGGACTAGCCAGACCCTCCTCAACAGCACTGTGGAGGAAGGTCTGGCAGTGCGAGACTTCTGGTTAACAGACCTAGATAACTCCTTTAGTAACCTGGGCATTCGTGCATGTTTACACCTTAGAGCTCTACTGTGTAGTTTCTGTCTCCCCCATGAGGAATTCTAAGTAATGACAACAACACTGTTGGCGCGTCCACATGGCGCAAGCCTACCTTGATCGTGTACCATCCCCACCCCTCTAACTATCTTCACTCAAGCTTCTGTGCACGAAAGGCGCTGGATGACACCATTTTCTGACCATAGTCATACTGAGAAATCCAGAGAGAGTTGTGTGGAGCTGATAGTCTTATTTAGCTTTAAATCAACTTATTTGGCAATGGCTTGAATGTAATGGACTTTCACAGTCCCTCATTGCCCTGCTCTCTCTCTCTCTCTCTCTCACTCTCTCTCTCTCTCTCTCTCTCTCTCTCTCTCTCTCTCTCTCTCTCTCTCTCTCTCTCTCTCTCTCTATAATGTATTCTTTAAAATATTTTCAATAGATGAAAACAGTTACACTGTCATTCTGTGGT
The DNA here is from genome assembly GCA_023566125.1 of Zingel zingel. Lineage (NCBI taxonomy): Eukaryota > Metazoa > Chordata > Actinopteri > Perciformes > Percidae > Zingel > Zingel zingel. Next base: position 24,663,121 of record CM042335.1, on the reverse strand, counting down.
CAAACTGTTCCCTGTATCTGTTTCAAATTAAAATGTCTGTAGACAGATTCAGGCTTTTATTATGAAACAGTAGCAGGAACTTGTGGAAAATGTAATGACTTGCATGGGCTTCATACCGTACTTCAATTGTAGCTATACTGCCATCCGGTGGCATTTGTCTGGTACTACAAATTACAGTTAGGCTGGTACATTAACACCCGACTGGAATAGGACAATGACTCTTTAAAGTGCCCATATTATGAAAAAATCTCTTTTTCTGGGATTTGGGGTGTTATTTTGTGTCTCTGGTGCTTCCACACACATACAAACTTGGAAAAAAACCATCCATGCTGTTTTGAGTGAGATACGGTTTCTGAATGTAACCTGCCTTCAGTCAGATTCAGGTAATCTGGCCACTGTCATGAACCAGCTCAAATTCATTACAAAAGATGGGAGACCACACATAGTTAAGGATTAAATTGAAAACAATTTATTTAACCCAAATTAAATATTACTATAAAATAGGATAAAATATTATTTACGTATTTCAGTAGTATCAGTACTGTAGTGACTGCATGTGTGAAGGTGAGTGTGTGGAAAACAGTACCCAAAAGACAAACCAAACCCAACCAAAAACAAAACATGTTGGCTTTGTGGACAGAAAGACAGACCTTAGCTGCATCTCATAACCCTTAAATTGCTTCCTCGAGTCCTCCACTTGCCTCCCTTCCTTGTGTCTTAGTCCCACCCAGTGAGAAGGCACTGGAGAGACGCGAGGAAATCATGGGAGGAGAGAGGCAACGAGCAAATGTGTTTGAGAGGGATGAGACGTCCTTTCCTTCCTCCTCACATGAATACGTCAGCTGTTTGGGCGGAGTTAGCAACTCCTTCAGCTGCACTACTTCTGGGAAGTCAGCTCTCATGTATCCTCGCCTATAGCTCCTCGATGATCCCTCATCGATGCTCGCTCCTCGGGGCAGAAATAAGAGCTTTGAAATAAGGGTTATGAGATGCAGCCCTTGTGAACACCACGCATAAAACAACAAGTGAAAGATGATGATTGTGATGAATTGCATCTTGTGTTGGCAGGTCCATGCTAATGTGGAGAATGTTTGGAATGAGGAGGAGGTGTGGAGGGTGGAGATGTACGTTTCCTTTGGGATCATGAGTCTTGGGCTCCTGTCGCTGCTGGCCATCACCTCCATTCCCTCGGTCCACAGCACGCTCAACTGGAGGGAGTTCAGCTTCATACAGGTACAAACTTATTACCATGGGCATAGGAAGCAAAAACAAATGTGGGTGGGTCCTCCCTTGCTAGTAGCACCTTGGCTTTAATATCAACACATGGCACTGGTACAGCTAGCCTCTGTTTTTGACCAGGATTCAAAGAGCTGAACACACATGTTAAAATTATTGAAGCTAGCTAGCTAGCCTAGCAAAAAACGTCAGATAACTGTTAACGTTAGGGTTCTCAAGCCTCATACATTGACCGTGAGACACACGCCCACACGCCACACCTTGTATTTCTCACGCTGAGAAGGCAACGCCCACCAAGTTGTCCCACTAACGTTGTCCCGCTAACGTTGTACATTATGGACCAGGCATAGACACACGGAGTGAAGTTTCCTGCCGCCAGCACGTATTGTTTGCCCCTGTCTCGGCCACCGCTTGAGCCCCCCTAAAAAGAGTCTAAAATCGCAACTGAGACAGTGGAAAAGGTGGTGGCAGAGACGGTGGAGAAGACACCAAGGGAGGGGGAGTAGTAGTAGTAGAGCAGTAGGCGGGACAGTGGAAGAGAGCACACAGGAGACAGTGGAAGAGACTAAACTGCTAACCGTGTTGGCAAGCATGTCAAATCAGCAGGTCAAAATACAAAAAACTAACTTTCACCAGCAAGCATGCACCTGTCCTTTCACCCAGGGGCGGAGCGACGGGGTGGCTGCTAGGATTCCAGAATGTTTTTTCAAAAGCCCTGAATCGTTTAGGTTTTTAAAATAACTTCAACCTTGTGTCATTTCCCCTCAGTCTCTCTGACTGGACCGGCAAATCAACGAAGCAAAATAGATTAGTAATGCAGTTTACGCCAAATTTCCTACCCTACCTAGAGGGCTTTACATTGACACCTGCCAATCCGCCAAATGCGGGTGAAAATTAACTTTGGCAGGCAGCATTGTAAAGTTACTAGCCATTTTGGCCGGTGATGAATGAAGGGAACAACTGCGTCTGTTTGAATCGGCCGGCTGCAGAAATGTTGCCAAGAAATTTGGCCGGTTCTGTGTGTTTAGCTTGGAAACATAATCTTTATCTTTATCTGCTCGTAGTTCTAATCCTACGTTTCCCATGAGCACTTATGTTGTGACGCATTGTACAACTGTCGGCTATGCGCCTAGCTTTTACAAGCTCCACTGAAACGGAGAAGACGAACCGTAAAGTTAGTTAGAGAAAAAACAAACACGTGGCTGGTGGAAAGTCCAATTGGGAGGTAACTTTAAACATCTGCTAGCCGTGTTGGCTGCTGAGCAAAGAGGTCATTTAAAGCCCTGCCTACGTTACAGTATGTAACTTAAAAACAGAAACCTCAGACTGTTTTTGCGTCTTTTTTGGCCTCAGGAGTGAAAATGAGTCATCCTCAACTTTTACTGCGTTCTGGTTTCAGAATGGTGAAGACAGTTGGAGAGCAATTAGATATAAAACAAGATGCAGGGGTTTGGGCCTGCATCTGACGCCTGGATGTTTGCAATGTCTGACACCGCCCCTGCTTTCACCTCACACAATATCTTGGCTTTACGTCTCTCCCTTTGCCCTTTGGCAACTCAGAGTTTGAAAGCCCCTGATATAAACAGTAAAGGCTTAGTAAGCACCAAGAATAGCTTCAATAGAGTAAGTATGGTATGTTGAATACGATTACCACAGATTGAAGTTTGTCACATCGGAGTGTTACAGTGTATCTGGAGTTGTGTGTATGACATGCAGCGGTGGAATGTAAAGGCCTTTTTATAGTTATGCAACGAATCGACGGCGGAGAGTCCGGCGTAGACGCAGACTCCTCTGCGTCTATGCTGGACCCTACGCCATAGCCTGACGTGTACCTCTTGAAAAATGTAACTACACGTCGCGGCGACGCACGTCGATCGGCCGTGTCTTGGTAGCGCTGCATTTCCCCCGACTCATTTCCCCCGACTCATTTCCTGGTTCTCCTTCTCCATAAACAACATGAAATCAAGGAGAGGGTTAACTTGTGTCTCTCACTATGACTCTAGAGTCGCTACTCGCTCAGAAGCTAATCGCCGTCACTCTCTCACTTCTCCCTCGCTCTAACACACTCCCCATACACACACACACACACATATGCTGGCTCGACGCACACACCAGCGCACAAGTATAAACATCAGGCCACTTACGTAGGCTACGGAGAAAGCTCTGCGTGGAGCCTCCACAGAACTGTAAAACAAGCTTAACTAAGTACTTTTACTCAAGTACTGTACTTAAGTACAAATGTTGAGGTAGAGTGAGGAAAATAAGTATTTGAACACCCTGCTATTTTGCAGGTTCTCCCACTTGGAAATCATGGAGGGGTCTGAAATTGTCATCGTAGGTGCATGTCCACTGTGAGAGACATAATCTAAAAACAAAAATCCAGAAATCACAATGTATGATTTTTTAACTATTTATTTGTATGATACAGCTGCAAATAAGTATTTGAACACCTGAGAAAATCAATGTTAATATTTGGTACAGTAGCCTTTGTTTGCAATTACAGAGGTCAAACGTTTCCTGTAGTTTTTCACCAGGTTTGCACACACTGCAGGAGGGAGTTTGGCCCACTCCTCCACACAGATCTTCTCTAGATCAGTCAGGTTTCTGGGCTGTCGCTGAGAAACACGGAGTTTGAGCTCCCTCCAAAGATTCTCTATTGGGTTTAGGTCTGGAGACTGGCTAGGCCACGCCAGAACCTTGATATGCTTCTTACAGAGCCACTCCTTGGTTATCCTGGCTGTGTGCTTTGGGTCATTGTCATGTTGGAAGACCCAGCCTCGACCCATCTTCAATGCTCTAACTGAGGGAAGGAGGTTGTTCCCCAAAATCTCGCAATACATGGCCCCGGTCATCCTCTCCTTAATACAGTGCAGTCGCCCTGTCCCATGTGCAGAAAAACACCCCCAAAGCATGATGCTACCACCCCCATGCTTCACAGTAGGGATGGTGTTCTTGGGATGGTACTCATCATTCTTCTTCCTCCAAACACGGTTAGTGGAATTATGACCAAAAAGTTCTATTTTGGTCTCATCTGACCACATGACTTTCTCCCATGACTCCTCTGGATCATCCAAATGGTCATTGGCAAACTTAAGACGGGCCTTGACATGTGCTGGTTTAAGCAGGGGAACCTTCCGTGCCATGCATGATTTCAAACCATGACGTCTTAGTGTATTACCAACAGTAACCTTGGAAACGGTGGTCCCAGCTCTTTTCAGGTCATTGACCAGCTCCTCCCGTGTAGTCCTGGGCTGATTTCTCACCTTTCTTAGGATCATTGAGACCCCACGAGGTGAGATCTTGCATGGAGCCCCAGTCCGAGGGAGATTGACAGTCATGTTTAGCTTCTTCCATTTTCTAATGATTGCTCCAACAGTGGACCTTTTTTCACCAAGCTGCTGGGCAATTTCCCCGTAGCCCTTTCCAGCCTTGTGGAGGTGTACAATTTTGTCTCTAGTGTCTTTGGACAGCTCTTTGGTCTTGGCCATGTTAGTAGTTGGATTCTTACTGATTGTATGGGGTGGACAGGTGTCTTTATGCAGCGAACGACCTCAAACAAGTGCATCTAATTTAGGATAATAAATGGAGTGGAGGTGGACATTTTAAAGGCAGACTAACAGGTCTTTGAGGGTCAGAATTCTAGCTGATAGACAGGTGTTCAAATATTTATTTGCAGCTGTATCATACAAATAAATAGTTAAAAAATCATACATTGTGATTTCTGGATTTTTGTTTTTAGATTATGTCTCTCACAGTGGACATGCACCTACGATGACAATTTCAGACCCCTCCATGATTTCCAAGTGGGAGAACTTGCAAAATAGCAGGGTGTTCAAATACTTATTTTCCTCACTGTATTTGTACTTCACTCGTCTTTTCTTTTCATGCCACTTTCTACTTCTACTCCACTACATTTCAGAGAGAAGACTAATATTTTACCAATACTTTGTTCCTGTCTTGAAATATTGTACTTTTTACTCCACTACATTCATCTGTTAAAGCTTTAGTTACTAGTTACTTTAGTTACTAATTACTTTACACATTAAGATTTCTGCACACAAAACACATGTAGTTTATAAAATACAATGTTTTATTAAAAATAAACTATAACGGCCTACAAGTCCAGCTGAAATGATTAGATGATTGAACACTTAGTCGATTGACAGAACAGTTTGGATCGTTTCCAGTTTCTAAAATGTGAGAGATTATTCTGCATTGGGTACTTTTACTTTAAATACATTTTTCTTGATGATACTTACAGACTTCTACTTAAGTAACATTTTAACTGCAGGGCTTCTACTTGTGACAAGTATTTTTACAGTGTGGTATTAGCACTTTTACTTAAGTAAAGGATCTGAATACTTCTTCCACTGCTGCTGACATGGCTCGCAGGCTTCCCTCTCTTTGCTGTATGATCGCAGCAGTTATATTACTGTATGTACCATCATGAGTCTTCCTGTCTCTGCTCCAGTCCACGCTGGGCTACATCGCTCTGCTCATCGCTACCCTCCACGGCCTGCTGTTTGGCTGGAAGAGAGCCTTTGAGGAGGAAGCCTACCGTTTCTACCTACCCCCCAGCTTTGTGGTGGCCCTGGCCCTGCCTGTGTGTGTCATCCTGGGGAAGGTGCTAATGCTGCTCCCCTGTGTGGCCCGCAAGCTGCACCAGATCCGCCGGGGCATGGACAGCAGTCACTACCAGTGCCAACGCCTGGAGCCAGTGGGCTCGGCTGCCCACGTTTCTCCAGAGAGAGTCACCATCATGTGATCGCTGCAGCACAGAGCTGTCATATACTGCCATTAGCTGTTTTATTGAAGCAAATGAACACTATTTATTCTCATGGTTCTCAATGAAATGGCATATTACCCTTACTTTGTTACTGTGAACAGTTTTTGCTAATGTGTGAATTGGGTACTTATTAGCTGTTACCATAACTACTGACCTTGTATGCCTATTATGTTACAGTTTGTCTACCTAAATCGTAAAATGGAATATTCTTATCTTTCCTTCCTAAGCTCTGGACACAGGGCAGGGCTCAGCAGAATAGTCTCAGGAAGGAACTTGTTTTGGTGGAACATTTGCATCCCGCAAAAAAAAAAAACACCACATGCAATATTAAATGAAGTTAACTGTTCACACAATACAGTAACGTGAGCTATTTAAATTAGCTGATACATGGTTAAACCTCATTAGCTCTTACCAGTGTATCTCCGTGTCTACTTCGTCCACAGCAATCCCACCAATCGGTCCCAAAATTACCCAGTTAGAGAGGAAATGCCCTAAACATATTATTTGTAAATCTTTACAATCATTCCCAGAAAGAACCAAGCAGGGCTGCCTTGTTGCACAGCCCAAATTTTCTTCAAAACTTGACATTTTCAGCGTGTAGCTCGATAGCTCGATGGGATTTTGAGAACGGCAACACACACACACAGAGCGGAAGCGGAGGGGCAAGACTAATATTTTACAAATACTTTGTTCCTGTCTTTGTGTTCTGATGTCAAGGAGGATGAAGACTATAGAGACAGAGCCCGTCCCGCCCCCACCGGGGGGGACAACTCTCCATTGACTTGTATTACTGGAAGGTTTCCTCCTTGTCAATTTCGTCTGCTAGCAAACAACAGAGAAGTGCCTAAAAGCTGCTGTGTGGTGATATTCACTACCAACAGGGTAAAGAACCAATGACTTAAGTTTTTATAAGCTGCCGGCCCAAAAAACAGAGCTTTAAAGCAACACTATGTAACTTTTCCCTGTTCGGTCCCCGTACAGGTTGTTTCATTAGAACTACAGCTCGTGTGGCTGTAGTTCTAATGAGACAACCTGTACGGGGACTTAAATTAAGAGTTCTTTACCCTGTTGGTAGTGAATATCACCACACAGCAGCTTTTAGGCACTTTTCTGTTGTTTGCTAGCAGATGAAATTGACGAGGAGAAAAGCTTCCAGTAATACAAGTCAATGGAGAGCTGAGAGTTGTTTGCCAAATTGAAAAATGTGTAAGCGGCATAGAAGAATTCACATATTCATCTGGTTGGGGGATAATACTGGTTACTATTATCTCCGTCAGTGCTTGACATTGTTCTATTTTTTTTGGTGACGATGTCGCACTGCAAACTGTCAAGAAATGTTTGGAGAATTTGTTGATTGTGTTGTTCTGTGTGCCAGGTCTGTAACACTGGATATGGTGCCCCTGTGTCACGCTCTAATCAGTGAGTCATGGCTTAGTTTCAATTAAGAATTTAATTTAAATGTCAACAAATTTTGATTCCATAGCTTAAAGCTCCATTGTGTAATGTTTTGAGTTGATTCTTAGCAAAATCTCCTTTGTTCTTTCACAAATATGTACTTAATCATGTGTAATTACTTCCACCAACTAATCATTATTAAGTATTCTCTTAAGCGTAGAATCTGACATTCAGAATCATCAATTAAAAGTAATTGAATTGAAATAACGACATCTATCCATCCAACTCCTTAACCCTTGTGTTGTCTTCCCTTCAACCATGAACTTGTTGTCCATCCAGATCAAAAGTGAAATTGAATTTTTCGTGTTTTTTTTTTGTTTTTTTAGCATTTTTGGCTCTTTTTTATGTTTTTGTCACTTTTTTTTCAATGTTTTGTTTTAAATTCATGGTCAATAAACCTAATGAAATGACATACCTCATTTTTGAGTTAAAAAGGCAGACATGAATTATTTTGACTAATAGTTAAGAACAGAGGATGCTGAGTGGATCACAGACTGGTGTATGTCAAAGTTTAGTTAGGATATACGGTTTTAAAACCGTTTAAACATGTTAAGTAAAACACCCAAAATTCAATGAAAGTAATCATTAATTTGACCTGCAAAGAACATTGTATGGGTTCTATTCAACGTACATGCATGCATCCATGTTATTATATTTTGGCATTTTGGTTCAAAGAAACCCATATTTCTGATATAAAAAACTTTGAAAACGGGTCAAATTTGACCCGAGGACAACACAAGGGTTAAGTCAGAGTTTGTTTTCTTTATACTAAGGAGTATCTGCCTTTTTTCAACACTAATAGAAAATCTACATTGGAAAAAAAAAGTGCAAAAACATCAGCCTGTGTGTAGACTGTCTTGTATCAAGTGATACTTTAAAACTAAACGTGAAAATAAATGAATAGTTTTACCTGTAGCGGTGTCGATTAAGAATTTCATTTCAATTAAGACTTTGTTTTGCATTTATTTGAACGCAGTGCTGATGCAGTTAGTGAAGTTGTCAAGTCCAAACGGAAAATACTTCAGATGACCTCCTTTTCAGTGTATTTAATGTACTGTATGTGTTCCATTCGCACGGCTCTGTTTAGCGTGCCATAGTGTGCTGATGGGAATCTTTTGCCCTGTTATCGTGTTAACAGTATGTCACATAAATGCAGCCGTTTCTTACAGCAGGAAGACCATCAATAAACTAATACCTTCACTCATGTAACTCTCACAAAAACTTTGAAATCTCTCCGTCCCTTCACTTGCATTACAATGCAGCAGTGATGTACAGTACCTGTAACAGGAAATAAAAGAAAAATGTGATGGATCCTTGATCTCTGGCGTGTCTAGTCTCTACTGGTTTGTCTTCAGACTCTAGTGAAATGTGTTAAAAAGCAATGGCTGCAGCAAAATATTTTAGAATATTGTTTGTGTTTTCTGCTCTATATCTTGCCAGTTAATTCACCCAAACGTAGAGTTTTATTCACATTCCATCTCTTCTGGACTTTGATAAAAATACAGCTCCAATATTTTTCAGAGTCAGAGACCTGTTTATGAATGTTTAGGCATGGCCACGCAAGCTTAAAATGTATTTAACCTTTATACAGGAAACCTCATTGGGAGACACAGGGGGCTGTTGCACAAAAGTAGAATTTATAAATCCAGGATAAGCAATAAAGCGAGGCTTGACCTAGACTAATCTGTGCAGCCTGGCTTGGTGTGTTTCACGAAGGCCAAGTCAGGCTGAGGAGGAGAGACTAGACTGAGTCAGGCTGAGGAGAGACTAGGTCAGGCTGAGGAGGAGAGACTAGGTTGAGTCAGGCTGAGGAGGAGAGACTAGGTCAGGCTGAGGAGGAGAGACTAGGTTGAGTCAGGCTGAGGAGGAGAGACTAGGTCAGGCTGAGGAGGAGAGACTAGGTTGAGTCAGGCTGAGGAGGAGAGACTAGGTCAGGCTGAGGAGGAGAGACTAGGTCGAGTCAGGCCGAGGAGGAGAGACTAGGTCGAGTCAGGCCGAGGAGGAGAGACTAGGTCGAGTCAGGCCGAGGAGGAGAGACTAGGTCGAGTCAGGCCGAGGAGGAGAGACTAGGTCGAGTCAGGCCGAGGAGGAGAGACTAGGTCAGGCTGAGGAGGAGACTAGGTCAGGCTGAGGAGGAGAGACTAGGTCGAGTCAGGCTGAGGAGGAGAGACTAGGTCGAGTCAAGCTGAGGAGGAGAGACTAGGTCAGGCTGAGGAGGAGAGACTAGGTCGAGTCAGGCCGAGGAGGAGAGACTAGGTCAGGCTGAGGAGGAGAGACTAGGTCAGGCTGAGGAGGAGAGACTAGGTCGAGTCAGGCTGAGGAGGAGAGACTAGGTCGAGTCAAGCTGAGGAGGAGAGACTAGGTCAGGCTGAGGAGGAGAGACTAGGTCAGGCTGAGGAGGAGAGACTAGGTAGAGTCAGGCTGAGGAGGAGAGACTAGATAGAGCCAGGCTGAAGTCATTTGGATAGATGTGCATTCACGGCTTTCTGTAACAGACCGCGAGGTCTGCATTGTATTTTAATGCAGGCTATTAATAATAAAGGTAAAACCACTGCTGAGTGAACAGAAAAGGCTCCAGGATTAATAAATCCTGGCTGTTAGCCTGGTCTGGAGCAGACTAGCTGTAAAGAATACATCTCCATGGTTACTGAGGTGCCTCTGCTTTTGTGAAACCGAGTCAAGGCTAAATTGAGCCAGGATAACTGGGAAATCCCGGCTTAATCCCTTATCTTGGTTTTGTGAAACAGGCCCCTGGTCTCATTCTCAAGAGAAACCTTTTTGGGACAAAACACAACATCAGTTACAGACAGAAACAGATTACAATAGTATACACAAGATTTAGAAAGAGAACACAACAGGACAGTGACAAACTGATGTGATTTCTTGTGATTTTAAATGCCTTTTATGTAGATTTAAATTTAGGAGCTTATGGCTTTAACAAGGTCTCATTCTCCAATAGATTTGTTGTTGACTGTTGAGATGTACAGTACATGATTCCTTAAAAACATCCCGAATCACGTGGTGATGTTTTGAATATGCAGAAAGTTTAACAATACAGGAGAATAATTATTTCCTTTACATAAAAAGACATTTGCAATATAAATTGTTGTATTAAAATTCACCAGAATGCAGGAAATTTAAGTGTTTGACACTCAAAATCATCAGGGCGACGACCCCCAAAACCCTCCGGTTATTAGTGCCCTCCCCAATGTTTTGAAACATAACCTTATATCTACATAACCCTTGTATCTACTGTATGTCTATGTTCTAGATTAGACATGACTTAGTTTTTCTCTGTAAAACTGCTTCTTGGAACAGGCCCCAACCACAAAGAGCCCATCTAAACGCGAGACGGTCCTGGGTTTGAACACACCTTAGCAGCTGTGTTCTTGCTGCGTGGAATTCTCATGTTTCCTCCCAAAGTCTGAATGCACTTCAGGTAAGAAACTCTGAACTCAATGGGTGCTGTGTTTGTCTGCCTGACCTGTACGTGTTAGCCCTGAGGCACACCGCTGACCTGTCAACATGATGAGAAGAAGAGCTGAGGCGCCAAATACATTGTATAAAAATAATTTTAATGAACCTAATCACACTTAAATCTCACATTACAATCTCATCGTGGCAAATAAAACTTGATTCACAACACATTTTGGATTCCATAGTTTAAGAAAAATGGCTAAAACAAAGTCGATTAGAACTCTGACAGTAAATGTGGACGGTTTGAGTTGTCAACTGAAACGACAATGATGGGTCATCAGTGCAGGAGTAAAACTTTAAAACTGGTTTTTATTTAGAGGGACCTGTAATATAGTGGGATGGCAACGTGTGCACTTTAACCAACAGTAAATCTAGAAGGGGGGGGGGATTAAAATATCTATTTTTTTTTCAAAAAGTCTAGAACTTCTGCCATTGAGTTGAAATAACGACATCTATCCAGCCATCCAACTCCTTAAGTCAAAGTTTGTTTTCCTTATACTAAAAGGAGTATCTGCATTTTTTTCAACACTAATAGCAAATCTGCATTGAAAAAAAAAAAGTGCAAATACATCAGCCTGTGTGTAGACCGTCTTGTATGAAGTGTTACTTTTAAACTAAAAGTGAGAATAAATGAATAGTTTTACCTGTAGAGGTGTAGAGACTTCGTTTCAGAGGACTTTGCACCAAATATAGGACTTTTTAAAAATGCCTCTATGCGACACAATTGCATCATACTGCTAAGAAAACAACTGTACAGTGTCTGTTCTTCATTCTTCACCTTGATGCACAATACATTTGACTTGAGACTAGTATGCAACCAAAATGCATGAATCCAGATGGAGTGAGGGTTGGAAAACTCGTTCAAAGCTGTTTTCTATTACAAGTGTTTTGGCGTGGCTTCTGCATGTGCCGAACTGAACCATTATATCATCTTATGGTAGTCTATGAATTAAAATGATGAGGTGCATTCTATGTTCGCCATAAAACAAGAAGGCACTTCATTGTTTGCTTTTTAAAACCAGGTTCAGCATTACACTTTTTCAAAGCAGTTTCTGCGTGTTCTGCAAGTGCCGAACTGAACCATTACATCATCGTATGGTGGTCTGTCAATTTTAATGATAAGGAACATTTTATTTTCGCCGTAAAACAAAAATGCACTAAATTGTTTGTTTTTTAAGCCTGGTTCGGCATAAGCCTATGGTGACCATAAGAACATGGGTAGTCCACGCTTCCTCCTCTGCTGACACATGCCTTCTAAAATGTTCCTAAAACATGTCCCGTTTTTATGAAACGCACATCTGTGCACCAGTTACATAAAATAATAAAGTCATACGTTGGAGCGCAGCTGCTCCAGGCGAGGCACCAGCTCCTGGGCGCTGGGTCTGCAGCGGCCGTCTCCGCTCCAGCACCGGCCCAGCAGAGGCCTACACTGCCGCCCCCGCTCGGTCCCAAACACCGGTTGGTCCTGGACGGATGGCCGCAGGTTGTGCGCCACCACCGCGTAGAGCACGTGCTGCCTGTCGCCGGTGTACGGCTGCTCCCTGGTGATCAGCTGCCACAAGGTGATCCCGAAAGAGAAGATGTCCGCTTTGGGAGACAGCCCCTCGCCTTTCAGCAGCTCCGGGGCTCTGTGCGTGTACGTGCCGCCTACGTGGCTCACGTGGGGGCTGATAGCGCTCTCTTCGCACCCATGGTCCAGCTTCACGGAACAGCCGAAATCGCAGATTTTGCACACGTCTTCACTGGACACCAACACGTTGGCTGGCTTTATGTCCAGATGCACAACGTTGTGGTTGTGCAGAAAGCGCAAACCGCGTGCAATGTCTGCGGAGTACCTGAGCCACCGGTCCTCCCCCAGCGGCTCCGCGCATCCGTAAATGATCTGCTGCAGATTTCTGTTGCCCACGAACTCCATCACTATCGTCCCGATGCTGCTTTCATCTCCAAAATCCACTGGCACGCAGGTGGTCGCTGCGATGACGCGCACAATGTTGCCCTGGCGCAGGTGTGCCGCGTTCAGCTCGGCCCAGAAGCTCTGCCGGGACGCCAGCTTGTTCTTGGTGCACTTCTTGACTCTCTTCAGCGCGACGGTGTCCCCGAGGTACTCCGCCTTGTAGACGGAGCCGAAGCCTCCGGAGCCCACAGGCTCCACGGAGCGCAGTTCCTTCCAGTGGATCACAGTGGACCAGAGCCGGCTGGCAACCTTGCCGTGGGGCCGCTGAGCGGGGACTTGTAAGGTGCTGCCGAAGGAGTATTTGGCCAGCGGGCTACTACAGGTCCCGAGGTCCAGGGACTGGTTAGGCAGCAGGCGGGTTATGGGGATCGGAGAAGGCATCGTGCGTGGTGGAGACTGTGCTTCTGCATTTGTTTGTGTGCGCACGCAGCCTGAAGTCTGCTGCGGACTGATTAGCAGCTTTGCAGTCTCAAAGCTTTTCAACACACACACACACACACACACACACACACACACACACACACACACACACACACACACACACACACACACACACACACACACACACAACCATCTAGCCACACCGCCACTTAGTGTTGAGGAGTATGTAATGCTTTCTGTTTGGGTTCAACAAGTTCATCCCGATGGTTCAACTCAGTTTACACTTTCTGCAGGAGGGGAGGGCGTTGTAAAACGAGACACTTTTTTACATTCTGTGATAGTAAAACACACTAATATTTAGCCTATGTGTGTCAAAAGTAACTACCACGTGTGTGCACTGCCACATGCTACCTAATTAGCAACTAGACAATGATAGTTAGAAATAAAACATGCAGGCATTTAATATTCAACCTATCAGACAATTTTGTGCATTTTACAGTTTAGGAAGTGTACACTGACAAATTGGACTTAGCATGGGGGGGAGGAGTAGGGAGCACCACTGTGAAACATGTAACCCAGCTCGGAGCTTGTGTTTGTCCTGTTCAGTCGTTTTCACTGAGACTTTTTTTCCCCCAGCATGCAAGGAACAGATGATCACATTTTAAACCCAACTTCAGTGTAAAATGGGGATGATAACATCATCTGTCAGTCTGTTCACGGTTAACTGTGTTACGCTTTTGCAGCGGTGGAAGAAGTATTCAGATCCTTTACTTAAGTAAAAGTACTAATACCACACAAAAAAAAAATACTTGGTTACAAGTAAAAGTCCTGCATTGAAAACATTACTCAAGTAAAAGTATGTGAGTATCATCAGGAAAATGTACTTAAATTATTAAAAGTAAAAGTGCTCGTGCAGAACTCTCCTCCCACTGTAGAAAGTGTCAAGGATCCAACCAGTTGTGTGTTTAATGGTCTGATCATCTCAGCTGGACTTGTAGCCGTTATATTGTTGACTAGTTTACTTTAGAATAAAACATCAGATTTTATAAACTACATGTGTTTTGTGAGCAGAAGTCTTAATGTGTAAAGTAACTAGTAACTAAAGCTGTAACAGATGAATGTAGTGGAGTAAAAAGTACAATATTTCTCTCAGAGTAGCGGAGTAGAAGTAGAAAGTGGCATGAAAATAAAAGACTCAAGTAAAGTACCTGAATATTTGGACTTACGGTACTTGAGTAAATGTACTTAGTTACATTCCACCCCTGCTGTTTTGAGGGGGGTTTGAAGCAAAACAGACATCATGATCAAGTGAGAGATGCATGAATGTCGAGGCACACAGACCACAGACCTACAGTACAGCAGAGATCTTCAACAGGGGGTCCGGGACCCGGGGGGGTCCTCAGATTTACTGCAGGGGGAGGGGGGCACCATATTACAAACTTTTATTCAACTTACCATGAATCCAACATGTTATTAGCAGATATATATCAGCCTATCTGTGAAAAAAACACATTGATGATAGGCTTACTGGCCCATAGGTAAGGTAGTCTCTAAGGTAGCCATCCACAGATACAGTTCATCCTAAGGATTCACTGTGCTTTCAATTCAATGTTTAACATTAAAACATCCATCCATCCATCCATCCATCTTCGTCTGCTTATCCGGTATCGGGTCGCGGGGGTAGCAGCTCCAGCAGGGGACCCCAAACTTCCCTTTCCTGAGCCCCATTAACCAGCTCCAACTGGGGGATCCCGAGGCGTTCCCAGGCCAGGTTGGAGATATAATCCCTCCACCTAGTCCTGGGTCTTCCCCGAGGCCTCCTCCCAGCTGGACATGCCTGGAACACCTCCCTAGGGAGGCGCCCAGGGGGCATCCTTACCAGATGCTCAAACCACCTCAACTGGCTGCTTTCGAAGCAAAGCAGCAGCGGCTCTACTCCGAGCTCCCCACGGATGACTTTAAACGCTGGTTTAAAGTCAGACGCTGGTTCTGTAACATGGTCTCGGGAAGGAACTTGTTTTTCGCACCCCGGCAAAAGATGTTGTGATCACAAAGACGGCTTTGAAGCAATCACACACACCAGTTAATTCATTCAAAAGCAACTTTACCAGGTCCTTAAACACTACAGTCTGGAGCGCCCTCTTCACGCATTATATAAAACAACATGTCAATACATCGTACCCTTTTCCCATTAACACTGATAATAGATATAACACTGAACCTGTAAAGTGAACATCGGCTAAGTAAAAGAGGATTTACATGTTATACATTATGCATTCTCTTTAATCACTCGTAGCTTTACACATATCTTACTCCCCTTAGCAGTACTACAGTACACTAAATATCTCTATTTTGATCTTATTTTGGCACTTGATTTCCTCACCTACCTCACTTCCTTTCCTCTCCTTTCTTCACCACTGATTGGTTCCTGTTGTCACCCCTAATCACCTGATTGAGTTCACCTGGTCGCTCTTTATTTGAGACTGCGCTCCCTCTCATGCTGGGTCCTCACTCACTCCCTACTCACTATATACTGTAGTTTGTCATTTTGTAGCGCTATCCGAATGTGTAGTGAGAAATGGTGGACATCGATGGTCACTCAACCAAGCCCTATGTACCATCATGCATTGCGCTGGAGTAAAATAAACATACGGACGAAAGGATAGAAAGTAGCATGGCTGCAACCTGTTGTAAGCATTTAAGTAAAAAGTTAGTTTTACCATTTTATGTAGCCTAATAAACTGTGAATGTAATGTGTTACGCCATTACGGCACAAATCACGGAAATACATGGGGTGGCATTTCCAAAGAGGTATGAAAGCTGTTCATAAAGACTTTTATTATTTGGTCTGTAACTTTTTGATATTAATGAACGTCCGTTACATTCAAGCCATTACCAAATGAGTTGCTACAAAGCTAATTAAGACTATCAGCTCCACACAACTCTCTCTGGATTTCTCAGTATGACTATGTTCAGAAGATTGTGGCGTCCGGGGACTTTCCCACGCAGAAACTCAAGTGAAGATAATGGCCTCTTCTGAAGAGTCCATCATGTTTTTTAATCCTCCGTGTCCTCCTTGGCTACTAGCAGCTGTATGGAGGATGGGGGGGGGTGTACGATCACGGAAGGCTTGTATCATGTGGACGCACCAACAGTGTTGTTGTCATTACTTAGAATTCCTCATGGGGGAGACAGAAACTACGCACTATGGCTTTAATTCTTGATAACATGTCACAACAGGTCCTCAGAGTTGCTGCAGGGGGGCCACCGAATTATTGTTCGATGATTGGGAAAAAAAGATGTCTGACAATATACATTTACATGAATCCAACATATTACCACCATGCATGCCAGAGCCTTCAGGTTTATTATTATTATTATTATTATTATTATTATTATTATTAGTAGTAGTAGTAGTAGTAGTAGTAGTAGTAGTAGTAGTATTAGTAAAGATACATCTTTTTTTAATGTACATAACATTGATGATGGGCTTGCTGGTCTACAGCTAAGGTAGCCATAAGATCCATCATTATAATCACAGATTAAGTTAAGATTAAGGATTCACTGTGCTACATTTTAACATTAAAACATGATATATAAATATATGAATATGCCAATAGTTTTTATTTTAATAGCTTATTATTGTATGCATCATAAAAATGTATGCATAAAGGCTTGAGGCCGCCCCTACACGTTATTGTAGGCCCAGTTTAATATACAACTACATTTTGAACAATAAATGTAGTAGGGGGTCCCTGATCTGTCTCTCTTTCAGCTAAGGGGTCCTTGGCCTAAAAACGTCAAAGACCCCTGGCTTAGACATTATGGATCATAATCAAAATCCTTATGGAGAACATAAACAGGATTTTTACATTCGGAACCACACAGTTGACTCTCTTTCTGCTTCCTGGCCTCTGCATTGTGGTCCCCTTACCACTAGATGTGTCTAACTCAAAGTCCGCCGGGCCAAACCAGGACCCTCGCACATTTTGATCTGGCCCGCGTATCAATTTAGGTTCACAATAAATTTTGGGCCACCTAGTTGTGTGCCAAACCAAGCGGACGGTTACTGTTTTCAATCTGTAATTACGCAACACTCAAAGCAGAATTTGGCAGATTTGCCGACTTTGAGAGTCAGAAATTCCCCCAGAAGCAGATTGAACATTCTTGCTGTGAGCCAGCTGTGTGGCAGCCTGCTTTTAAAAATGTAATCTTTGTTTTGCTGGATTTGCTAAACTATATGATCGCGAAGGAAGTGTTTTGCAGACGTTTTTAGGGCTTTGTTGGCCAAACTGTAAGTGAGAAGACGATATGAAACATGTAATAAATAATGCAGTCAAAGATATTGGACTTTTTCCAAAATAAAAGCATGTTATTAAACTGAACATGTCTGGCTCTTGATGGGATTTTCATTTCCAAATGTGGCCCTTAGTGAAATTGAGTTAGTGTCTTCCATTAACAGAACATCTAACAGTTTCCTGTTCATCAGTAGTTCTGCTGGAGATCTCCCACACTCTAGCGCACGTGTCAAACCCAAGGCCCGTGGGCCAAATCTAGCCCCTTGCAGATTTAGATCCAGCCCGTATATCAATCCAGGTTATCGATTTTGGCCCGCCTAGTTGTGCGCCAAACCAAAAACACGGGAAAGTGTTTTTTAAACTGCAATTACGTGACATTCAAAGCAGAGTTTGGCAGATTTGCCGACTTTGAGACTCAAAGCAGAGAGTTTTCATATTGAGGCTGTGAAACAGCAATATTATCATTGTTTTTGCTTGATTTGCTAAATGTTTTGATGGCTAAGGAACTTTTTAGCAGACTTTTGTAGGGATTTATTTTGACAAAAAGCGTCAGAAAGAGCAACATAAAAAAAAGAAGTGACAAATGTCTGAGAAAGCCACAAAAAGTTGGAAGAAACATCAAAAATGACGAAAAGCTACAAAAAAGGCGCATACAGTCAGATATTTGACTTTTTCAATGATACAAAAGCATGTAAATAAACGTGATGTGATTCTCTTTTTCCTGTGTCACCCTTTAGAGAAATGGAGTTTGACACCGCTGCTCCAGCGGTTCCACTCTCTAATTCAGAATAGCAAAGTAAGGGTCCTCCTTGCTTTCTGTAGCCTTTTACAGCAGTCGGTTCACTATTTGCACTCCCTTTTCAGCTCAACTGTTTGACTGTGGGTAGTGCTCAATGTGTGTAAATCAAATTTTCCTGGAAAACAAATAATATTCTTCAGTCAAGTTTTTAGCCATTACAGTGTTGGATACCTCTGTCTCGGGAATCCCATGTTTTTTTCAGAGTTTTTGTTGCCTTTTTCGAGTTTTTTTTTGGCATGTTACCACCACTTCCTAACATGCGACTCAAACATTGATCTTGCGGGAACTCGTCAAAACACAGCCTTTTTTGTTTGTTTTTGTTTAAAATTATATTTTAGGGGTGCCGGGATCAAGTTTAAGGGTGCTTCAGCACCCCTAAGAAAGGGCTGAAATCTCCCCTGCTGCACATCATGTTCACTGGAACTCATTCCTGAAATATCATTGGCCCCCCTGGTGCCCCCCACAATCCATTGGGCTAGATAGCTGTCAATCTGACAGTTGTGATTTCTCAAAGCTCAAATCCATCTCTGTGAGGTGATGCATCCTTACCTTCTTATGTTGGACTCCAATCACAAGTTGGTCTTGTATCATTGAGTCAAGTCAACTTTATTGTTAATTCTGCAATATGTGCCAGACCCATTATAGGCATAGATTTAGGGGGGGATGCAGGGTATATGTCTCTCTCTCCCCCTTCCCCCCTCCCCACCCCCCCAATATTTAGAAATGGTTGATTTGTCCCCCCTTTACAAAATATGAAAGACCACTCCCCAAAAAGAGGTAAAAATAACTATTCAAGGAGCTCAAAACGTACGGAAAACAGGAACTGGGTGTACTTCATCGTTAAAGATGGAAGTGAAAAATAAAGGTGTGATTTATGTAGATTTAAACTTTAGAGTTTCTGTCTTTAACAAGGTCTATTCTCTAACAGATTTGTTGTTGAGATGTACATGATTTCTAAAAAAAAACAAAAAACATCCGGAAACACGTGATGTTTTAGAATATGCAGAAAGTTTTGAACAATACCGGAGAATAATTATTTCCTTTACATGAACAAAGACATTTGCACCATAAATTGATGCAGAAACGGAACAAATTGTTGCAAAAATAATTCAGCATAAAGCAGGAAATTAGGTATTTGACATACAAAAAGTTCTGGGTGAGGATCACCCAGACCCTCTGGCTAAAATGTGTGTCCCCCCCCCCCCAATTATGAAACAAGACCTACCAGACCAGAGGAATCAAATATGCGTTTCTCTCTGACCCATTGTGCAATAAGTACAAAAGATAAGAAATATATACAATAGATTTTTAAATATCGCAAAAGTAAGGCGAAACCAAACGGTGTAGGAAAAGTAAAGAAAGTGAAATTGGGCAATAAAAAGGAAAAATGTAAAATCAAAGTGAAAAACTGTCCCTGAGAGTCTTTTTTTTTATTGAGTGGCCGGAAAAGACTTTGAAGTGATTCCATGTGGGCTGATACGAACAGGATTTAAAAGGACCACGACTTATGCCTACCATCCACTTAGGCCCTGTTTACACGACAACGCTCGCGGGGGAAAACGACAACATATTTTATCAGATGTGCCTTTTATTTACACGGCGGCGGCGTTTTTTGAAACGCAAAAAAGTGAAACCACTCTCCAGAGTGGAAATCTTAAAAACGCTCCGTGGCGTTCCCATCTAGGGTAAAAACGCAAAAGTCTGCTCCAATCTGCTCACGGTGGCTCCCCATATTTGGTTACATAAATCAAAATATAGAGTGATTACTCACCCATGGCCACTCCGCCGTTGGGTATCCACAGCCTGCCTATACTTGGTCCGGATGGCTTTCAGCTTTGATGATATCTGACTTTTACAGATAGCGTCTTTCTGGTGTGGATATGACGTCCCTCCAGGTACAGGATACTGCTGAAGAAATTGGGTCCATATGTCTATATGTTTTGACTGGCAGGACTCCCAGTCCACGTCCTGTTGTGCCTTTGTAGCTTTGTAATCTAAGGTTGTTTGGAGCAATAATTCCACCTCCTCGTCTGGCCAGACAAAAGTGTCAGGAGAGGGAGAGAGGAAGAGGAGAGATGAGGAGGAGAGGGAGAGAAGTAGAAGGAAGGTTCTAGCAGGTACGTCACACTACCACATAGCCGCCCGGTGTGCATACTACATCCAATTTCACACACTTTCCTCCCCAAAACGTTCGTCGAAACGCGGAATAAAAAGTGACGCAACGCCACTTTTGCATTTTCTCTTCAGATCGTTTCCGTCTAAACATAGCCTAAAAGACTCTGAACAGACTAAAGTCTGACACCGTCTCACATTAAAGACAATCATCTCACATCTCATACAACATCACAATGTTATGTTGTTTATGTTTTGTCTTGGATCTGGCTTGGAGCTAACCAAGCATGTGGTCATCTCTACCTGGATGCTGTGCCGTGTTAGCTCGATGGACCTTACTAATGAATTGTGTCTCTGTTTTAACATTTACTAATGAATTATCCTGTTTGTTTTTTTTCTTTCGTCCTGTTTTACCTAGTTTTATATAGTAAATGTTGCTGCTGTGTATCTATTGTTCTTTTTATTGTAATGGACTACAGATGGAAATTAGCCCTCGGGCTACAATCTGGCATTTTTTAGGTGTACTTCAGTACATGTTCATCAAATGTGCATTGTCCTGAAATAAATAAATAAAATAAAAATAAAATAAATAAATCTGACGTTAAAGACTGTCATAAGATGTAAAGACTGGGGATCTTGCAGGGTCACACATTGCAAGACTACAACTAGATTTGTTTTGAAAAATATAACCAAGCTAGTCTGGCTATCAGCAGACCAAGCTCCATCTTTTAAGATTGAACATTAGTCTGGGGAGTCTGCTCTGGATTTTCTACTGCACAAGAGGCGGGATCAACGGGCATAGTTCAAATGACTCTGTACGCAATTGGATAGTCCTTCAACCAACCAGACCAACGATCCGGGTGACGTAGCAACGACAGCAGTGCTTTGGTGGCCCCCATGTTGAATGTAAACAAAAAGCTGCTTGGTCGCTTTTCTTTCGTCATCGTGTTAAACCTGCCAATAGCGCGCCAGGTGGCTAAGCCAGTTTGTGATTGGTCCCCGCAAATTTGTGACAGAAGCAGGATAGATAAACATACAGGTCTCCAGCCTGAGCTGCAGGGAGAAATCAAATCGCCGGTAGATCGGGCTGGGTTTACCCAGTCTATAACCAAGCTAGATAGATACCACTAGCATTAGTTCAGGGGTCTCCAACAAGTAGCAAGCTCGCTACAAACTGAGACACAAAATTCTGACAATATTAAAAGTGAGGTAGCTAGCTTTGTGGGCCATATAAGTGAAAAGTGGGAATGCTTTCTTGGACCCTGATGGTAATATTTTCAGTGATCTAGCTAACTATGTGGCCCATAAAAAGTGTAAAATAGTCATGAACCTTGACGTGAAGTTAAGATTTTCAAAAAGCTTTAGGTATTGAAATTTCATATGTTTACAAACCGTAACTTCCTTCAGCTTTTGTGTGTTTTGTAAATAAATGTAAGCGATGTGATGCAAATAGCTCTTGGCCACACAGTTTTTTAGAAGTAGCCCTTAGATAAAGAAAGGTTGGGGACACAGCTAGCGTTAGCTGGTAACTTAAAGGTAAAGTCTGCAGATGTTCTGTTCTGCCGTACATGCAGATGTATCTCCAGGACCCGGAGGTCTGTGTTTATCCACTGGTTAAACTCCTGTTGGATGACTCGCTTCAGAAGGGTTGAAAATCAGCAACTTTCCCTCTTTAGCGTTTAGCTTAGCGGTGCCATAGCAACCATAAACACCACTGGCTCTAGCAGTTTGCTGCTTCCTGTTTGGTGCTGGAGGGAGCACACCCATTGGTTGTTGACAATGTTCACATGATTTAACTTCACTACCAATACTTTAAACTTAGGATAATATCAAACACGTTTGATTTTGTCTGAACGTCCAGACGGGAAAAAGACTGACTGGGACTGAGTTTTATGACCTTACACCAAACGATGGGAACGCCCCAACTCTAGCAAGACTCAGGATTTCATTCTGATATTGGAAATTAGTGGAACAGTGAGACAGTGGAGTCCCTTGAAAAGTAGTTTGGTGTAAGGTCGGCATTACACAGAAGCAGACAGAATGACCAGGCAGACCTGCAGTTGGAACCTTCTTCTTATGTTTATTGAACTTTCATTACATTGTGTAAAAAAAACACTGGAGTTGACGACTGCAGCTCTTCTCTCTCATAGCAGCAAGGTATGTAAATCAAATCAGGTTATTCTGCCAGACAATAAATAATCTGCCTCTTTGGATGATGTCAATGTTTATAAAAACAACAGATAAAAGCTGCAGCATTCATTTTTATTTCACACAACCTGTAAACATATATATATATATATATATATATATATATATATATATATATATATATATATATATATATATATATATGTTTATGCGAATAACTTTGCCCTATATTTATAAAAAAATACAACAGTAGTTTGTAAAATAGATTTGAAGTAAAATATTGAACGGCTAGACTGTGCTCCGTTTTTTTCCGGAACTTCCTCAGCTCACGTGGAGTCGCGTTTTTCTCAGCGTTAGCACCGATGTCTTCATCTCTGCCGAGTGACTTTCACTCAGAGCAATGACTCCGTTTTCCCATTATAGCACAACACACAGGTGGGGAGGGGGGGGGGGGGAGGGGGGGGCATTGTGATATTACAGGCAAGTCTGTAAAAAGACTACAAATGTCACAGTACAATAAAAAATATATGTAGCTATATATAGTACAACCAGGCACACGCTCCCAACTGTTCAGCTAAACTGGATACTTTTGTATTTACAAATGATACATTTTAAGAACTAGAAAAGAGGTCTGTAGCACCTTTTTTAGGAGCTTTAGAAGTATGTTAGCAGCTTGATCCAATACCAAAAATATATATTGCAGTATTGCAGTGTTTCTTTTACATACACATTCAATAAACGTTCACTGGTACCACTGAAGCTTATCAAGAAGTTTGACATGAATTGCTAAAGGTCTGGGCCTCTGACTGAAGAGCATATCCTGTCTCCATGGTCACCACACTGGGAACCTGTGGGAGACGTTCCCCCCACAGTTTAGCTTAGCTTTAGAATGATGAACTAAATCTGATTGAGAGCGTTCCATTGGCACTCGGAAGACGTATATGTCAAAGTTGGAAACACCCCCTCCCCCCGCTGAACTCTGATTTCCGCGCTCGGAAGTCTGACAACCTCTGAGTGCCCCGGGCTCAAAATCGAACATGGCTGCCCCTTGCATCAACAGTTGTGAAAGCTGTACTAACCCGGGCTTCAAATGAACTGCTTTGCCAGCCAACACGGCTAGATTAGTTACCAGTCATATTTTCCACCAGCCACGTTTGTTTGTTTTCTCCCTACCTAACTTTACGGTTCATCTTCTCCGTTTCAGTGTAGCTCGTAGTCGATACCGCACGCTAGGCATGTAGCCGACGGTTGTACAATGAGTCACAACATAAGTGTTCATGGGAAATGTAGGATTACTACAAGCAGCGTTGCCAGATAAAGATTACGTTTCCAAACCAAACGCAAACAACACCGCCCACATTTCTTGGCAGAAAACAGACTAATCCTACAACCTGACACATGGTTTCTGCAGCCAGCCGGTTCAAACAGACGCAGTGATGTTTGCTTCATTCATCAACGGCCAAAATGGCTAGTAACTTTACAATGTTACCCGCCAAAGTTAATTTTCGCCCACATTTGGCGGGTTGGCGAGTGTCAATTTAAAGCTGTGGTAGTAACAAAGTTATTAGCACTTCCGTCTTATTTGTCGTACACACAGTCCTGTCCATATTCTATCTGTGGACATGTTGTTATGCTGTTTGTATGCACACAAAACAGCGTCATGGATTGTTATCAACTGGTATTGCTAACAATGGCTAACATGGCTAGAGCTAACCCCACAATGAAAAATCTGACTTGTAAATGGAACGCATTCAACTCGGGTGTGACGTCATTCCCAGCTCCGGCCTCCGAGTTCCGAGGTAAATGGAACGCACTAAGATACCAGACTCCAAATCTGGATCTGCTTTCTCCATTGTGTAGAGTTTTTTTTTTTTTTCAACTTTTTGATCTACAGTTTTTATCTTTTTCTTTTATTCTCCCCAGATCAAATCCCTAGATTATTTCATACAATCCATACAGTATGAGTTATACATTGAGTTCAGACTGCAGTTCGCTGATTGGAAAAAAATTGGTTTTCATCCAACAGCTTTTCAGGCAGAAACCACTACGAAATCAAGTAATATGTTTTTCATATAATGTCACACTGAGGTCAAAGGATGATAGAGGAGGACAAAACCACCCTAGGAGTTATTAAACATACAGTATATATTTGTTTTTCTTTTTAACAACTAATGAAAAGATAATATAATTAAGTGCTATAAAATTGTCCATGTTGAGCTTCATTATTGGTTGTGCTCTCGCCTAAACCAGCGGTTGAATAGTCAAAGAAGGCCTTCTGAAATAGGCCAACAATAATCTGTGTTTAAGGTACATTGTTTGTTTAAAAAAAAAAAAAAAAAAAAAAAAAAAACCTCAATGAGATACACAGAACACTTGTGCAAGTAAAGCAAAAATGACACTTTGATAGGAAAAAAACACTGTCAAAATTGTACCTGTAAAAATAAAACATTTGATATTGTATTTACATGTTATTGTTCTCTAAAAGAGCTAAATATATCATCTATACATTTGTAATAACGGTTTTAAACAAAAAGTTATTGGGAGGAAATAAAGGCATTCGATTTACAAAAAGTGCTATGATTACAACAACAAAAAAGCAGCTTGCTAACATCTCTTGTAAAAACAACAAACCTTCACAAGATACAAAATATATAGCAAACTTCCATAAATGCTTTGAAACATTACACATTCAACTCTATATTTCACATAACCCAGAACAATATTGTGTCCATTCATGTCTCATTCAGGAAGAGAAAGGGGGAACTTAACACTTCTAGTTCATCATCATGTTTTGAATTTCAGAGCACAAAAACAACATGAGTATGTGAGGTAAATAACACTATTGGGTTATATATGGATCAAACATTTCATGGAACCAAGATGCACCATCTGTTGACTGCTGTGGTGGAGGGGAAAAGGTAAAAGTGCAGGCTGTACATTTTTGCCATATATTGAAAGTATTAAAAGTGTCCAAAATAATGTCTATTTTGCAGATGAAATATGTAATTATTGTTTCATGAAATAGTATAAATCAGATAACATCTGGCAAAACCTTTGTGACTTTTCATCCTTCAGTTGCCTTGTTGTTGTTATATGGCTGGGTTATTAATTGACATTTTTCAGTATGTGTCAACATGATACCAGAGTTGATACTTCTACCAAAACAATATATTAACCAAGTTTGTCTACAAAACCTTGATTTCATTTTACAAAAGAAGCAGAACTGGACTCAAATGCTGAGCATGTATGTCATTCTTGGGAACACTAAAGGTCCCCTTACTAGTATGGGCTGCCCTTTAAACAGCATCTCACAGCCTTCATCAGAACATCGAGTTTGCTGAGTTTTTATGGAGTTTGTTCACTTGTCATAGTGTGACTTAAAGGGTAACTACCGTTTTTTTCAACCTGGATCCTATTTTTCTATGTTTTTGTGTCTAAGTGACTGATGGGAACAACAATCTTTGACAATGGTCCAGTGTTAAGCGTGAACTCTGTAGCCACAGACCAGGCTGCAATGTAACCCTATGGGCACATGCATCATCAATTTAGTCCACTAAAAGTGCTTTATTTGCCACTGAAAGGTTCAGATTAATATTCTAAGTGTCATACTACATTACAGGGTACAAGCGGCCGAAATGGGTTTCCCCAGGAGGGTGGCTGGCGTCTCCCTTAGAGATAGGGTGAGAAGCTCAGTCATCCGTGAGGAGCTCAGAGTAGAGCCGCTGCTCCTTCGTGTCGAAAGGAGCCAGTTGAGGTGGTCCGGGCATCTGGTAAGGATGCCCCTAGGGAGGTGTTCCAGGCACGTCCAGCTGGGAGGAGGCCTCGGGGAAGACCCAGGACTAGGTGGATGGATTATATCTCCAACCTGGCCTGGGAACGCCTCGGGATCCCCCAGTCGGAGCTGGTTAATGTGGCTTGGGAAAGGGAAGTTTGGGGTCCCCTGCTGGAGCTGCTACCCCCGCGACCCGAAACCAGATAAGCGGACGAAGATGGATGGATACTACATTATGGAAAGGATCCCTACAGATATATACCTTTAAAACCTCTTAAAGACCTTTCTGTTTAACCAGAATCAGCTCTGAGGTCGCTAGCGCTAAACCCACCAGATTCCAATTTAAAAATCAATACTTTTAGCGTGTATAGAGCCAACATATTTTCACATGTAAATCGGTAAACTATGAGTTTATTTCAACCAAAACTAGAGTTGTGATGGTTGGAAAAGTGGAAAGACGACCCAAAATGTCTTTTCATAGTTTGATTTTGTTTCTGTCGACTTTGAATGAAGTGTATTTTATGATGCTAAAATTACTATTTATTTACATAGAGTCTGGTGGGTTTAGCGAACGCAATTTCGTGGATGTTTTTATGTTTAAAACCGAAAGGTCGACCTCCATAGCAATCCTTTCCATAATGTTGTCAGACACTTAAACATTAATCTGAGCCTGTCACTGGCAAAACGAGCACTTTTGTGAAAGTAAATACAAGCTGGACAATTGCCCTATTAACTTACATTGTAGCTTGTTTCTCCAGCGATCTTGCTTAATACTGACCACTGTCAAAGATTGTTGTTCCCATCAGTCACTTAGACACAAAAACATAGGAAAATAAGTTCCAGGTAAAAAAAAACGGTAGTTACGTTTTAGTATGGGATTTTGGTCACATGATCAAATATAAATGCCAAATGTCATCCAAACGTATAGCAACCAAACAAGAACTTTTTTAAAACTCTGAAATTGAGAAACAGAGTTATAAGTGTGCATCTTTTCCATTTATAGGGAGTACGAAGTAGCCAGCACTTAGAGTAGGTGTATTTGCCCTCAGTTTTAATCAAAAGTTTGATTAAAATCAGGAAGTATTGGGTCAAAGAAGAAACAGCTTTGATGTCAGCTTTCAGTACACATTAGGGTATTCAGTGCTAGACAAACATTTCAGTCGATACCCAGCTCTACTTTGCTGCACGGTGATGGATGTAATTACGTTAATTGTATGAGACATGAGACCAGGCCCATAACCCCATGACTAGCAACAGCTGGACAACACAGTAACTGCAATAGGACTGCCAACTAAGCCAAAGATAGCCCGGTCTGTGACCTCAGAATCCTGTATATTACATCATTATTTGGAGTTCGCTACGTAGACCTTAGCTGTAAAAGTTGTAAAAGCAGCAGTTGCATCTTTAAAGGTATTATTGTGACCTCACAAATGTTTACTGTCAACCCAGAATGAGAAGTTTGCCCAGGGTGACATTTTTAAAATAAAAATAAAAGGTTTGGCTTTTCCCCTTAGGTTTGCATAGGGAATGCTATGTGACCGGATGACAGAGTGACATATGGGGAGCTGAAGTCACAAATGAGGCTAACCCAAACTGATGACGTGTCAAAGTGATGCATCAGTGCTCACTGTTGTTTACTATGATTCTGTTAACATTTTGTTTGCAAAATTATCTCCTGAACCTACATTTTCCAATCAATAGACCCACTTATTTCACAGATGTATTCTGTATCTGCTTGATCCAACACTTCGTTGAAGCTGTATAATGTTTACACAGTCCAATATTCAAACCCAAGACTCCATGTTTTCAAGGGCCATCCAAAGATTCCAGCATATATCTTTGGAAATGTTGAGATTGTGTGTGAAAGGTTATCCTATGGGAAACATGGGAAATGTATAAAAATATGATGTGCATCTGTTCCAACGCAGCCATTATTTGAGCCATTTTTCCATATGTTCCACATTTAAATCACAGCAAACAGCTATGTTATATTATATGTATTGTATTTAAAATAAGGCACAACTTCTGCTTGCAATGTATAATTTGAATATGATTGTGTCCATACTGATGACTGAGTAGTGAAGCAACTGTGCATGACTTAAAGGGTAACTACCATTTTTTTCAACCTGGATCCTATGTTCCTATGTTTTTGTGTTTAAGTGACTGATGGGAACAACAATCTCTGACATTGGTCCAGTATTAAGTGAGATCGCTGCAGTCGGCAGCAGTGAAACAAGTTACAATGTAAGTTAATAGGGCAATTGTGCAGCTTGTATTCATGTTCACAAAAGTGCTTGTTTTGCCGCTGACAGGCTCAGATTAATATTCTAAGTGTCTGACAACATTATGGAAAGGATTTCTAAGGAGATCGACCTTTCTGTTAAAGAGTAAGATCCTTTTTTTAAACATAAAAACACGAAATTGCGTTCGCTAAACCCACCAGACTCCATGTAAATAAACAAAACTATGAAAAGCCGTTTTGGGTCGTCTTTCCACTTTTCCAACCATCACAACTCTAGTTTTGGTTGAAATAAACACATAGTTTACCGATTTACATGTGAAAATATGTTGGCTCTATACACGCTAAAAGTATAGTTTTTTTAAATGGAGTCTGGTGGTTTTAGCGCTAGTGACCTCAGAGCTGATTCTGGTTAAACAGAAAGGTCTCAAAGAGGTTTTAAAAAGGTCTATCTCAGAAAGGATTCTTTCCATAATGTTCTCACACACTTAGAATATTAATCTGAGCCTGTCAGCGGCAAATAAAGCACTTGTAGTGGACTAAATTGACAATGCCATATTACTTGCCCAATGTGCCCCATAGGGTTACATTGCAGCCTGGTATGCGTTCATGCTTAATACTGGACCAATGTTAAAGATTGTTGTTCCTATCAGTCACTTAGACACAAAAACATTGGAAATAAGGTCCTGGGGTCCGTTTCAGGAAGGAGGTTTAACAAACTCTGAGTCTAACCCTGATCTCTGAGTTGATGTACCCTGAGATGGAAACTCTGAGTTTTCGGTTCCAGAACAGCTGATATGAGCTGGTTCAATCAACTCCGAGTATGTTCACGCGCGTGCACCACTATAATTAAAAGGCAGTATGAGTGGAGCCATGATACTACGATTCACCATGGTAACAACCACAAACAAAGGGGTCGGGGGAAATACTCATGCGCACAAACAGCGAGTTTGAACATGCATTTCGTTAAAAAAGCAAGACAGCAGCTGCTGCTGCTGCAACAGAGAGAGAATTGGTGTGGAAGAAAATTGCTGCTCGAGTCAATGCGTAAGCATTAACAGTGTATTAATTTCATATTTAATCACAGTTAACTTATAATATTACTGGTGAAAACTGGAATTGTATTACACCTATAATTTCATTTGGGTGCAATCCTGCGGGCGAAAAAGTAAGCTACTACTATATCCCATTCTGAGGCTGCAGCACCATGGTCATTATCAGAACTATAATGTATAATCATTTATTTCTTTTTAATGGCTCTCACTGGTTTGTATCCGGGGAACAACTACAAAAAAACGTTTAAAAAACGTTTCAGAGCGAGTCACACTTTTCTGACAGCTACAGTATGATCCGCATCACCAATAAAGAAAACTGCTGTTTGCAAAAACGGTAATGCGACACAAAGAATCTGCTGGTAGCCTATGTTAAAGAATGTCCACGATGGTGGATGTTAGTAATATGAGGACGGATAAGGTATCTACATATGGCCCATATGATGGATTGTGAAAAAATGTGGAAATGAAAATACATTTAGTCGGTACTCAATATCATCTCCCGACATAAACTCTCTGTGAAGTAATACAGCTTCTTCATCAACGGGATCGTCGACAAAAGGACATGTTTGAGAAAAAAACATTTTATAATCTGCCTAACAATAAGTTGTATTTATTAAGTTTTTATTCATGCAGATAACAAACTGCATTAAAATGCGCCTGATACAGACTGAATGAATGAATGAATGAGAGAGCGCTGTGTCAGAGGGAGGAGACAGAGAAGAAAACCTGCTCCCCACCAGGTCAGGTTCACAGACTCAGTTACCATAACTGAGTCTGAGGTTAAGTTACCATAGTAACTGACTCTGAGATTAAGTTACCATAGTAACTGACTCTGAGGTTAGGTTACCATAGTAACTGACTCTGAGGTTAGGTTACCATAGTAACTGACTCTGAGGTAAAGTTCCCTCTCTTTCTGAAACAGAAAGCCCAGAGTTACCCTCATCTCAGGGTTAACTAACTCAGAGTATTCACTAAACCTGCTTTCTGAAACTGACCCCTGGTTGAAAAGAAAACGGTAGTTACCCTTTAATGTTGCGTTTGTGTTTGTGTGGACTGGTTGAGGCACTGACTGTCCATCTGAGGTGAAATGCAGCTACTGCTCATTGCTTCTCTTCACTACTCCAGACCAACCGTCAACCTGGTTCATTAGCAGTAAATGCCATGCTGGGTGGAGCTCTGCTACATACAGCTTTCAACTTTGCTCTAAATCTCTTAATTAACAAAAAGCCTAAGACAAGCTTGATGGTTTGGTTGGAGGAGGAAGCCCTGCCTGACATGCAGAAAAGAGCAAAAATACAATCTGAAAATGTTAAAGCAACATGATGTAACTGTTTTACCTTAAAACATCAGCCTCAATATCAATGTAATGCCGCACTTGACTTGTAATAGGGAGAGTGGTGCCTCTGTTCACACTCTGCACCTCTAACGCCTGTTATGCCATGGTCTGGGTGAATACTCATTTCTGACTGGCTGTAGGGTATCAGAGATTTGTACGTATTTTGCCGATTTCTGCTTATATTCTATATGTAGCTCTTGGTTCAAGAGCGGCTGGAATATTTGGTAATCGGAGCACACCTTTTGTTTTATTTGCCATTAATCTGGTAAATGAATGCTAACTTCACTTTTAATGTGCATATTGATTGTGCACTTGGTCGAAACTAATGTTTTCTTTAAATATGAAATGTTTAAGTTGGAGTACATCATCTTAGATTGTTTATGCTTTATCATTTGTGAGATGCTAGGCTGAGGGTGTTTTTTTTTTTTTTAGTCAAGGGGGTATGGCAGTAGCCTGGCTCCACCCTCCTACGTACTTCCGCTCAATTTTCATTTTCCTTCAGTACTCCGTCTGGGTTTGCGGTATAGTCTTGGATTTTCTCCGGCCAATCTTTACCGGTCCAATCAGTGAACAGAGGGAGTGGCTGAGAACGATGACGTTGAGGACGTGCGCTAGAAAGTTGTGAGCGAAGCCATTCGGTCTGTTGTGGCAACGCTGCTGAATATCCAGAAGTTAAAGCCCGAGAAAGACCAACCCTTGCTGAGTTGTGTTGGTGGCCATGATGTTGTGGCCCTCCTCCCCACGGGGTTCGGGAACAGTTGGATTTTCCAGCTCACTCCGTTAGTGGTGAAGGAGTTGGCTAAGGCTAACACTAGCGATGCTAAGCCGACGTCACGACCAAACGTTACCAAACGGGCAGATCCAATAGTTTTAAACTTCAACAGAATACCTGCCTTCAAGGAAGTTAACACTTGTCAATGGAGAGAGGCCAGACTCTCTGGACAAATGAAATGGACCAGAGTCTGGTGGGACCAGTCTAGTGGACCAGAGTCTGGTGGGACCAGGCTAGTGGACCAGAGTCTGGTGGGACCAGTCTAGTGGACCAGAGTCTGGTAGGACCAGGCTAGTGGACCAGAGTCTGGTGGGACCAGGCTAGTGGACCAGAGTCTGGTGGGACCAGGCTAGTGGACCAGAGGGACCTGGCTAGTGGACCAGAGTCTGGTGGGACCAGGGTAGTGGACCAGAGTCTGGTAGGACAGGCCAGGATGGAGGTCCAGTGAAAATATGAATTAAGCTATGGAGACCCTTGCCGTTTTAAAAAGAAACACATTAGGACTCCTACTCATCCCAATCATTTTTGTAGATACGAAATTTGCATTTTTTTATGGTTCATTTTTGCATACCACCCTTGCAGTGAGCCTTTATGTTACATACTGTACAATACAATTGTACTAGGTAGCACGCATAAACACTTAATGACTTGCAGATGTAAAATCAGCTTTCTGCATCTTCGCATCCGGTCAATAACTAACTTTTTTTTGTTTCAAACAAGGTCATCTAACTATACTTCTTAGAAGTTTGTCAGGAGAGTGACGTTTGATAAAATACCGTTTTTATTAACTTAAGGCACAGTGACACAAGCAACAGCTCAGTAGCCATGTTCAAAACCACCAGCAGTGACATATTCAGCCTGCAGTAAAGATAACTGGACTGGGGGGGCTGACAGGGATCCTTTCAGCTAGCTGACTGGGTAAGGCTCCTCAACAGTGAATGGCTACATGTGTTTGGGTGTCGCAATGCAGAGCCTAATTTCTGGTTTTGTGTGTGTGTGTGTGTGTGTGTGTGTGTGTGGATAGGGTGTTTAGGGGGGGGGGGGGGGGGGGGGGGAATTGTAAAATGACAGCCCTTGGTATCCATATAATCTCCATATTGAAATGATGCAACACATTCACATTCTCACTCCCATCACGTAACACACATGCTTGGTCAGGTGCCTTTGGCGTTGTTATTAACGCTAAACGTCTCCTTTAGCGTCATATCTAAACACGCTTGGTCAGGACTCTTGGAGTCACTTTTTGGCGCTCTGGGTCAGGATGTACGTTTAACTGACATGCGGCACAATAACAGGACCGTTAGGTTTAGGAAAAGTTGGCGGGTGGGGTTAGTGACACGCAGGACAAGAACGTAGGTAGAAGTGGGAATGGAACTCATGAGCAGAAAAAGTGTAGTTTGGCAGTACTTTCAGTCAAAAGAAGGCCATTCAAGTCCAGCTACATGTTCAACCTGCAATGCTGATTAGTCTGGTGGTGGTGAGGACCCTAAACAATACACAACATCACCGCTGTTACAACATCTGGTATCAAACATCTGGAAGAATATGAGTTGAGCATGAAGGAATCTACAGACAGCAGCCAGAATGGAGCAACTTCAGGAACGGCAAAGGAAGGACAGTCACAGCTAAAAACTGGTGTTAACCAGACAGTGCCTCTCCCAGGCTGTCAGCTGTTCTCTCGGCAAAATGAGTCTCCCTACAGTGGGAGCGAAGCAAACGTTAGCTTTCTTATTTCACCCACCCAACATGCCTTCATCATACACCGGTTAGCGAAAATTTGCCAAACAAAATTGTCACTCATCTGGCGATAGCGATGTGCTTTCCTACGATGTGAAAAGAGCGTGTGAATTCAAGTGAATTAAGTTGTTACATTTAACTATTTTAGAGGCTGTGGACGTTGTTTACTTCATTAATGTGTTTACTGTGTTAATGGACTGAGGATGGGAGGAGGATTCAGTATTCAGTTTTGGATTCGGCAGAATCTTAACCAGTGGATTCGGTATTCGGCCGAACCCCAAAAATCTGGATTCGGTGCATCCCTACTTCATACTAAATCATCTTAGAGCGCAGTGGAGCTGCTGCTCTGCCCAGTGTGTCCCATACAGACGCTGAAGGGTGCTTTTTGCGTTGTATCTGACGCTGAGAGACACTGCCCAAGCGTCAGTATTTTACGAGTTGGGAGTGAGAACGGGTTGAATGATGAGATGCGTCATTGCCCTGAACAGTCTACAGTAATGTTTCAGGGGAAAACAAACTCCAAAGATGCATCACGTCAGCTTTCATAAAAATGTCCCCACTGTTGGAGTTAAGATAAAGATAAAGCTTGATGAGAAATTCAACCAACTACCAAAATGAAAAGTGAAACTGTAATACTGTTGCTCAGTAGTTTCTACTCATCTATAATCATGTGAATGAACTTCTGCGGTATGGATTGATCAAAAGGACCAGATGGATGTTTTGCATGTTTTAGCCTTTTTTACTTTGAGTTTGAGATATTTGGATTTAGTTTTCCCAAATTCCAGGAAGCCATTGTTTTCCTATCATTTCACTACTTATTGCAGAGACTTGAAATCGGGTTGTGTAATCATCACAGTGAACGTTAGGTCTGCTGCTGCTGACAAGGTGACCGTGCACATTACTGCATAATGCAAGCGCATACATTACAGTGATAGTACTGACAAAAATACAAGCAGACCACTGTAATGGATTAGCTGACTCCAGTAACTAGATTTCCTTACTGATTAGAAATTAATGAAACACAATAGCTGCATGGAACATTGCAAAAACAAATCTCCCAAAATTTGGTATGCTTTGGAAAATGGTCAGCTGTCATTAATGGTATATGATGTATTAAATAGATGTAAATCGCAAAAGACATCCCAAAACTACAGTTTGGTCCCTACAACAAATAAGAAAGACGTAAAACAACAGTCAACTGTGATGACAGATGAAATCACAAAGTTCAAAGTACTGTCCGAACAGTAACATACATCCCAAAATCTGCTTACTAAGGCCAATCTATTCTAAAGCATGGGGGGGTTAAGTAAAGAAAAGAAAATGTCACTGCAATCAAATTACTATTAGCATCCATCTATGTGAAAATTCTCCAACTCCCAAAAGACTTAATCATGTTTAAACTGACACAGCAAAGCCATGTTCACATTATTATTATACGCGCGTGTGTGTGTGTGTGTGTGTGTGTGTGTGTGTGTGTATGCTTTCTTTCAGTGCTGATCACCTTGTGTTTATGTATGCTCATGTTGTCATATGAAATGGACAGAAGTGCTAATATCTTCAAACACACGTAGCATCTTGTTTCATTGTCTGAGGGGGTGGTTGTGTAGCTCGACATGTGTGTGTGTGTGTGTGTGTGTGTGTGTGTGTGTGTGTGTGTTTGCCAGGCCCAGCACGTACTGGATCACTGAAAAGCTTGGTGGAAGCGGGGCAGTGTAGTGGGTGTGCTCAGGTTGGATATGAAGGAGGAGGGCAGCCTTTGAAGCGGACTCTCTGCAGCCTCCGGGCCTTCGGGAGGCTGGGGGGGAAGCTGGACCAGAGGAGCCGGCTCTTCGTTGGGCGGATAGGCGACGCCCTGCCCCCCGCTGCTGCCCCCTGCCTGGCTGTATGGGGGGCCGTTGAGTGGCAGGAAGTTAAAAAGTTGCGAGAAGTCCATCAGGGAAGAGGATGAGGCCAGAGAGTCGCCTGCGGCGGCTGCTGCCATCGGGGTGGCCATTTTGGACAGGGACACGCCCTCGCTCACTTCCTCCAGCACGCCCACTTGAGGCTCCAGCTCCAGTTTGGAGGAGGAGAGTTGCGGTTCCTGGGCTGCAGAGGACGAGGAGGGCATGCTGCTCTGCAGCTCCATCAGGTAGGTCTCCAGTTCTCCCTTTAGATTCTGCTCCCGCTCCTGTGAGACGCTGTATGAGGTAAAGTTGGAGCCCAGTGGGTACTTAAAAGAAAATGAGTGTGTGGGGGTGGGGAAGGGCTCTGTGTCCAGGACGGGGCCCGCGTACATGTTGAGCTGGTGCGGCCTTGTTGTCAGCATTCCCGGGAGCTCGTCCTTGATGCCCCCGGACGCCATATCGTAGACAACGGGCTCCAGCGAATCAGCTGGCTCAGTTTTGACCCTTAGCAGCTCCCGTGCGTGGCTCTTCTTCACGTGACGCGTCAGGTGGTCCTTCCTGCCAAAGCGCTGGGCGCAATACTGACAGAGGAAGTCCTTACGTCCAGTGTGCACCACCATGTGGCGCCGCACATCTTTACGGGTGTAAAATCGCCGCTCGCAATGCTCGCAGCGGTGCTTCTTCTCTTTGGTCCCGCTGGAGGACTTGCCAGCGTGTGTTTTGAGGTGCTCCAGAAGGACCCCGGTGCTGGGGAATGGCTGCAGGCACACTTGGCAGGTGAGGTCTCCGCTGTTGGCGGCGTGGAGGGCGAGGTGGCGCTTGAAGCCCAGCTTGGTGTTGTAGCTCTTGCCGCACTCCTGGCAAGTGAATGCCTCCTTGTAGGGGTCGTGAGTGTGCAGGTGATTCTTTAAGTGATCCTTGCGGTGGAACATTTTCTCACAGTATGAACACTTGTGGTTTTTTTCTGGCGAGTGAGTCGCCATATGCCTTGGAACACAGACACATTCTATAAGCACTCAGAATTGTTGCAGTCATGTTTTAAGTAGTAGGCATGCGTTACATCACACATAAACACAAAACCTGGAGAGAAAAACTAAACTAGTATGCATCAACACAGCATTCTGATTACTACTGAGCACTACGTTATGTTACTATGCCCTGCTTAGCTGCGGCCGCACTGGCTCCCGATAGCACCGGACATTTAACAAATGAGCAAATGAACCACTTAGACCAGTGAGTCCAGCAGATTGTGTGCAGCGTAAAAAACAAAACACTTTCACCCAGGAAACGCTCGTTCTATCCTCGGGAGTGTTTCAACCACCATCTTTCTCAAGTTTCTCCTAAACTTAACGAGTCGTTTTGGTGTCTAAACTTCACTGTCATCGCTGCATGACGCTCACTTTTTCTGGCTAAACTCCACTTCCACGGCCCCTGAAAGCACCGTCATCTGGAGGGGCCTGCAGCTGGCTCTCAGTCACCTATTGGCTCCTAAACAACTGCTGCTGGTAGCCAGCGTCCCGGAGCTCTGTATCAGCTAAATACAACCAGCAACTGCTGCTCGGATTTCGTTCTACTGCACTATAGACTGTTGACATTACAGCGCTTAACTTAGTTTAAATACTTCTATTTTTGTATATAATATATGGTCTATTGGTGAAGTAGCTTTGATCACTTTGAGAGGGGGGTGGGGGGTACATTTTGTCCCCACCAGGGATAAAATAATTCAGCAGGGATATGTAGACCAGAAAGGGGGAAATCCCACGCATCTCCCCAAATTGCACCCTCTATCTATCTATCTATCTATCTATCTATCTATCTATCTATCTATCTATCTATCTATCTATATACAGTGCTAAGCATAAGTGAATACACCCATGCTGAAGTTGACTAAAAAGAGGAATACAAAATCATCTTTAGGAAATTGATCTTAATGCCTTAATTAAAAATATGAGGAAAAATCAAACCTTTAAGGACACCAATTTTCTTTGTGAATGAATAAATGTTCTTCCTTAAAATACAGGGGGCATAAGTCAGTACAGCCCTATGTTAAATTCCCATAGAGGCAGGCAGATGTTTATTTTAAAATGCCAGTTATTTCATGGATCCAGGACACTATGCATCCTGATAAAGTTCCCTTGGCCTTTGGAATTAAAATAGCTATAGATTGGCATGGTTTTATTTCAGTTAGCCTAATAGCTGGTTTGATTTGCATTGAGAGATGATTTTATAGAAAGTACCCCATGCCAATCTGTAGGTATGGTGAAGGGGATGTGATGATGTGGGGGCCAAGGGAACTTTATATCAGGATGCATAGTATCCTGGATCCATGAAATAACTGGCCTTTCAAAATAAAAGTCTGCCTGCCTCTATGGGAATTTAACATAGGGGTGGACTTACTTATGCCCCCTGTATTTTAAGGAAGAACATTTATTTATTTACGATACATTATTCATTCACAAACAAAATTGGTGTCCTTAAAGGTTGGATTTTTCCTATTTTTTTAAATTAAGGGATTAATATCAATTTCCAAAAGATGATTTTTTTTATTCCTCTTACCTCAACTTTAGCATGGGTGTATTCACTTATGCTTAGCACTGTATCTTTAGGTGTAAAGAGAAAAGCAACATGCTGCAGCCTGCTGTGCCCTGCTGCGTGTCTGTACCGTAGCAGCTTGTATTTGGAGACGAAAGCCTTGGTGCAGTCGGGGTGGGAGCAGCGGTACGGTCTTTCTCCTGTGTGAGAGTACGAGTGCACCTTCAATTTCTCCAGACTGTTGAAAGCCTTCTGACACTCCTGGCAAGAGAAATTCTTCTTGGGCTTCCCCTCGGCTCTCCTGCGCCTCCCAGCGGGCGGCGCAAGCTTGGTTCTCTCCAGGAGGTGGTCGCGGTGGCCCTGGTTTCCCGTGGCCATGGCACTCTAGGGCTGAGCAGCTACATGGACAGGGGCGCAGTGCCCAACTAGTACTGATGCAATTGTTCTATCCAGTTTTATGTGCTCAACACCGCCCGGACTCAGGGGCCTGAGAAAGAGAGAGAGAGAGAGAGAGAGAGAGAGAAAGAGAGAGAGAGAGAGAGAGAGAGAGAGAGAGAGAGAGAGAGAAAGAGAAAGAGAGAGAAAGAGAGAGAGAGAGAGAGAGAGAGAAAGAGAGAGAGAGAGAGAGAGAGAGAAAAAAGATTATCTGAACAGTTCGGTTTCAGGTTGTTGACTGAATTGCTAGCAGTTCTTAAGACACTAAAACCTAAGTCATAAATCGACTGATTTGAGGCCCATCTCACACAACAAGTTCAACTTAATCTGGCCCTGAGCTCGTAGCGTCCATGTGACCCACAAGGAGCTCTTAATTACAAGCAATATAATCAGAAAGTCGGGGTCTTAGTATGACATGAGCTCAAATGATACCTGCGGGGAAATTCGATTAAAGCAGCAGCTGCCTGTCTCTCTGTCTGTCTGTCTGTCTGTCTGTCTGTCTGTCTGTTTGTCTGTCTATCCGTCCATTCAGACGGTTCCTGCTGCCAAATAGAGAGGAGAGAAAAACTAGTTCATGTCTGATGAAGTTTATGTGCTCGAAATAATGCATTTATGACTTACAGGGAGCTTTTCAATAGTGTGAGTTTATTCATTTCTAATAAAAAAAAACCAGCAGGTATATATTTTATTTCCAATTATTTTATATATATATATATATATATATATATATATATATATATATATATATATATATATATATATATATATATATATATATATAATATTATTATTATTATTATTATTATTATGTGTTGGACGTCAGAGTATGGGCTTATCTGCTCATGTAAGCTACCGACCGTTACATTGAAACCATCCAGAAAATAGACGGTACCGTAGGGTGATTTAACGTCACCGCTCATTTTACACACAGTTCAACAACAAAAGAAAACGCTGAGTGAACATTACTAGCTACATTTTTCATGTTGGTTTTGAGCGGTATGCACCCCCACTAACCTGGAAAACGGTTTTAAATCAGTAACGTTACTACAGCATGTCAGAGGAATACACACAGTCTCCTGCAGCGGGAGTCAGAGGCAGAGGGGCCGTCACAGCAGCGTGGCTAACGTTAGCTTCTTGTCTCATCTGGCGTCTGATAAACAGGAAATTCATCAACTTCAGTGTCCACCATGCTATTTTCCAATAAACTGTAGCTGTCACATTTCACGGGCGTGAGTGCGGATTTCATGTTGCGGCTTTCGTCGCTGTTTATCACTTATTGAGTGAAGTAGGACTCGCCCTGTTGTTTATTTGGTTGCCATAACTTAGCGAGTGATGACGTCCTGTCACTGTTCCAGTTGCTCTGCTCACCCTAGGGGGAGAGAGAGCTCACCCTAGGGGGGAGAGAGAGCTCACCCTAGGGGGAGAGAGTGCTCACCCTACGGGGAGAGAGAGCAGATGACAGTTGCTTGAGTTCAGTAGAGCAGACGGCGCTACGACTTTATGAATTTTCATAAACAGCTGAAGGAGCGGGGGTGCGCGGTGTACATAGCGGAAACCCTGTTGTGCGTCGGCCCTATTTCTGATACCGTGGCGCTAGAAATTTTACCGTGGCGGACCGCCACTATGCTATCAACATAGAGGAAACACTGAACGTAGTAAACTAAAGTAACTTTAGAATAAAAACATATAGTGCTGGACTCGGTCGAGACCAACTACAATATTTGGCGAGTCCAATGGCCGAGTCCAAGACAACTCTAAATACCAATGAGTCCAAGACGAGTCCAATACAATAGAAAAACGTCTTGAGTCCGAACTACAGCTCTGCTTCATACAAACCTGTGTCTTTTTGCACTTGTATAACTTCTCCTACAAATCCTGCCAACATATTTATCCACTTACATGTCACGCAAGCACTGCAGCCACAGCCTACGCTCCCAAGCCTTTATTACCTTCATGGTCCCATCGGTTCGTACAGAGTTTGGCAAAAAAGGCTTTTGCTCTGAGTCTGGACTCAAGTACTACAGCCCTGGCAATGTAACCCAATGGGGCAATAGTACACCCTCGATTTTTGTCCTCTAAAAGTGATTGTTTTTGCCACAGGCAGGCTCAGATTGTTATTAAAAGCATTTGATAACATTATCGACCTACTTCCTTGTTTACTGCTGCAATGAAACGCTTGGTTACGCTGTAACCTTGCTTCTCTGAGTTTAGATTCCAGTCAGATTTCTTAATTGAAGTTTTCTTTAAAATAGTGTTACAATCTTATCTCGTCTAGTTCTCGTGAACCCAATCTTGTGTCTCGTCCCGTCTCGTGAGCTGGGTGTCTCGTCACACCCCTATTCGTTATTCATTTAACTTGGTTTAATTTTAAAGGTGCTCTAAGCAATGTTGGGTGACAGCACTTCTTGTTGACGTTCGAAGTATTGTCAAACAAAACTGAGGCTAGCTCGCCCCTCCCTCCTCCTCATCCCGTCCCCTCCCTCTCCCCTCCGCGCACTAACCCCCCCCCCAACCCACACCCCCAAATCCTTCTTGTCGGTTATTGGCTGGAACACTGGTTGTTATGTTTGGTGGTGAACGTTGGCCAGTTTGTTTTTGTTTCTGTTTGTGGAGCCTGGGCTGTCTACAGAGACCACGTTTTTTACAGTGTGTTCAGGGGACAGGCAGCTAGCAGATAGTGAGGAGATGTTTTTTACAGTGTGTTCAGGGGACAGGCAGCTAGCGGATAGTGAGGAGATGTTTTTTACAGTGTGTTCAGGGGACAGGCAGCTAGCGGATAGTGAGGAGATGTTTTTTACAGTGTGTTCAGGGGACAGGCAGCTAGCGGATAGTGAGGAGATGTTTTTTACAGTGTGTTCAGGGGACAGGCAGCTAGCAGATAGTGAGGAGATGTTTTTGACAGTGTGTTCAGGGGACAGGCAGCTAGCAGATAGTGAGGAGATGTTTTTTACAGTGTGTTCAGGGGACAGGCAGCTAGCGGATAGTGAGATGTTTTTTACAGTGTGTTCAGGGGACAGGCAGCTAGCAGATAGTGAGGAGATGTTTTTTACAGTGTGTTCAGGGGACAGGCAGCTAGCGGATAGTGAGATGTTTTTTACAGTGTGTTCAGGGGACAGGCAGCTAGCAGATAGTGAGATGTTTTTTACAGTGTGTTCAGGGGACAGGCAGCTAGCAGATAGTGAGATGTTTTTTACAGTGTATTCAGGGGACAGGCAGCTAGCAGATGGTGAGATGTTTTTTACAGTGTGTTCAGGGGACAGGCAGCTAGCAGATAGTGAGGAGATGTTTTTTTACAGTGTGTTCAGGGGACAGGCAGCTAGCAGATAGTGAGATGTTTTCTACAGTGTGTTCAGGGGACAGGCAGCTAGCAGATAGTGAGGAGATGTTTTTTACAGTGTATTCAGGGGACAGGCAGCTAGCAGATGGTGAGGAGATGTTTTTTACAGTGTATTCAGGGGACAGGCAGCTAGCAGATGGTGAGGAGATGTTTTTTACAGTGTATTCAGGGGACAGGCAGCTAGCAGATGGTGAGGAGATGTTTTTTACAGTGTATTCAGGGGACAGGCAGCTAGCAGATAGTGAGGAGATGTTTTTAGAGTGTGTTCAGGGGACAGGCAGCTAGCAGATAGTGAGGAGATGTTTTTTTTACAGTGTGTTCAGGGGACAGGCAGCTAGCAGATAGTGAGGAGATGTTTGCTGTATGTGACAAAAAATGTTGTAGCCTAAAAAACGTGTGACATCACTTAGAGCACCTTTAAACCCATTTTATATATCCGAATACAATATACATTTTTTAAAGGCTGTGTGCAGAGCCACCCTGTGCCCCCCCTTATAGCCCCACCCTTGATGATGTGTCCAGGGTTGATCCCTCGGACGCTTCACAACGCTGTGTCCCCCCATTAGAGGATTTCCCCCATCTAATCATCAGGGCTGTGCTAGAGACATGAGCAAAAAAAATCCATTGTTTTTATTGAAAATCTTTTACATAACAAACACTCTGCAGCTGCCTTTCTCTCTCTCTCTCTCTCTCTCTCTCTCTCTCTGTCTCTCTCTCTCTCGCTGTCTCTCTCTGTCTCTCTCTCTCTCTCTGTCTCTCTCTCTCTCTCTCTCTCTCTCTGTCTCTCTCTCTTTCTCTCTCGCTCTCTCTCTCCAATTTGTAAGAGCTCCACATCCACAGGCGGCCATCGAATTATGATGACCTCATCCACATTCCTGAAATCATTTCAATATTAAGCCACCATGGCACTGACAACTTTAAGATAACACAAACCTATAATTTCTGTGGCCTACTCCAAAGCAACAGACTCCCAGAACGCCTTTTTCCCGACTCACGTTCTACTCTCCACAGCGCTGTCACCACAAGTCACCTCGCAAGATGGATAATGTTGTCACTTTTGACAACACTCTGAGCCTGTCAGTGGCAAAAACAACCACTTTTAGTGGACAAAAATCGAGGGTGCACAATTGCCCGGTTCCAGGTCCACTGGGTCTGGTTCATGGCGGCCCGTCACTGCGTTCTCGCTCAATACTGGACCAATTTCAAAGACTTTTGTCTATTAGACGCAAATGCATGGAGAAACAGTGTCCAGGTTGAAAAAAATCCTGAAATTACTCTTTAACTAGAGTGACGGCAAGGTTCAACATTAAGGATTTTTTTACTGTCCAATCTGAGTTTTCTGTTGCACGACTAAAACTACTTTTGAACGTACATGTTCCACCAAAACAAGTTCCTTCCTGAGGCTATTTAGCAGAGGCATCGTGGCTCTGTCCGGCGCTTAGCACCGCCCAAGACGATTGTGATTGGTTTAAAGAAATGCCAATAAACCAGAGCATGTTTTTCTTCCATCCCAGAATGCTGTGTGGACTAGCCAGACCCTCCTCCACAGAGCAGTGGAGGAAGGTCTGGCAATTCGAGACTATACTATATATGATTTAACAGATGATAACTTCCAAATCCATAATTTATTTTGACCATATCTCGCTCGCTGTCTGTGCAACACATAATCTCTCTCTCTCTCAGCAGGGCCCTTCTCCGTCACATGCTGTCTTGTCAGCTGCTCATGTGGTTCGCCTTCTTCTAAAATGTTAGAAACACCAAAGCAAAACCAGAAAACCCAAGGGCCCGCACATTTTAGTGTTGCTCCATTATTTCTGAGACCAGAAAGTGTCAGCGAGTTTCACTCGGCGATTCTGTCCAATAGACCAGTGGTTCTCAAACGTTTTTCAATAATGTACCCCTTTTGAATTGTCTCTTT
The DNA here is from genome assembly GCA_023566125.1 of Zingel zingel. Lineage (NCBI taxonomy): Eukaryota > Metazoa > Chordata > Actinopteri > Perciformes > Percidae > Zingel > Zingel zingel. Next base: position 24,619,459 of record CM042335.1, on the reverse strand, counting down.
AAGCCAAGTACCCCCTGACCAGCACTAATCATTTTGGTAGAAAAAAAGGTCTATATAAAGAGGAACAGTAAAGCACTGTCAGCGATAGATTTACTAAACAACAGTATGGAACTGAAAAAAACATTTAAATGCTGATGAGAAAAGGAGACAAAAACTGTTGGAAAAAGATGGTAGAAACAAGGAAGGAAGTAAGGCAAGAATAGGTCAAAATTAGTATCAAAAACTTCAAAAGCAGTGACATAACTTCAAAAAAAGTAGAAGGACAGTAGAAGGAAGGAAGGCAAGAATAGGTCCAAAGAAGGAGACACAAATGTCACATTTTTGGTAGGAAAAAAAAAAGTCTACATGAAGAGGAACTATGTTGTGGACAACAGCCTTGTAACTATTAAACATTTAGTTAAATATCTCACGTACCCCCTGCAGTCCTCCAAAGTACCCCTAAGGGAACATGTACCCCTATTTGAGAAACACTGCAACAGACCAATAGACCAGCGTCCATTTCAACCGCCTCACATTTCTTTACAATGTTTGGTGCCCTTGACAAAGCGCAATGTAAACCCAGAGCGTTGCAACTTCACCGCTGAATTGAACCGAGTCTAGCGAACTGTCGGTGTGAGAGCTCCCTCAGCACTTGAAGCATATTTGCTGAAGGCGATGCATTTGCATGATTTTGGCATGTTTTTTGATTGTTTGCGATTTGCTTTGGAGAAAATATATAAATGTAATGTAATGTAACGTAACCAGTGCATGTCCCAACATAGAGACAAGACCTGAAGTCAAGACTCCACTGACAAAAAGTGTGAAAAAGTATTGATGGAGACTTTTTAATCAAACCAGGAGTTAGAACTGAGTCACAAGGACACATTTCCTGTAGCTGCTTCACAAAACAAAGACATAGGCGGAAAATCTCAGGGGGGGTCAGGGGCCCAAGCCATGTAAGCCCCCCCCCCCCCAGAGATATCATTAAAACCATGCTGTGTATTGTAAATAATAAATACTTTAAATAATTGTGTAAGTATTACAACAATACAAACGCAAGCGGAGCTAACAAATGCGTTTATTAATTTTAAGTCCCCCCTCCCCTGCCTCACAGTGGTTTGGTCCACTGCTTGGTTTTCTCCCTGTACATAAACAGTACACAGAAGTCATGGGAGAGATCGAACTGCATCAGTAAGTAGCAGTAGCGGTTTTTGGCACGGGCGAAGCCGGCAGCCGCCCGGGGCGCATTTTTTCATGACACATGGGGCGGCACGAGCACTTAAAAGAAATAATCCTCAAAGTGGTTTTCTACTGTATTATCTATCATTTCACCGTGTGGGGAATTGGCAAATTGGCGCCCCTGCTTGCTGAGAAGAAGCTGTGTGAGAAGGGGAAAGGGGAGCGGGGAGCGGAGGACAGTTCTGGGTCGAACAGGTTGCTGGGCAGAGGCGCCGATACCATTGGTGCTCCGCTAATACTGAGCACCCACGAATCTGATCGTGGTTATGTGTCCGTTAAACTTTTCATCTCAATCCTATCCTGAGTTGAAAGATAGCCTACTTTACGGCTTTATTATCGAGTTGATAGGCGTGTGTGTTCGTGTCGGCCGTCTAAAATGCAAACATTTTTGGACTACTTTTTTTTTTAAAGGGCGTGCGCCCGTGAGCACCCACGGAGGAAAACAAATCTGCCCTTATGTTGCTTGGTCTCCGAAATGGAACGGTCCGGACAAGGGGGGGGGACGGGGGATGATAAGGATCTATCGGAGATCTATCCCCACTTTTGGACTGCTCTCAGGATTGCACTTACTCTGTCAGTCACTGAGGCTCAAGGAGAGAGGAGCTTTTCAAAACTAAAGTTGATCAAGTCATACCTGAGGTCAACATGTCCCAGGAAAATTGACTATTTTATTTGCTGATGATACTGATTTAATCTGTTCTGGGGAATATTTGGAACAACTCTTGGATACAGTGGAAAATTAATTAAAAAAGATGAAAAGTTGGTTTGATGCAAATAAACTAACACTGAACTTAAGTAAAACTAAATTTATAATTTTTGGTAATCGTGCAATAACTTTACACAAAAAAACTTATGATAAATGACATTGAAATAGAAAAAGTAAAAGAACTTAAATTTAGAGTAATACTCTATGAAAAATTATGTTGGAAGCCACATATACACTATATTAAGGCTAAAATATCTAAATCAATTGCTATACTGTATAAAACATATTACCTATTAAATCAACACTCATTGTATATATTTTATTATTCCTTCATACTGCCATACATTACTTACTGTTTGGAAGTGTGGGAAAACACTTACAAAACGAACATTGAACCTATTTTTATTCTTCAAAAGAGAGCCGTAAGAATTGTAAATAAAACCACTTATAGAGCATCAACTAATCCACTTTTTATCAAATTAAAAGCACTAAAATTCAGAGATATTGTTGACTTTAAAACTGCACAAATTATGTAGAAAGTAAATAATCAACAGCTATCGAACACTATCCAAGGGTTGTTTCAAATGAGAGAGCAAGCATAACTTAAGAGGAACGTCTGTATTTCAAAAGAAACATATAAGAACAAATGCTAAATATCACTGCATTACAACCAAATGAGTTAATGTATGGAACAGCTGCAGTGAAGAGATGAAATCATGTACAACAATGAGACATTTTAAGAGACTATTTCAAATGAATATACAGTGCTTTGCGAAAGTATTCGGCCCCCTTGAACTTTTTGACCTTTTGCCACATTTCAGGCATCAAACATAAAGATATAAAACTGTAATTTTTTGTGAAGAATCAACAACAAGTGGGACACAATCATGAAGTGGAACGGAATTTATTGGATATTTCAAACTGTTTTAACAGATAAAAAACTGAAAAATTGGGCGTGCAAAATTATTCAGCCCCCTTAAGTTAATACTTTGTAGCGCCACCTTTTGCTGCGATTACAGCTGTAAGTCTCTTGGGGTATGTCTCTATCAGTTTTGCACATCGAGAGACTGAAATTTTTGCCCATTCCTCCTTGCAAAACAGCTGGAGCTCAGTGAGGTTGGATGGAGAGCGTTTGTGAACATCAGTTTTCAGTTCTTTCCACAGATTCTCGATTGGATTCAGGTCTGGACTTTGACTTGGCCATTCTAACACCTGGATATGTTTATTTGTGAACCATTCCATTGTAGATTTTGCTTTATGTTTTGGATCATTGTCTTGTTGGAAGACACATCTCCGTCCCAGTCTCAGTTCTTTTGCAGACTCCATCAGGTTTTCTTCCAGAATGGTCCTGTATTTGGCTCCATCCATCTTCCCATCAATTTTAACCATCTTCCCTGTCCCTGCTGAAGAAAAGCAGGCCCAAACCATGATGCTGCCACCACCATGTTTGACAGTGGGGATGGTGTGTTCAGGGTGATGAGCTGTGTTGCTTTTACGCCAAACATAACGTTTTGCATTGTTGCCAAAAAGTTTGATTTTGGTTTCATCTGACCAGAGCACCTTCTTCCACATGTTTGGTGTGTCTCCCAGCTGGCTTGTGGCAAACTTTAAATGACACTTTTTATGGATATCTTTAAGAAATGGCTTTCTTCTTGCCACTCTTTCATAAAGGCCAGATTTGTGCAGTATACGACTGATTGTTGTCCTATGGACAGAGTCTCCCACCTCAGCTGTAGATCTCTGCAGTTCATCCAGAGTGATCATGGGCCTCTTGGCTGCATCTCTGATCAGTCTTCTCCTTGTATGAGCTGAAAGTTTAGAGGGACGGCCGGGTCTTCGTAGATTTGCAGTGGTCTGATACTGCTTCCATTTCAATATTATCGCTTGCACAGTGCTCCTTGGGATGTTTAAAGCTTGGGAAATCTTTTTGTATCCAAATCCGGCTTTAAACTTCTCCACAACAGTATCTGGGACCTGCCTGGTGTGTTCCTTGTTCTTCATGATGCTCTCTGCTCTTTAAACGGACCTCTGAGACTATCACAGAGCAGGTGCATTTATACGGAGACTTGATTACACACAGGTGGATTCTATTTTTCATCATTAATCATTTAGGTCAACAATGGATCATTCAGAGATCCTCACTGAACTTCTGGAGAGAGTTTGCTGCACTGAAAGTAAAGGGGCTGAATAATTTTGCATGCCAATTTTTCAGTTAAAAAAATTTGAAATATCCAATAAATTGCGTTCCTCTTCATGATTGTGTCCCACTTGTTGTTGATTCTTCACAAAAAAATTACAGTTTTATATCTTTATGTTTGAAGCCTGAAATGTGGCAAAAGGTCGAAAAGTTCAAGGGGGCCGAATACTTTTGCAAGGCACTGTATTGAATGGATACGAAAAGGTCTCGAGGTGATAGTATTGACTGTATGGTTCCTGGACCTATATACTACAGTGGGGCAAAAAAGTATTTAGTCAGCCACCAATTGTGCAAGTTCTCCCACTTAAAAAGATGAGAGAGGCCTGTAATTTTCATCATAGGTACACTTCAACTATGAGAGACAAAATGAGAAAAGAAATCCAGAAAATCACATTGTAGGATTTTTAATGAATTTATTGGTAAATTATGGTGGAAAATAAGTATTTGGTCAATAACAAAAGTTCATCTCAATACTTTGTTATATACCCTTTGTTGGCAATGACAGAGGTCTTCACAAGGTTTTCACACGCTGTTGCTGGTATTTTGGCCCATTCCTCCATGCAGATCTCCTCTAGAGCAGTGATGTTTTGGGGCTGTCGCTGGGCAACACGAACTTTTCAACCAAAGACCAAACCAAAGATTTTCTATGGGGTTGAGATCTGGAGACTGGCTAGGCCACTCCAGGACCTTGAAATGGTCTGTGAAATCCACTCCTTCGTTGCCCGGGCGGTGTGTTTGGGATCATTGTCATGCTGAAAGACCCAGCCACGTTTCATCTTCAATGTCCTTGCTGATGGAAGGAGGTTTTCACTCAAAATCTCACGATACATGGCCCCATTCATTCTTTCCTTTACACGGATCAGTCGTCCTGGTCCCTTTGCAGAAAAACAGCCCCAAAGCATGAGGTTTCCACCCCCATGCTTCACAGTAGGTATGGTGTTCTTTGGCTGCAACTCAGCATTCTTTCTCCTCCAAACACGACAAGTTGAGTTTTTACCAAATAGTTCTATTTTGGTTTCATTTGACCATATGACATTCTCCCAATCCTCTTCTGGATCATCCAAATGCTCTCTAGCAAACCTCAGACGGGCCTGGACATGTACTGGCTTAAGCAGGGGGTCACATCTGGCACTGCAGGATTTGAGTCCCTGGCGGCGTAGTGTGTTACTGATGGTAGCCTTTGTTACTTTGGTCCCAGCTCTCTGCAGGTCATTCACTAGGTCCCCCCGTGTGGTTCTGGGATTTTTGCTCACCGTTCTTGTGATCATTTTGACCCCACGGGGTGAGATCTTGCATGGAGCCCCGGATCGAGGGAGATTATCAGTGGTCTTGTATTTCTTCCATTTTCTTGTAATTCCTCCCACAGTTGATTTCTTCACACCAAGCTGCTTACCTATTGCAGATTCAGTCTTCCCAGCCTGGTGCAGGTCTACAATTTTGTTTCTGGTGTCCTTTGACAGCTCTTTGGTCTTGGCCATAGTGGAGTTTGGAGTGTGACTGTTTGAGGTTGTGGACAGGTGTCTTTTATACTGATAACAAGTTCAAACAGGTTACATTAATACAGGTAACGAGTGGAGGACAGAGGAGCCTCTTAAAGAAGAAGTTACAGGTCTGTGAGAGCCAGAAATCTTGCTTGTTTGTAGGTGACCAAATACTTATTTTACCGAGGAATTTACCAATAAATTCATTAAAAATCCTACAATGCAATTTTCTGGATTTTTTTTCTCATTTTGTCTCTCATAGTTGAAGTGTACCTATGATGGAAATTACAGGCCTCTCTCATCTTTTTAAGTGGGAGAACTTGCACAATTGGTGGCTGACTAAATACTTTTTTGCCCCATTGTAAGCCTAGTATGGATGTGTTATTTTATTTACTATAAACAAAGGAAGAAGATAGATGGAAAAGAAACAAGAAGAAAAATGTAAACGTGTGTGTATGTATGTATGTATGCATGTGTGTCTGTGTATGCATGGGTATACGTGAGCAGTAGGTCGGTAGATATACGGTGTACGTGTATGTAAAGAATTGTGTTGAATTGTTTTGTATTTAACTAAAGGATAAAAATAGAGAAAGGGGGTAGGACTAGAAAAGTTTGTTTATGAACTTCTTCCTACTCCTTTTTGAACATGGGAATTTCTTATTTGAATTACTTTTAATAATTTTGGTAGTTTGTGCTGAGAAGTACATGTCCTTATTTATCTGTCATTTTAATTTTATATATGTATGTATATATATATATTATTTTTTACATGTTCAAAATAAACTATTACTAAACTAACGGCTCACTGGCCTCTCCGTCAGTATCAATCATTCAATAGGGGAGCAGATTTCATACGATAACATCATTGATGATTTTGCATCAAGGAAGGCCAGAAAGGTCAGGTTTTAGTTTTAGTTTGTGTTTTCTGCTCTTAGTGCAATAGTGTAATAATTAGAGTCTCTTTAGTGCGTTTTCACATTTGTGAGATGAAGGATTTGTGTTATTTAGAATATTTATTCTATATTTTATTTGCATATTATCGAAGGGGGTCTCGTCCTGGGTATAATTCAATGTAGAAACGCCACTGGTAAGTAGGCTGTTCAATTCACTTTAAACATCAGACAAAGTGATTATTTCCCCTCATACTGATGAGACGCTGAACATGATATGATGCTGAGTCATTAATAAATTAGTAATGACATGAAAATTATGTATTTATCCATGACTCCACTATGTTATAAAGTTACTTAGCTTGTTTGGTAGCTTGATGGATAGTTAATTAGCTAACTTTAGCTTGTTAATTCCACCCACCGTGCTTTAACTAGTTACCGAAAACAAGCCTAACAAAGTTGTCACTCATCTGGCGAGAGCGCTGTGCTTTTCTACCCTGTGACAAGAGTGTGTGAATGAACTTTAAGTTGTTAAACTTTACCTACTTAGTGGCCGGCCGGCCGGCTGGCTGGCTAGCTAGCTAGCTTTCTAGAAAGCTCAGCTCTCAGTTCAGCACCATCTGTATTAGAGAAAAGAATCACTTCATCCGATGTTTAAAGTGAATAAAATAGCTTTGCCACCCTACTTACTGGAGTTCCACAACTACACACATTATTTGGGTCCCCTTCAATAATTGCTCTTAAGAAATTTCATGTTTATTGCCCCCCCCCATCTGTTAAATGAAACTTAAGCCAATGCTTCCAGTCGATCGCTAGTGCAAGGTTCTTAATGTGAAAAAGCAGCAGGCCGGTATAATGCATCACGTATGCAACAGTGACCTAATGGCAACACATTTTATTACAACTTTGACAAAAAAACAGTGGGCAATCAGAAAACACTAGGGCTGGGACGTAATGCTTTTGTCCCGATTTGATTTGATTGAAACGATTCCTCGAGTAACTCGAATAATTTGATTACTAAAAAACCTCGGTGCAAAATGATTTGCCTCGAAGATTCGTTTAATCAATGTTACCAACATTGTATTGCTCACGGTGTTTCCGCACGGAGGATTATTACTGTCGCACACCGGGCTGACGCTGCTGGCAACACATGCCATGAAGACTGATTACAAAATGAAGAAAGAGCGTAAGGGGCTAAGAGAAGAGACAGGCTGGAGAAAACGACAGAAAGTGTCCAAAGTTTTGAATCAGTTCAAACGTAATTAAAACTAAAACTCTGTTCAGTGTGTCTACTGCAAAATCAAACTAGCTTAGCACAATAATAGCACGACGTCAGTGCTTTAGCATCTCAACAGAAAACATTGAGTCTAACTTAATCATCCGTTCCACGAAGAGGACCGACAACAGCCAATCACAGAGTCGTATGGACGATGAAACTACATCAAACACAACAACTACCAAAATCAAAGACAAGAAAATACGTAGTGGTGACCACGATCTGACGCGCTGACTATCCTTCAGAACAACAGCTGATTGTTGTGCATCACTCTCTCTCACTCTCTCTCTTCACGGAGAAACAGCTGATCAACGATCTACAAGCATAAGTGTAACAGAGCTGTGTAACATTGTAATCAAATATATGAATGAAAATAGGTTGAGTATAAGTTATATATACTTATAGGCCTATATACAGATCAGTCTCAGGTTGAAACTTGTAGTTCTGAAAGTTAAGTTGCACAACTTAAGGTCATGTTTATGTATGTTTAATGTGTGCCTTAGTTTGAGGTTGTTATAATTGCATTTCAGAAAATGTTTTCTTTAAAACAATGTAATATGGCACTTACATGCACTTAATGTGTTTAGTTTTTTGAGAGATGATATTGTAAGCAATGTAGGCAATAAAAATGTAGCTTTTTCCGAAAATTAAACCAAACTATTGTATATTATTGCTCTTCAATAAAACAAAAGTATTTATTATCCGATTACTCGATTAATTGATGGAATAATCGGTAGAATACTCAATTACTAAAAGAATCGATAGCTGCAGCCCTAATTTGATTATTTTACAATACATGGCTGCCGATTGGATTTGTATTGCGATTTTTCATTTATTGTGATTCTAGAAGTATTGCGATCCGATAAGTATTGTGATTTATCTTTTCCTTCTTTGACAAAAACAAAAGTTGAATAATACACTTCTAGACACAATATATCATGAGACATTTCTAAAAAAGAAGAATGACATTACATGTCAGTCAGTCAGTCTGACATTATTTCCTTTGTAAAGAAGAACATGTGTTTTCTGCTTTTTCTGCTGTCGCTCTGTTTTGCTGGAAACGGATATGATGTAGTCGCCGTCGGCGCTACCGTATCAACAGAAAACATTTAGGTGAACCATTGGCAAAATGAAAAATATTCATATTAAAAATCGTTGTTTCATTGTGCAGCCCTAATGTAGAATTGATCTTCTATCCCTGTGCAGGGTCTCCCAGCTAAACCCTGCAGCAGGCACTGTAGGCAGGAGATGAGCACATGGAGGCCTCCATGACAGACCGGTGGGAGTGGGCACGTCACTGGGACACACCACAACACTGACCACTACATCTTCCCATTTTAAAAATGGCTGCCAGCGGTGCTTTATACAAAATCTGTAATGCCCCCATAGCCAAAACAACTTCCATGTACCTCCTCTTATATAACCCTCCTGTTGTCCTTGGGTCAAATTTGACCCTTTTTCAAAGTTGAGAAATTTGGGTTTTCGTTCAAGCAAATTGCCCAAAGATAACATGGGCTGTTCCATACAACGTTTTCTTTGCAGGTAAAGTTAAGGATAAGGAATTTTGGGTGTTTTATAATGTTTTATAGCATTTAAAAGAATGAAATGGCTTCCAAACAGTATCCTGACTAAACTTTGACAGTCTGTGATTATCCACTCAATCTTAACTATTTGTCGAAAATAATTCACAATTTCAGCTTTTTTTTTTTTTTTTTGTTAAAGGTGCAGTAGATAAGACTTATAAAACTAACTTTCTGTCATATTTGCTGAAACTGACCCTATGTTCCAGTAGAACTACATGAACCACTCTGGCACCACCTACAGCCTGGAGTGCGATTTGCAAAAATCCACCGCTCCCTGTTCAGATGCACCAATCAGGGCCAGGGGGGGTGTTTAACTGTTCAGATGCACCAATCAAGGCCGGGGGGGTGTCTAACTGCGTGTCAATCACTGCTCAGGCACACACATTCATTCTCCCTTGTGAGGGGAGGGGCTTAGGAGACCGTTTTGGGCTTTAGCAGAAAGAGGGGAGGGACTGAGAAGTTGTTGATGTTCAATTTTTTTGGCTAAATCCTGGATCTTCACAATCCCACCTACAGCACCTTTAACTCAAAAATTAGGTAGGCCATAATTTCATATAAATGAGGTTTTGTTGTCCATGAATTCCAAAAATAAGTGTAAAACTAGTGGTAATAAGTTGATGTTAGTGGTGAATCCGGTGGGGGAAAAGCAACAAAAATGTAAAAAAAAAAATAGCAACAACAACTTATATAAAAAAAGTTTGATTTTCAATGTTTATCCTGGAGGACAACAAGTTGCATAGTCAACAGCAAGACAACACAAGGGATAAAAAAAATACTTTTTCCCAAAAAGCTTCTGCACCTTAGCTCCTCTACAGTTAACCAGCTCGCACTACAGCCTGAAGATTCTGACCCAATCAGCTTTGTTTTTAGTATCAGTCTAGAAACCCCTGTTAACCCACATCTGGGATTCCATACGCGGAGAGATGCATACAAATAAGTTAGCTTATTACATTTGCTCATGCAGCTATTTCAAACAGAGACGGATTTTAGTTCTTGATTTAACCCAACCAATAAGTTTTAAAAATACACATTTAATTCAATAAAACACAAATAAATGAAACTGTGCTGAACAAACACAGGAGATATCTATCAGCAGATAAATAGATCACATCTGCCCAGCGGTGGAAGAAGTATTCAGATCCTTTACTTCAGTAAAAGTACTAATACAACACTGTAAAAAAATACAAGTAAAAGTCCTGCGTTGAAAATGTTACTTAAGTAAAATTATGTAAGTATCATCAGGAATTTGTACTTAAAGTATTACAAGTAAATGTTCTCAATGCAGAACTCTCCTCCCACTGTAGAAAGTGTCAAGGATCCAACCAGTTGTGTGTTTAATGGTCTAATCATCTCAGCTGGACTTGTAGTCGTTATATTGTTGGCCAGTTTACTTTAGAATAAAACATCAGATTTTATAAACGACATGTGTTTTGTGTGCAAACATCTTAATGTGTAAAGTAACTAGTAACTAAAGTAACTAGTAACTAAAGCTGTAACAGATGAATGTAGTGGAGTAAAAAGTACAATATTTCTCTCTGAAATGTAGCGCAGTAGAAGTAGAAAGTGGCATGAAAAGAAAAGACTCAAGTCAAGTACCTTGAACAATTATGCAAGACTAAAACTTCTCCACATGGAGAATTGTCAGTCAGTACAAAAGTTGACATGATAACTCTTTTTACGGGATAGCCATCAAATTTGACAAACCCCCATAGTGTACATCTTTACTGGTGCAAAGTGTTTAGTGCATCGCCCATGCAGCACACTGCCTCATTGTGAGTGTGGAAAGAGATTAAATGTATGTATTACTGCAATTAAATGAAACATGGTGTGTAACTTTTAAACCATGAGAGTTGTTAGAGCAGAGACCTTCAACAGGGGGGTTATTTCAACTAGGAGGTCCTCAGAGTTGCTGCAGTGGGACCAGCAAATTATTGTTTGATAATTAAAGGTGCCCTACCACACATATTTCATTACTTTGTGGTAATGTCTGAAGTTCTACCATGGACTCTGTAACATTCTTTGTGGAAAGAATGCCTTGGTTACCTTGTTTCAAGCCATTCTAGCATGGTATAGACCCTTTGCAAACACGTGACCACGACCACGTGACGACGCCATGATGGACGGCAAAATCGGCAATAACAAGCTAAACAGTGTAGTAGACGAGCGGAAAGGTTCATAGTTTCAATCAGTTTGAAATACGTAACACTAAATAAACTGTATTTATGGCTTTATATGGCTTCTTCTATTGAACAACAAGTTGTTGTGCCGTTATCGGCGTTGAGGAGTAAACCTCTACATACGGGCGCGCTCTACCAGGTGACCTAACCATGCGCCTGCGTAAAGCATTTAAACAAAAGTTTGTGTTGGTGTTTGTACCATTCCAAAATCTTAATTTTGACTTACAGATTTTAATTTTCACTGTGAATGCATATCGGTTCTAAATATCTGTTGTTCGGTTTCTTTATCTGGTAATAATCGGTATTGTTATCGGCCTTATAAAGCCAGTACCGGTCGATCCCTAGTATGAATATATGAATATGCAACGCATTCTCATGAACAGGTTCGTATGATATCAGTGCTTATCTTTTCGTAGCTTTTCAAACGTTTGGTTCACGAGAACAGGCTGGAATATGTCAACAATTATTTTAAATAGCTTAGTATTGTATGCGGCATAAAAAGGTATATCTAAAGGCTCTAGGCCGCCCTACATGTTATTGTAGGCCCAGTTTAATATGCAGCTCAATTTTAGAATAGAATAGAATAGAATATACTTTATTGTCCCCTAGGGGAAATTTGTCATGGACTCAAGAGTGCGTAGTGCATAGTAGTAGCTGCCATTACAGACAATAAATACACGTAAAAAAAAAATTACAAGTAAATAAATAAATAATGAAATAAAATACAGAACACCAAGTTATTGCACACTTCTCAGGCCTAACTATTACAAATCTATTTAAAATGTTGATTTAACGAAGGAATATTTAAAACAGTTCAATCTAGTTTTAGGGATTCTGTACCTTCTACCAGAAGGCAAGAGCTCATATTCCGTTTGAAGGATGTGGGACGGGTCCAGCAATACTCTCCGCGCCTGCCTCAGTACAGACTGCTCATAGATGGACTGAGCAGTCTGTACAGAGGAGAGTATTGCTGGACCCGGAATTTTATACATTATATATAGTAAAGGGATCCCTGATCCGTCTCTTTTTCAGCCGAGGGGTCATTGGCCTAACCCTAATGTTGTCCTCGGGTCAAATTTGACCCACTTTAAAAGTTTCTACATCCAAAAATTGGGGTTTTCTTTCAAGCAAATTGCCTAAAAATAACATTCATCTTCTCAAGGAAAAATAAGGATCAGATATCTACTTTCATAGAACTTGGGGTGTTTACAAGTGTACAACTAATGGGAATAAGTTGATGTTAGCGGTATATCCGGAGGTAGTGGGAAAAAAGGGCAGAAAAAAAGCCACAGAATCCTCCAAAAAAAGCTTCAAAAACAGCCGGTTAACCCGGGAGGAGGACAAGGTGCATGGTGGACGGGACCCCTGTGTTACAGGAATGAACCCTCAAGCCTTTCACTATTTAAGGTGACTAGATGAGCACTTGTCTCTGATGTGATTCATGGATTTATAACCGAAATGAGCTAAATAAGTGCATATAACTACATTGACAACAGCCAAGTATTTTTGCAATAATTAGGATGTAACAGCGCTTGAAATTATCTCAAAGAAAATGTTACTGTAACACGCGTATTTGCATTCTATGATTCATATTTTGTACTGATAAAAAGTCCCTGCACGGGCGCCTGCGTAGCTCACCTGGTAGAGCACGAGCCCATATGTAGAGGTGTACTCCTCGACACAGCAGCCGTGGGTTCGACTCCGACCTGCGGCCCTTTGCTGCATGTCATTCTCTCCCCCCCCCTTTCATGTCTTCAGCTGTCCTATAAATAAAGGCCTCAAATGCCCAAAAAATTATCTTTAAAACAATTAAGGATGTTAATAATAATTATAATTATAATAACAATAATACTCTGTATTTTTACTCACTTCCATATTTTCTAAAACTGTCTGAAAAGGAGCAGGATGAAGCTGAAGCTTGTGATGTTTCCCACCCCCCATTCAATTTCAACTCATTCCTTTATACATCATATATTTTTACGACAGGATAACCAATATACACAACAAATACATCTCTAATTTTTACAAGCACCAAACCCTTTTATTTATTTTTTTAACGTTTTCAGTATCCACCACGCCATAACAATCCGTAGACTAACCCACCTTCACAATCTCTTCCTCGTCATATCCGTTTAATAAAGTGTTTTTTATATAACTTTTTAACATGGAATATATTGAAATTAGGCTACATCTTATAGCCTCAACTAAAAGCAACATTTTAAGTCCCATGTGAAGCAAACAGTTAACATCTGAATCAAAGAAATTAGAACGCTATTAGAATGCTATTAGAACTTTTACTTAAATGTCCACCCACCGCTGAACACATGCAAACAGCAGCCAGTTCTCTGTATAAAAGTCCAGAGTCAAAATCATGCCATGGCAGTTTCAGAACAATTTTAGACTATAATTCCAAATCAGATCAGAGTTTTAGGTCTGGTTTAAGGTAGCCTATAGGAGAGGTGGAAACACAGACTTGAGACAACACATGCACTTCCTCTCAAAGACACGGTTTCAATGTCAGCTTTCTAACTAATACACTGATACACTGGCTACAAGATGCTTCTGATCTCCAAACTGTTCCAACGTTCAGAGCCGCCATGCAGCTTGTGTTTAACGCTCAGTACGTGACATGACAGGGGCAGTCTTTACCCTGCACAGCTATAGGCTATAGGACCCAGAACTAGTAAATCCGAATTAGGCTACTAATGTGCACACAGTGCAACCTGCCACAGCAGTCACACTCAACACAAGTTCACTTATGGGTCTTTTAAAAAAGAATCATGTCTGCGGCAAAGCTGGGATGCAGTCTGTCACAAACCACATCTTAAGCACTGCATAGCCTATACTTTGTTAAGTTCTCCCTCCATTTTTGCTACTTTATTGATAATCAGTTTCTTGTGTGTTAGCCTTGCAAGCGTGCTCATAGCCGACCTGTCATCAGTAGCCTATGACATCGTGATCAATAGGGCTACTTACAGAGGGTTACAAATGCGTTATAGCACACATATAGCCTCAAAGTGAAGCATGACAAAATGCCATATAGCCGCTGCACGGCTGCATTTAGCGTTATAGGCTACTTTTAGGAAAGGAGATGCGACTCGATAAGGACAATGTTGACGCGTATGATGAAGTGTGTGTGTAGGCTATATAGCAAAAAAATACATGTGATTGCAGATGGCAGGAAAAGGGACATTATTGGTGAAGTGCGCCTGTTGCTGTCGGTGGTCATCGCACTGCCGCTGTTATTATATTTAAAAAATAAACTAAGTGACGGCTATGTTCAACTTTACTCAACTTTTCCTATTCTCCTGGCTGCCGTGGTCTTTTAATGTTCGCGGACATGCACCTAGACACTAATATCACCAGTGACACAATTTTATTTCATTACAAAAAAAAAAAATTAAATCCAAAACGTGTGCCTTCCCTGGTTTTCTCTGTGGTCCCAAACTGGGTAGCCTACTGATTAACACAAACTTTTTTCCCCAGCTCACCCCTCTCTCATAATTTAAATAACCCCGATATTTTAATTCAAGAACTGAATAACCGTGGACTTAATTTACATCAAACTTACCCCGGTCGCTTTAACATCCTTTCTGTCGGGTTTTTCTTCACTTTCAACTATTTTCCGAATTTTTAATAATTTTTTTCTCATATTTTTTGCTAGACGCGGCGGGCCTGAAAATTGTTTGCTTTCCCCTCTTTCGAGCAGCCATTGTGTATGCGCTGCGATGCAACCGCACTATGGGTTAGCCCCGCCCATTCAAAGTCCCGCCCACTTGTGCTTTTTTGATTTGTGTAGGGCGCTGCCACTTTCACTTCAATGTCAGTTACAGTCCGTTTCAGTAAAACTAATTTTTTGGACTTGCTAGATGTACTGTCAATCGTTTAAATTTGGTTTAGTACAATTTACAACGACAGGAAGACGAACATGACAGCAAAGAAATCCTATTGGCTCATTGGATTGTCACTCTACGTGGTTCGTTTTCAGGGGTTCCCGTTGGCTGATGTGGCTGTCAGTTGTCGGTGACGGTGCGGGTGATTTTCCTGGTGCGCTGTTGCAACAACGAGAGTGGAGTTGTCTTGAGCATGACGGGGAGGTTGTAGCCTATGGCTTGTGTAGCTTTATTAGTTAGCGTTAGCCACATGTAGCCTATGCTAATGTATAGCTGTCCACTAGCTTTTGAAGCAGGACGCTCGCTAGCATTCCAAGGTGATATAGGCTAAATTACAGCATAGGCTACTTTTTTTAATAGCTATTATTATCAGTTATTTTGGTAGCATATTTTAAAAAAAACTGGACCGTCTTCACTGGTGTGGATATTGGGTGCATCCACAAGTCATTAGACTACCGCTGGATACAAGTTGGTAGGCTATTTTAAAAAGGTAGGTAGCCTATTAAGGTGTAGCTGTATCTCTCCATTCACCGTCACGTTAGTCATTCCAGCTAAATGAAAAGCCGTTCCAAAGTGTCCCTGTCAATGAAGGTCAACGTGTTACAGTGCAACAACGGTAGGCTACATATAGCCTAGTGGAGGACACCAATCCCACTGAAAAATCGGAGAGTTGACTAACGTGTTTATTAAAATGTGTTTAATTGACACTACTGGTCGATACGAATAAAGGTAGGCTATTTTCTGCAAAAGGAAGAGCCACTTTTCAATTCGGCATACATTTAACACCAAACGGAATTAGTTTGAATAGTAGTAGAACAAATAGGCTAGGTTCCAGGTCTATTTTAACTTTTCTGTTACATTAAAACACAACGTGTCAGAGATAGCAAAAGGCTTACACCTAAGCTGAAAGTTTAGCTAGGTCAGATTGACTTTGTGTACTAGTAGGCTACAACTTCTGACCTCCAGTATACATTATGCATAATGTAGGCTATCATAACATTTGGTTTTGAAACTGTGTATTTTAAAAAAAAAAAAAAATTTTTGCGAAAGATTAAAAAGCTTGTAATGTGTTTTCTCTCCATACATGAGCTGCACAGCCAATACTATGTTGTCTTTGGGCCTGGTAGAATGGAGAAGTTACAGTAAAACTTTATTTTAATGCTCTTTGAAACCTTTTGAAAGTTTGAATTATCCTATCCTTTTTTAAAACTCATTAAATAGCCTCAAATATGCAATATCTGAAGATTGCTTAAAATAGTTTTGAAAAACAATTTGTATTGTGATATAAATTATATCAAATAATGTATACAGTTGAATTTTAGCTGCAAGTATTTCTTGCATGGACATGCAATTGAAAACAAGTCTGGTGAAATGGGACATATTAGTGACATTTTCAGTCAAACTTAGACCCTAAACAATATATGTTTTGGTCAGGTTAATAAGATGTCTTGTTTTTATGTTTTTTTTTTTTTTTTTTTTAATTTAGGCTACTTATTTAACTGAAATATATGGTGATATAAAATATGTCTCACTACATATCTTGTTAAGAACTCTTAAATAACCAAATAAGGGATCCTTATAAAAAAAACATTTGTTTACGTTTGTATTAATATGGGCTCACGTAGGGCTGGGCGATAATTCAATATGATTAATCAATCAACATTTATTTATATAGCAAATTCATTACAGCAACCAGCAGGTATCCATAGTGCTTTACATTAAGAACCATGAATAAAACAGCATAACATACAATAAAAAGAATAAAAACGTAGAAAACAGTCAAACCAGAAAAGGTTCCATAGAAACAGGAGGAGGAGAGGGCCATTGTCACACCACTACTACGTATTAAAAGCCACTCTAAATAAATACGTTTTGAGTGTGGATGTAAAGAGAGCTACGTCTGTAGTAGTGTGACTGTTAGGGGGTTACTTGTTCTAGAGTCATGGGGCTGCAACTGTTATCGTTCAACTTTTGTACGTTTTGGGCACTTTTTCCGACGTTTTGGATGTTTGCATCCGGTGTTTTTGATGTTGTTTTTCATCGTTTTTTGTTGCTTCTCCCATCGTTTTGTCATGTTTTTATTTTTTGTACATTTTCTGCACTTATTTCGACGGCCCATATTTTGGTGGTACAGCCTGAGACAGCTAGCTCAGGGGACAGACTGGATGACACTAGGTGGTACAGCCTGAGACAGCTAGATCAGGGGAGAGACTGGAGGACACTAGGTGGTACAGCCTGAGACAGCTAGATCAGGGGAGAGACTGGAGGACACTAGGTGGTACAGCCTGAGACAGCTAGCTCAGGGGACAGACTGGAGGACACTAGGTGGTACAGCCTGAGAGAGCTAGCTCAGGGGACAGACTGGATGACACTAGGTGGTACAGCCTGAGACAGCTAGATCAGGGGAGAGACTGGAGGACACTAGGTGGTACAGCCTGAGACAGCTAGCTCAGGGGACAGACTGGAGGACACTAGGTGGTACAGCCTGAGACAGCTAGATCAGGGGAGAGACTGGAGGACACTAGGTGGTACAGCCTGAGACAGCTAGCTCAGGGGACAGACTGGAGGACACTAGGTGGTACAGCCTGAGACAGCTAGCTCAGGGGACAGACTGGAGGACACTAGGTGGTACAGCCTGAGACAGCTAGCTCAGGGGAGAGACTGGAGGACACTAGGTGGTACAATCTGAGACAGCTAGCTCAGGGGAGAGACTGGAGGACACTATGTGGTACAGCCTGAGACAGCTAACTCAGGGGACAGACTGGAGGACACTAGGTGGTACAGCCTGAGACAGCTAGCTCAGGGGAGAGACTGGAGGACACTAGGTGGTACAGCCTGAGACAGCTAGCTCAGGGGAGAGACTGGAGGACACTAGGTGGTACAGCCTGAGACAGCTAGCTCAGGGGACAGACTGGAGGACACTAGGTGGTACAGCCTGAGACATGCACAATAAAAAAAAAAAAAAAATTGCCTTCTGCATTTTTGTTTTGCTTTTCCCTCCATTGTACCGAACCGTGATGTCTGAACTGAACCGTGACTTCAGTGTACCGTTCCACCCCTAGTGGTCACACAGTTAAGTGTTTGGACACCTTCATAAAGGTTGTGTGATGTGTAAATCAACACCCCTTGTTTCTTGATGTTGGCAAACGCAAGTTGCTTCTTCTACGACAGAGTTCTACAGCTGTTGTAGAAACAAATAAAAAAAATAATGTTGCGGACCCGGCAGGGAGGGGTAATATTCTGAGGAAAAACTCTTTCTAAGATTAAAGTCGTAAATTTACAGAAAAAAGATCTCTGATAGACTCAGAGATTAAAGTGGTCAATTTGGAATTGGAATTAATTACTTCTCTGCAATTTTCACACTTTGCAAAGTCATCCATTGGGCCTGATTGGACCCTTTGGCGGGCCGGTGTGTTTGACACCCCTGAAGTAGAAAGTACGGAGAAAATCAAATATCACAATATTTTTGACCATATACATCAATGTCGATATTGTGGCGATATTGTAGGGTTGAGAATTGGTGCTTTCACAAAATATTTACACAATGAGAGTTTTGATAAATAATCTTCAGTAATGTGGATATAATGACTAATAGAGGAGAAACACCAGCCCGATAATCGGCCGTCGGACCGTCTGGCGAGGTCGGTGACCCGAGTCTGTTCGGTGTGTCCCGTGCTGTCGGTCATTTGGGCCGACCTGACGTGCTCAGTCGGAGACAGGGCAGTCGGGACTCACCCGGAAATGGGGAGCGAATGAGCCTCTCAAAATCTGACGGAAATCTTTTAAACTGACCTTTGTTGATCTGAAATGAAGACAGATTCAGAAACTGCACGGCCTATTTCTCTCTTAACATGTTCTCAGAAACACGTTTGGGTGAACTATTTTAGTCCAATATGAGATCGTATTCTGAACGAGCCTCCATGACAGTCTGGCTGTGAATTTCCGGAGAAAAAAGAGCCACGTGACGCGTTCGTCCAATCAGCTGCCGGTTTTCATTTTCTGGGAAACAATACAGAGCAGCGCCGCGTGCTGCTATGGAGACGTATTACACTTCGCGTACGCTCAAGTCGGCGTTGCCTCAGTGTGTTCTGAGGTATTTTTTGGACCTCGGGGACCCGACTGATCAGTCCGACTGGCTTTTCTGCCGACGGTCGGCCGTCTGGTTGGTGTGTCAGGGCCTTAAGTGGGTAGAGGCAAATAATAGAACAGGTAGAGCAGTCTTGTTCAGAAAATGACATCACTTTACTGTAATGTAGCCTCTAAAACCAGTAAAGGCAACACTTGTATTATATTACAGTATCCAAAATCTAAGACGATAGCTACCCTCATATATCGATACTGATATTATATCCATATATTGCCCAGCCCTACTGCTAAGCAAAATGTGTTACAGTCAACAATCTGTTTTTATCATTGATATGCTAGCTGCACTTTCACAATTTTAAAAAGAAACGTCCCAGTTCCAAGGTGACGTCTTCACATTTTATGTTTTGTCCAAAGCCCAAACGTAATCAGATTACTGTGAAATCAAGCAGAGTCATGCAAAACTTGGCACCGGAGCCACGGTGCCTCTGCTAAATAGCCTCAGGAAGGAACTTGTTTTGGTGGAACATGTGTACTTTCAAAAGTAGTTTTAGTCGTGCAACAGAAAACTCAGATTGGACAGATAGTCTAGCTAGCTGTCTGGATTTACCCTGCAGAGATCTGAGGAGCAGTTAACCATAGTCCTCACAAATCCACCAGAGGTTAGAACGCCAACACAAAGACAGAGGAAGGGGACGGACATCCGGCTGAAAATTAGGGACATCCAGCGGAATTTTCGGCGGCACCGGAGCAATCCCGGAAATGAAACATGGTTGATATAGACTAGATGCTCAGTAACACTTTCTCTAGCTTCTAAAAATCCATGACGCATTAAGAATGCTTATTTACAATAAAACAGTTGGTTCACAAATTTAGAAGATGCCTTCATCACAAATAACTGCAGATTTTATTAAAATATTCAAACGAACTGAGTCGTAGAAACATCATCAGTATCATTCCACTGTCATCCACACACACTCACACACAAATGAAGTAATCCATGACCCTTGTGCAGGAAACCTGTTTGTATTGTCCATCTTTACACAGATCCAAATGGATAAAACAGCAGGGAAGGTTCGGAATCAGGACATCAACCCGTGCATCGAGGTAAGCTGACCGTCTCTCATCCTGCGTTGTGTCAAACGTCTGCCTGCTGCTGGGATGTGACAGTAGCCATGTTGCCATCCACACGTCTTTATGGGAATTAGGTAACATCCAATGAAAAACGCCTTATGTAAACTGTAAAATTTCGATTGAATTCCATGAATATCGACACAAAGTTTGTACGTTCGATCTCATTGGAGTTTAACTTAATCGGTACACAGCTTATGCAATAAACGCTGACGGAAATGTTATTTGCGGCATAAATAATGAATTGCGATTTACGTTTTAGGTCATTTTACGGTTGCAACCCGCCGTTAAAACAAAGAAGTTGTTTTTAGGTCATGTCTTTCTTTTAAAGATTATTTTTATGGGCATTTTTAGACCTTTATTGACAGGACAGCTGAAGACGTGAAAGGGGACAGAGGGGGAATGACATGCAGCAAAGGGCCGCAGGTCGGAGTCAAACCCACGGCCGCTGTGTCGCGGAGTAAACCTCTGTATATGGGCGCCCGCTCTACCAGCTGTTCTATCCGGGCGCCCAAGTTTTAGGTCATTGCTGCCACATATTTCTGCTTTCTTTGCAGACACAGTGGGTATCAACAAAGGCAGATAACCCTTGTGTTGTCTTCCCGTCGACCATGCAACTTTTTACTGGTTCAACATTTGAAATGTGAAAGTTTTTCAACGTTTTGGTCGACTTTTTTGACACTTTTGTGGCTTTTCACGTTGCTTATGTCCCTTTCTTTGCTGATTTTGTCACTTTTCCTGTCGTCTTTTAAGCTTCTCCGGATGTTTTACTATTATGTACTATTATGCACTATTATGTTTTTTCCCCCCACGTTTTTGAAGCTTTTTACGACATTTTTGTCACTTTTTTCAACGTTCTTTTATCTTTTTTTTATTTAATTTTTTTAAAATGCTATAAAATTGATTTAAACACCCAAAATCAATGAAAGCGGTGGACTGATCATTCATTTTACTTGTGTACGGAAACCATTCACATCATTTTTTTTGACAATTATTTTTTCTGATATAGAAAAAAAGAGGGTTAAAATGTCTCAAATCTATTCGACATACCAATGTGACAGCAAAACAGCATGTGACGTCATTCCGTCATCACAGGCTTTTATTCACTTTAAAGCCGTCGGATGGAGACACGGTCTCCCCGGCTTTATTCTCATGAGTGTTCTTCCAGATAATTCGATTGACAAGTGAATGGAAATGCAGTCATTGTGTCACCAAAGTTTCTAAACCTGTTCTGTTGTCGAATTTCTTCTATTTTCTTTCAGGAAAGCGATGCCTCCCAGAAGTGTTTGAATGCCTACAACTACGATAAGAGCATGTGTTCGGCCTACTTCCAACGATATAAGAGCTGTAGGAAATACTGGGTGAGTGTTTGATCCCAGCGTCAAAGAGAACAAACTGAGGAACGGGTAGGGAAAAATAATTCACAGGTCTTAAAAAAAAGATGAGCGTTGGATGCAGGGAAGACATAGTCCTCTTCAGTGGTGGAATGTAGCTCAGGATGTTGTTGGCCAAGTGCCAACAACAAATAATGAAATATACTGTATAGTCCGACCAATAATCACTTACATAATTACAATTTTGGCATATCTAAAAAAAATCAACAATTACCATCAACGGTCATACGTCTTAAAGGAACACGGCGACTTATTGGGACTTTGTCTTATTCACCGTGTCGCCCAGAGTTAGATAAGTCCATACATACCCTTCTCATCTCCGTGCGTGTTACCTCTGTCTGACGCACCCACCGCTAGCCTAGCTTAGCACAAATCCTGGAGGTAACTGGTTCCAACTAGCCTACTGCTCCCAATAAGTGACAAAATAACACCAATGTTTTCCTATTTGCACTGCTTCTTCTGCTACTTGGGTGGAGTGATTTACTTGCAGCACCTGAGAAGCCCCGTGGTGAGGAGCAGAGAGTATCAGTGCTTCGCCTTCTGAGAATATAGTTCCCAGTTTATATACGGTTAGAAGATGGCTGTGTCTCATGTGACCTTGTTATTTGTACACCCTGTGACTATACAAATCACAACATGTAAATAGGAACATGTTGGCGTTATGTTGTCACTTATTGGGAGCAGTAGGCTAGTTGGAACCAGTTACCTCCAGGATCTGTGCTAAGCTAGGCTAGCGTTGGGTGCATCAGACAGAGTTAGGCCATGAGAAGGGTATGTATGGACTTATCTAACTCTGGGGGACACGGGGAATAAGACAAAGTCCCAATAAGTCGCCGTGTTCCTTTAAGAGCCTAGCTAATGTTAGCAATTCATTGCGGTTTAAACAAAGAAACCACGATTATCTAAAAAAAATTGACAATTAGACAATTATGTAATAATTGCTACAGGCCTATCTGCAACACGGAGAGAACTGGGCACATAGGGAGAGAATACAGGAAAATCCTCTAAAGTCAATAGAAAAATGAATTAAAAAAAGGAGGAAAAAAAATAGTTTCAAGCAATTGCTGTCCTTCTGTTTTCACCAAAAGGTTAAAAAAAGTGATTAAATTGAAACATGGAAATGTTTTTGTAATTTTTTTATTAGAGCTCTCCAGCTATTTAGTATTGCATTTCCCTAAGGTTGTGGGACTCACGAGAGACATATTTTTGGAAAGAGTGGTCAAAGTTGAAGCAACAGAGGCCGAGATATCTCGACTTTTAAACCTCTTTCAGACGCGTACCTTGTAACATTGTTGTGATGATGAGTTTACATGTCTGAATAAGAACTAGAGTCACCTGGGACATTTCTGTAGCCCCTTTTAACACACCTAAAGTCTGAACTGAATGCTGTCCCATTCATTTCACAGTCCCAGCAGCACCCTATATACCTTTTGAATACGCAGAGACACAAATTAAACGCACATCTTGTTCTACCACTGTAATACATGTGTCCATTAACCCTTGCGTTGTCTTTGGGTCATATTTGATCCGTTTTCTAAAAGTCTATATCAGAAATATGGGTTTCTTTTTAACAACCTCATTTTGATTTGACGGATGATTCCACACATCGTGCTTCACAAGTACAACAGAAGATCGGATCTCTACTTTCATTGTTACATTTTTTAGCATTTGAAAAAGAAATTGAAATGTTTTGAAACAGTATCCTGACTGAACGTTGACCCTTCTGTGATTGTCCTTCCTTTTAATATTAGTCTAAATCATAATTTCAGCTTTTTTAACTCAAAAGATTAGGTATAATTTCCTTAATAAATGAGGTTTGTTGACCATGAAATCCAAAAAGTGTAAAACTAGTAATGAGTTGGTGTTAGTGGTGTTTACGGTAGTGAAAAGAAGTGTAAAACGGCAAAAAAAACGCCAAAAACATTGAAAAAAGTGCCCTGAAAAAAGGGACAAAAGCGTTGACTAGTGCATGGTCCAATGGAAGACAACACAAGGGTCAATTAGGGCTGCACTATTAATCGCAATATTATAGAAATCACAATATGGACTAGGGTTGGGTACCGAAACTCTGTTCCACTATGGAACCGGTTCCTACGCAAACACTAGTATTCGGACCGGATTAGAACGCAAATTTCGGCTCCTCATTTGGGTTCCGATTGAAATATTTTCCCTCTGTCGCTCCGGACAGCGGCAGACTCTTTTTTTTTTTTTCTTTCTCTCCCTTTTCTGCCGAGTGGCGCACGTGCCCACTCGCGGTCTGAAGCGCGTGTCCGAGCTATTCTCCGACATACACTCTACAATCACTGCTGATAGACGGCTTTTTGTACACGCTCCGAAACAGACGTTAAAATATCACACTCTCTCTGTAGTCTACTGTTAGCTAGCTATCGTAAATGTAGGCTACTTTTAAAATGGCATATTTTCCCTCTGGGCTCACCAAAACGGACGTAAAGGCATATTAACCATTCACTGAACGTGATCGCTAGTAAACAGATTCCACTTGCTCTGCTAGTCTACCGTTCAGGACCAGACCCTGTAGCCTGGTGGTGGGGGAGTCTGCCCTTTCTAACTCCTCCCTGTGTGTCCAGGCCTCTTGGACACCATCTGAGAGGTTTCTCCTGTGCAGGACATGCCATTAGTCAGGAGAGGTGTCTATCTCGCCAGAGAAGCAAATATAGTCATTTCTCTGCAAAAGAACTGCTAAAGTTTGAAGCTGGTTGGCATACCAACTCAAACATTTATTTAGGTGTTAGGTGACTTAGGTTTACTTATTATATATTGAAGTACTTTAAAATGTTAATATATTGTTAAATTTAAATAATTTTCAATTTTTAAAAAACTCCATAAAAGAGCCTTTCTTTGTCATTTTTCAGTTTTTCAAGAATCGGTTTAGGAATCTGTTTGGAATCGTAAAAATCATAACGGTACCCAACCCTAATATGGACTTGTGCAATATCCAAATCTCAGAGGGGGGGGGGAGCGCAATATCTGTTAGAGGCAAAACGTGTCAACCCCTTCTGAATGAAGTATCGTGGTGCTGCAGAGACCTCCCATCTTACAAATCCTATCCTACAGACTAAAGAAATAATCTCTGTTTGGTACAGATCCTCGCAACAGTCACACTATAATTTACATTTTTGTAAAGTGCTCATATTATGCTTTTTGTCTTTTTCCCTTTCCTTTATTGTGTTATATATCTTTTTGTGCACGTTATATGTTTACAAAGTGAAAAAGCCCAAAGTCCCCCCCAAAGGGACTTACCATCTCCAACAGAAAACACTGTTCACCAACTGCTCCAAACAGCTCTATTGTAGTCCAGCCTTTACTTCAGAGACAAACGTGGTCACTTTGGAACACACGCTATAATGCTCACCTAGCTGCTAGCATGGCACGCTCTCATACTCTGCTTCTGACTGGCTAGTAGTCCTTACCTAGCTACTGTCAGGGCACGCCCTCATACTGTGCTTCTGACTGGCTAGTAGTCCTTATCTAGCTACTGTCAGGGCCCTCATACTCTGCTTCTGACTGGCTAGTAGTCCTTACCTAGCTACTGTCAGGGCACGCCCTCATACTCTGCTTCTGACTGGCTAGTAGTCCTTATCTAGGTACTGTCAGGGCCCTCATACTCTGCTTCTGACTGGCTAGTAGTCCTTACCTAGGTACTGTCAGGGCACGCCCTCATACTCTGCTTCTGACTGGCTAGTAGTCCTTACCTAGCTACTGTCAGGGCACGCCCTCATACTCTGCTTCTGACTGGCTAGTAGTCCTTACCTAGCTACTGTCAGGGCACGCCCTCATACTCTGCTTCTGACTGGCTAGTAGTCCTTACCTAGGTACTGTCAGGGCACGCCCTCATACTCTGCTTCTGAGGAGATTCTGATGGTATGATAACCTTCAGCAAAAACACAACACGGTATTGCAATTACAGCTTTAAAATGTATTATTTTTTTCAATGTCTGGGAAACAGTGTATTTTATTTTTAAACACACTGCACACTGGCAGGGAGAGGGATTACTTAACTGCACGTTCTGTCCTTGACCAGGCATATAAAGGAGCTCATACCTTAGGAACGGTATGACGGTATTCCCATAATGCTACAAATAGCATCTTTTTTTTTTTAGACCCTGTCTGCCTGCCATATAAACCTCAC
Organism: Zingel zingel; assembly: GCA_023566125.1. NCBI lineage: Eukaryota > Metazoa > Chordata > Actinopteri > Perciformes > Percidae > Zingel > Zingel zingel. The sequence continues at coordinate 24,593,280 of CM042335.1, read as the reverse complement.
TCCTCCAGTTTGTAAAGCCAGCTTTTCTGTTCTCTGTCGTCTCTATGTCCAGGCTGAGATAACCCTAATGATGTCATAGTGATGTCATTATTTTCTCAGACTGGACAAAAGTCTTCCAGAGCCACAGAAGACATGATGCATGCATGGGAAATAGACCATGGCATGGTAAATTGGTAGAGTAGCCTTTAATACAAACGAGTAGGGGTGATCGGGATCCATATCTAACAATCTTCAGCGATTCAGTGTTATCAATACAAAGTCAAAGTGTTGATACCTATAGTCATCTTTCAGATGTGCCTTTATTTTAAAATTTCCACTTTATATTTCTTATTCTCAGAACATCTGGCCAAAGGACTACAGTTGAAAATTAGCTAGCTGGCTAACACTGTCACTTTTACAGAAATGTTGATGAACGTGTGTTGTCCTTTTTTATAAATGAAAATTAATTTTTATCAAGAAGAGTAGTTTGTTTTCAATTGAAATGTCTGTGTGTGTGGTCTATGTATCGTCTCGTGTTGGTCACAGGCCCCTGAATTGAGTCAAAACAAAATCGTATTGTGGCAGACTGTGTGAAATCAATATAATATCATATCGTGATTAAAAACATGTGATTTGCACCCTTTGTGTCCGCTTCCAGTGTCTTTTGTAAGGGTTCAATAATAAATAATAAATATAATACTGGATACCAATGGTAGCAGCTAGTCATACAAGTATTATTTTTTGTTAACTTTTTTATTTTTAAATACAAAACGTACAACTTTTAACATTAACAAATATAAAAATAATAAAAAAATATGGTAATAGTAATTGTCCAAAATGATGTGAACATTTTTTAATTTCTTTTTTTTTATTGAAAAACATCCAATTTTTTAAGGAAGGACCCCTAAACCCCTGGCAAATATGGGCACCTAAGTCTTCCACAAACCATAAGCCCATAATAAACATCTCTCCCCGGCACAAAGCTTCCTAGGAGCCGAGCCGTCCACAAACGTTGAGGTCATGTGAAGTATTTTTAAATGAAGGCCAATGAATCCTTTTTGTGTTTGTTTTTCCTCGCAGCACAACATAATGCTGCAGAGGAGAAGAGACGGCGTGAGGCCCGACATGCCCACCGCTGCAGAGAGGCAAGAGATGCTTGCCACTGTCGGGGGCAAACCATACTGAGAGTCAGCAGGTGACGCAGAGCCACTGGGAGGACATTCTGCTGATGCCAAGGACTGACCTGTCCTCAGGCTCAGGCCGTGTGGGAGTGACCATCTGGAACGGGTCTCTTCTAAAATGAAAGGGATAGAGAGGGAAGTCACAGAGAGACGAGATATAAGATGGATTATTTATTGAGGTTAATAACAACGTGACATGAAGTGACACCACATGAAAATGACACGTCTGAAATAGGCGGCCAGCGGCAGGCTTTTATACCAACAGTCTGCATCCGGTGAGTCAGACTACTGCTGCCCCAAAGCCGTTAAAGAGAAGCTTCACCACCAGCGCGTGACACCAGGGTCTTTATTGTAGCAGCCTGTCCCGGTCAAGCAGCACCACAGCTGAACAAAGATATAGAAACACATAAGGCCTAATATCTATAAAATTGATTTTAAGACATATTAAGGACCTGCAGACGCCCTGATATTTCACTTATGTACTTCATGTTGTAAATAGTTGTAAAGACTCTTGTAATTGAAATAAACAATGTATTTAACAATAACTTGTATTTATTTAACATTTATTTTTCAACTAATCTCTCAAGTAAAGAGAAGATCCTCTCCATTCTCTCTCTGTAACCTCATGTCTATGAGCTGAAGAAGCTCATCTCTCTCTTACAGTTAGGACAGGTGGGGGGGGGGGGGGGGGGGGGTAACGCCTTGGCCCCAACAACTCATCCATCAGGACAAAACACGGCCATGGTGCAGCAGTTGCTTTTTCCACTCATGCCGTCTCCTGACCGCCAGAGGAAATCAACCATGGCAGTTAACAACAGCACCAAAACAAATTAGAGCAAAAGTGGCTTTATTATTATTATTTGCATTTTTTGGGCTGAGAAGGGAGTCACCTTCTCCAGCAGGCCCATTTTGTCAATTTGAATCACAGTGAGAAAACAGGAGACAAAGAAATCAGTTATATAATCATGTTAAAACACACACACACACACACACACACACACACACACACACACACACACACTTTACTTTGGGAAGATTGGAAAAAGTGACACAGCAGGACAGACACAAAATCCCCCGAGAATCATTATTTTGGATGCCCTACTTGTAATTTGAAAAAAGAAGATGAAGGTGACGGTCACATTGCATCATGTGACAGCACTATTGCCCCATCTACTGGCTGTCTTATGGTATTGTAGGCTATGATGAGGGCTACTCTAACGGTAAACTTAGGTACAGGTCGGTCAAATGGAGATATTAGAGATGGGCTTTTGTTGCTGTACCTCCGAGCTACGCAGTGATTACGAGGGTTTTAAAAATGGAACACTATGCTGCATGCTCCCTAAAAAAAATCCCCCATTAGAGTAAGTTTTTCTTCACACCAGTAAAAAAAGATTTTCGGCACCACTCCGGCTCCCAAACGCCTATATAAGTCACTGTTGTGTACCATAGACTAATACAGTCATTGTTATGTATTTGTACACACTCAGGACGAACAGACTTGAACACAACACACGGATCCAAGCGGCGAGCTAACGGTCACAGGTAGGCTGGAACTTCATTAACTTTACCCCGTCGACTGTATCATTTTACAACAGATATAAATAACCGAATGCTAATTCAGTAATATTATTTTGAGTAGGCTTACGTGTCTGCAATATTGTATATTTGAATGTATTTTTTTCAATAAAGTTGTGGGGGGAAAAGTAGTTAGGCTATAGCTATTTAGCTAATCGCCTTTTATATTGCAGGCTAACTAATGATGAAGTTACGGTTGATACCTTTACGTTGCATTTGTTGCACTTTGTGTGCAACTTACGTGTAGGCTAGTTAAGTTATTAACAGTGGTGGAATGTACTGTATCTAAGAAATTTACTCTTGTACTGTAGCCTTCTTAAGTATAATTGTGAGGTACATGCGGTTTACTACCGGGGTGAAGTTAGTTTAATGTTTGACATTCGTCGGTTTTCACGTATGTTGCCTTCAATAGGTCCTTGTCAAAGCCTCCATTTTACTCAGTTCCAGGGTATGTTGGAGAGGTAATATAGACAGACGTTTCACAGTTATTTTTTTAACTCAAAATCACCAAAAATAACGACACAGTTCAGAGCGCAAAGAACTGAATGTCTGTCCAACGCGCCCGTCACAATAGACGTATTTAGGGACCGTCGTAAAATTGCAACTCCACTCATTTTAATCTTCATTAACTTTTTTGTTTTACAACATAGCTAGACATCTCGAACCACTTCCATTAAAGAGAGGGAGAGCCATTAAACATTTCACACTTGTGAATTAGTAAAAATAAATGAATATAAATAAAGATGTAGGCTATAGTTACCAATAACGATGGTAGTTGCAACCATTTTCTGATTAATGAATATAATCACATCAAACCACCTGTAATATGTCTCAGACATCCTCCCAGAACTTTCACAGCTGTTAGTTTGTGAAAAACTTGTATGCAAATCCTATAGTATCATCATCAGTGACCTATTGTCTCTAAATGCATATTTAAAGCTTTTTAATTTAATGGCTTTCTCATTTGTGAATATAATCACATCAAACTACCTGTAATATGTCTCTGGCATCCTCTCACAAATGTCACAGTTGTTAGTTTGTGAAAAAGTATTTAGCAAATCCTGTAGTATCCTCATCAGTGACCTTTTCAATTCAATGGCTTGCTCATTTATGAAGATAATCACATCAAACCACCTGTAATATGTCTCAGACATCCTCTCACACATTTCACAGCTGTTAGCTTGTGAAAAACTTTCATGCAAATCCTATAGTATCCTCAATGACCTGTTGTCTCTAAAATGCATATTTAAAGCTTTTCAATTCAATGACTTGCTCATTTATGAATATAATCACATCAAACCACCTGTAGTATGTCTCAGACATCCTCCCAGAACTTTCACAGCTGTTAGTTTGTGAAAAAGTCTTTAGCAAATCCCGTAGCATTCTCATCAGTGACCCATGCAAATCAACTATTATAAAACATCAGGTTACTTTTGACCTCTACAGAATACATTTGTTTATATGCTTCTCCTCCTTTGTAACAGCATGACTTTAAAGGCTTACTATGCAACTTTTCCAGCTTCGGTCCCCCTACAGGTTGGCTCATTGCAACTACAGCTCGCAGTTCCAATGAGACAACCTGTGGGGGACCGAAGCTGGACAAGTTGCATAGTAAGCCTTCAACAATATTTTTAAAAAGACAATTGTTTAAGAATTAAAGATGTGTATGGTGTAAAGCCCCATGATAATATCCATTTAAGCTAAAGAAAGTAATTTCTTGACCATTTACTAGTCATTGAACATGTCGCCCCCCCAGAGGCCATCGGTCCCCACTCGGTTTTAGGTCATGGTGCAACAATACATTTTGATGAACCAAAACAATAAATCAACCACACAAAAATAAAGCCTCTGGATCCCTCTGGCAATGTTGTCTGGCAATGTTGTCTTGTCCCAAAAGCACGCCAGGTTAGCCTATTTGGTTTGCTGTGACCATGTGCTGTGCATTTTCTTCTTTTTAAGTATTCTTTCAACTCCTTTTTGGTAGGGGAGCATGGGGCAGTAACACAGTAAAGTAACACTTTATGTTTTGGCTAAATATTTCTCAAACCTTTTGAGTTTTACTGCTCATATTTTTATACAAGCAACATACATATCTCTGCTACAAATGTGCACTGCAAGTTTGTTTGTAGGACCATTCTTGAACAATGCCACGAGAGTGGTGATAGGTGAAATGTTACAACCTGCCCCATATGCAGGGTTAGTTGTAACACTTGGTAAAAAGTTGGATTTAACACAAATAATTCAATAGCATTGTGCTATACACCTAATAAAACTGTATAAAAAACGTATTTACTAAACTCTGCATAACATAATAGTTTAATTTATGGATCTATTAAAAAATAATAAAAAAGAAATGCTAAAATGAAACAGCTGTGAAAGTTCTGGGAGGATGTCTGAGACATATTACAGGTGTTTTAATGTGATTATCTTCATAAATGAGCAAGCCATTGAATTGAAAAGGTCACTGATGAGGATACTATAGGATTTGCATAATAGCTTTTCACAAACTAACAGCTGTGAAAGTTCTGGGAGGATGTCTGAGACATATTACAGGTGGTTTGATGTGATTATATTCATTAATCAGAAAATGGTTGCAACTACCATCGTTATTGGTAACTATAGCCTACATCTTTATTTATATTCATTTATTTTTACTAATTCACAAGTGTGAAATGTTTAATGGCTCTCCCTCTCTTTAATGGAAGTGGTTCGAGACGTCTATGTTGTAAAACAAAAAAGTTAATGAAGATTAAAATGAGTGGAGTTGCAATTTTACGACGGTCCCTAAATACGTCTATTGTGACGGGCGCGTTGGACAGACATTCAGTTCTTTGCGCTCTGAACTGTGTCGTTATTTTTGGTGATTTTGAGTTAAAAAAATAACTGTGAAACGTCTGTCTATATTACCTCTCCAACATACCCTGGAACTGAGTAAAATGGAGGCTTTGACAAGGACCTATTGAAGGCAACATATGTGAAAACCGACGAATGTCAAACATTAAACTAACTTCACCCCGGTACTTTACTTGAGTCTTTTCTTTTCATGCCACTTTCTACTTCCACTCCGCTACATTTCAGAGAGAAATATTGGACTTTTTTACTCCACTACATTCATCTGACAGCTTTAGTTACTTTACAAATTAACAAATGCAAAACACATGTAGTTTATAAAATAGGCTACATTGTTTTATTATAAACTACACTACCCAACAATATGCATAGGCCTTTAAGTCCAGCTAAAATGATAAGCCGATTAAACACTTTGTTGATTGACAGAACTGTGAGTTGTTTTTTGCATTGAGTACTTTTACTTTTAATACTTTATGTAGAGTCTTTTAACAACTCCTGCATTAGGCCACTAATGTGGGACAAAGGAAGAACTTGCTTTGAGCGTGTTCTGGGCTGCCAATAAAACATGAATGTCCATACATTGAATAACTTTCAGTGCTGTGACCCATTTATTCAAAGACGGCCTGCTCACCGTAGCACAAGTAAAACAGTCCATTTCATCTCTCGTTTAGCTTATTTCATCTCCTTTTTATACACAAATCCAACAATATATTGACACGCACCGCTGACACGATGGAAAACTGTTTGCTTTCTTCTTAGCCACACACTTGTGTATCTCTGGCTGTTAATTACCTTTATACTTTTCCGTTGGCAATGCTCCACCCAGTGATTAAACATAAAAATGTATAAGCATTACTGTCACTAATGTCTGCCTGACGACAATGGCTCCAACACACCAGCCCCTAATTGTTAATGACAGGAGGGCATAAACAATTCAAAACATATTGATATAAGAAGCCAACAACCCATTTGAAATGAATCAATAAAAACACCTTTATAAGTCAGAGGTGACTAGTAGTATCTGTGTAAATACCACTTATGTTGCAGCTTCTTGCGGAAGACAAAGGTAAAAAGACTGTCTGGGACTGAGTGTTATGACGACCTTACACCAAACGATGGAGACGACGGGAGTGTCCCGACTCTAGCAATCAGGATTTCATTCAGATATTGGAAAATAGTCTGAGACAGTGGAATCGCTTAACAGGCAAGGGTGGAGAGAAAAATATTGGGGGAATCATCGATCGATTTGATTTATTGATTATTGATCGATATTGCGACATCCCTAACATTAGCTCTAAGTCATGTTCAGACAAACTGTGTTTTGGTTCACAGACCTTGTTGCCCTCTAACAACCTTCTCATGGATGTGTATGTTGACCTCTGCTGTTCATTTGGGTAAGCAACTTTTTCTGACCTGCGGTAATCCATAAAAAAAAGAAAAGCTAAAAGATGGCAATTTTGTGCCAAATGTCTGCATATTACCTAATTAAAATATGTGCAAATTTGCACAGGAGCCCCGAGATGCTGTTTGCTTTACAGCGCAGTTACAGGTGCATTTCACCCTTTGCGGAGGCTTTGAGAATTACTATCATTTTCTTTTTCCTGTTGTGCCTGAGAGCGTATCTACAGCATCAACCATTATCAGACGTTGAGGTGATAAGTTGTGTCATCATAAACAGCTCAGAAGAAAACCATCTAGATTCATTTTAAATGTCTAAATCCTCACCTTTCCTCAGACTTCCTGTGTGGATAGCGTCACTGCTCCACGCTGCCAAACGCCTGAGGACTGACCTCACCCGTCGCAGGAAGGTCTACAGGCTCCTGCAGAGGAAACTGGTCAGTACTCGTGTTGTGTAATAAAATTCAAATATGTGTTATAACTGTTGCTTTCTTACATCATATACAAGTTTTGAACATATATAACCGACTAGTCTATATCCAGAACGTTCCACTTCCGGGATTGCTCCGGTGCTGCCTGAAATTCTGCCAGATGTCCTTCTTTTCGGCCGGATGTCCGTCCCCTTCCTCTGTCTTTGTGTTGGCGTTCTAACCTCTGGTGGATTTGTGAGGACTATGGTTAACTTCTCCTCAGATCTCTGCAGGGTAAATCCAGACAGCTAGCTAGACTATCTGTCCAATCTGAGTTTTCTGTTGCACCACTAAAACTTTTGAACTTACACACGTCTAAGTTTCCAACCGAGCTACCCGCTGTAACTGTAGTTTAAAAAATGTCTTAAAAAAAACATTGCAAAATAATTTCCAGTGGCTTAGGCCTGGTGGGGGGCAACTTGGGCTGCCAGGCTTACAATCCACTGGGGGAAACCCTGTGTTGATAAATGCTGGTTATGAGGACGGTGAATCCTCAAGGATTATATATATATATATATATATATATATATATATATATATATATATATATATATATATATATATATATATATATATATAAATAAAAATATAAAATATTGCCTCAGCTCTTCCTCAGTTGTTTTCTTCATTCCCCTCTCACTTTGATTCCAGATGTTTCACAGGGTCGGCGTGAAGGAGGGGGATCTGTTCCAGCCCACGTATGTTTACCCTGAAGAGGTGAAGATGCTGATCCGTTCTGTCTTCTCACAGGACATCTGTGACTACCAAGACCCCTGCCATGATCAGGTGAGTAGGAACGTCATTTCGGTTATGCGCGTATGCATGCACTTTTTACACCACGTACCATTTCAGAATATATTAGGCTCTTTTAGTACCACCATTATGGCCCACGTTAAAACAGAGTAACATAGGCCTACCCTATTCAGGAGGCAGGTTTATTCCTAAAACCATTATTTATTGTTGACAGCCACAGCCACGCTGTACTTCCACCGTCCCGGACTGGCAAGGTCTGGCAATGCGAGACTAGTTGCAGCCCTAATTAAATTCAAACTTAATATCTATTTGTAGCTGTTTTATATACAGTACATACTCCAAAAATGAACTGTGTGATAAATGATCTTTATTCTTTAGGCCTCCTGCACACTGCATGCGTGGCATGTCAGCTGCGTGGCGGCTGCGTGGCCTTGTCTGACACATGGATGTTTCCCATAAACATAAATATATACTGATCTGATTACAGCAAAGACAACGTCGGCAGTATTGACGGCAGAATAGGCTACAGAATATTTCCTTCTTTATTGACAGGTGACATATTTGAAAATCCAAAATTATTTATTATTGTTTTTTAAATTACATTTATATCTGCATTTATGTCAAAACCTCGAGACTTTCAAACATCAACATGTCATTTATTAAATGTATTCATGTCAAAATGACATATAAACATCTTTTCCTATTCTATGTCGCCTGGAAACGCTTCCAACACGCTGGCGTGTCGCGTGAAAAATATGCGTCGGTCCGATTTCTAGCACGCAGGCAGTGTGCACGCTCTAACCTGTTAACATGGGTGCCGAAATAAAAAACGGACACGCTACGCAACCAGTGTGCAGGAGGCCTTAGTCATTGTTACAAAATGGCCATAATGTAATGACGTGTAACCAGGGCATGGAATTAACACCCGACCACCCGTCAAATGTGGGTGAATTTTTCAACTTGCGGGTAACACTGTCAATCTACCTGCCACGTTGGCAGGTAGCCAATGAGAATTGAGTGATTCAGACGCGTAACTATCGGTAACCAGGGTACGCGGTTGCTTACGGGCCTGGTCCAATCAGGGGCCCGCATCACTGGAAGACATTGATTGACAGCCAGGGCCCCCTATCGCATTTTCATTACTCACACAATCCCAGGAGTCCCACGTGCAGCCACTGACCAAGCGGGAGTGAGAACGGGTCAAATTAATTTCCTAGTTTCTGATATGAAGACGAGACGTGTGTGACAGCGAAAGACCGTGCAAAACATTTCAGACCGTCATGCCAACCTGTATACATTTTAACATCAATGTACGCTGGAACGATTTTTCACTCTAAAGTCAGTGGCTGCTGTTTCAATTCTGTCGGCTGTCTGCAGCGGGCGGGGCTACTCCGTTTCCCCCGTGACTGACTGACACACACACACACACACACACAATCACACACGGTGGATGCAGGAAAAAACACAGATGAGACGTACAGGATGACTTAAATTGAGGACAGCTACACTCGTTATTGTAATTGCAATGATAAGTTAAAGTACTTTATCAAACCGTATGAATGTGTGTCCCAGGCCAGGTTAGGAAATTAACTAACAATGTAAAGATCAACAAGCTACTGACAGAAATGTTCAAATTTGATTCATTCAATAAATTATTGTTTTTGTGTCTTAAATCCACCAGCCATTTTCATATTATACCAACATTTTCAGCATCCTGGGCCTTTTTGGTAAGGTTACTAGGAAATCTAAGCCCAGAGTAATTCATTAATATTAATAATTATTATTCTACCCAAAACAAGTTTCCTTTTTATTTATTTTTGTATTTTTAAGAACTATACAAAAAAAATTGCAACTTTTTTGCAACAACTCGTGTTATGGTGTGCATTCACCCGCGTTTTGTTGTTGTGGTGCACGTAGGCTACTCCTGATTTTGTCAGTCATCTCATCTCTTACATGCAGTGGCGTAACGAGCCAACACCGGGCCCCTATGCAGGATTATCATGGCGGGCCCCGCTACTACAGCACGTGATGACGGCGCAATGTCCACGACTAGGCTACCATCAATAGGACAGGACAGGATCATAGAGACACAGAAATTCCTGTTTTTCACCTTTTATGAGGCAAAAAAAATGGCTGGTAAAAAGTCAATGTGGCAGGTGGTGGTCAAAAAAGTTAACTTCATGCCTGTGTTTGTAACTGTGTTTGTGTTGTTTCAGGTGGTGTACCTCACTGTAGAGGATCTGCACAAAGTTCCCATCAAGTAAAGTGTGCGTCTCTTAAAATGGCTCATCTATGCTAAGGTACAACTTACAGTTATGGACCAGTACCAGCTTTATAATGTGTGGGGAATCATTTTCCTGACAGGTGAAAATCCAAAATCTATCATCGGTTGTTCTGTGTGAGCCATTGTGCACCGATTGTCAAGTTATACCTTGCCTACTGTATGTTTCAGGGTTGAATGTTCTGTTTCTGAGTCAGTCCTCTTTGTTGATCAGCGGTGAGCTCGCTGTAATTGGACAGAAACCATTTTAAATAAAAAAAAAAGTAATTCCCATTCTGTAGATCGTTATCACTCTCTAACAGGCTCCGCACACCTAACACGTTTCAGCTGAATGGTTCAATTGTCCACCTCACATACATCCATGACAGTAATATTCTCAATTCGTATTGCTCAGTAGTCCCACTGAGTGCACTTTGTTATGTTTAACCATGACAAACCTGTAGAGGATGTAGTTTGTGGCGCTGCTGAACTCTGTTGCATTACACAGGCAGGTGTTTCTGTTTCTGTGCCTCGTTTTATTCATACACTCGTTGATATTAATTGAGTGGACACCTCCAGTATAATGCAATGCATTTCACCACAGACTACATCCTCCAAAATAAGCATACAACATGTCATGACATCACACAAATCATACCAATGAATCAACACAGTTTCTACACAATGCCAACATTATAACCTTCATGGAGGGATCATTTATTGCAGGACTGCTGTGTTAGGCCCTGTTTACACGACAACGCTCGCGGATGAAAACGACAACAAATTTGATCAGATGTGCCTTTCGTTTACACGGCGGCGGCGTTTTTGGAGTTTAAAAATGCAAAAAGTGAAACCACTCTCCAGAGTGGAAATCTTAAAGGGTGAAAACGCAAAAGTCTGGTCCAATCTGCTCACGGTTGCTACGTTCGTTGGACCTTCAAGGGAGAGAGGAGGAGGAGGAGAGAGAGAGAGGAGGAGGAGAGGGAGCGAGAGGAGGAGGAGAGGGAGAGAGAGGAGGAGGAGAGGGAGAGAGGAGGAGGAGAGGGAGAGAGAGGAGGAGGAGAGAGAGAGAGGAGGAGGAGAGGGAGAGAGAGGAGGAGGAGAGGGAGAGAGGAGGAGGAGAGGGAGAGAGGAGGAGGAGAGAGAGAGAGGAGGAGGAGAGGGAGGAGAGGGAGAGAGAGGAGGAGGAGAGAGAGAGAGAGAGGAGGAGGAGAGGGAGAGAGAGGAGGAGGAGAGGGAGATAGAGGAGGAGGAGGGAGAGAGATGAGGAGAGGGAGAGAGGAGGAGAGAGAGGAGGAGGAGAGAGAGGAGGAGGAGAGAGAGGCGAGGAGGAGAGAGAGCGAGGAGGAGAGAGAGAGGAGGAGAGAGAGCGAGGAGGAGAGAGAGAGAGAGGAGGAGAGAGAGCGAGGAGGAGAGAGAGAGAGCGAGGAGGAGCAGAGAGAGGAGGAGGAGAGGGAGAGAGGAGGAGGAGAGGGAGAGAGGAGGAGGAGAGAGAGAGAGGAGGAGGAGAGGGAGGAGAGGGAGAGAGAGGAGGAGGAGAGAGAGAGAGAGAGGAGGAGGAGAGGGAGAGAGAGGAGGAGGAGAGGGAGATAGAGGAGGAGGAGGGAGAGAGATGAGGAGAGGGAGAGAGGAGGAGAGAGAGGAGGAGGAGAGAGAGGAGGAGGAGAGAGAGGCGAGGAGGAGAGAGAGCGAGGAGGAGAGAGAGAGGAGGAGAGAGAGCGAGGAGGAGAGAGAGAGAGAGGAGGAGAGAGAGCGAGGAGGAGAGAGAGAGAGCGAGGAGGAGCAGAGAGAGGAGGAGGAGAGAGAGGCGAGGAGGAGAGAGACCGAGGAGGAGAGAGAGAGAGAGGAGGAGAGAGAGAGAGGAGGAGAGAGAGCGAGGAGGAGGAGAGGGAGAGAGGAGGAGAGAGAGCGAGGAGGAGAGAGAGAGAGCGAGGAGGAGCAGAGAGAGGAGGAGGAGAGGGAGAGAGGAGGAGGAGAGAGAATTTTTACTTCTAATAGTTAAGTATGAAAAGTAATGTTATGATATTACATGTACTTAAGTACAGTAAATAACTAAGACTTTTACTCAAGTAATTATTCTAAAAGGTGAGTTTAACATGTGCCAATCATTTTCTGGTAAGATAGCCTACTTGTACTTTTACTCAAGTATTGCTTTCAAGTCTACGTTATACAAGCCTGAGTTGAAGTCACTGTGTAAGTTTAGTTTGCGCTTTTAAATAACAGGGGAAGATATCATGTAGTGAACGTGTTAAATGGTTCTGCCAACATGTGGCGCTGTAAGCCAGCCAGGAGACTGTAGGCTGCTGGTGATGAAAAGCAGCACATGCATACTTAGCTTCGCTGCGAAGGGGAGTCACGGGACTTTTAATTTGAAAAGTGAAATGCGTTTACACTTTGTGTTCCGGTCTCAAAGTTGCGGTTCAGTTAAATCGTCGACGTGCGCGTGATTAGCTCGGTGCGACTCTCAGCAGCAGCGGCAGCGGCAGCAGCCACCATCAGCGTCAAGTGTGTGCGTGTGTATGGGGGGCGGAAGTTGACAGTCGAGCCGACGGTATGGGAGACGCTCCGCAAAGGACCAGACAGTGCTCCGACACAAGCCCGACAAACTTCTAGGTGAACTGTGAACTTTTTCCTGAGCCACAACAACCTTCCAGCAGCGGGGAACAATAATGGA
>CM042335.1:24530140-24575140 GCA_023566125.1 Zingel zingel | reverse complement strand
AAAATTACTTATGAACTTGACTATAATTTATTTATTGTAAACAAATGTGTGAATCTGTCATTATTGCACAATTCCTCCAAGTACCTAACTAAAACACCACAGCAATTGACTGAGATGTAACGCTAACACTTATACTGCTTATACAGTATAAACAAAATGGTCCAAAAACCAGATGCCACAGCAGGACATTTAACCTTTACATTTTTCTAATAACAAGGAATGTAACAATTCTCCTGGACAGAAAAGGCAATGCCCCATGCCTCTGCAACTTGGCTGAAGTGCTTGGCACATGTTTCAGCGTAGTGTCGTTCTTCTGTATGTCGAACCGTTAAGGCAAACGAGTGCATAGTCCAGCCAGAGTCAATATAGTGTTTAGTAACTCCTAAATAATGTTGATTACTCACTGACGTCCAGTGATCACCGGTTAATGAGACAGTGTTTGCAGCACTTTGCAGCAGTTCCAGTTGGGCTGCTTTCTCCGTGTCATACTGGCTGTGTATCCGTGAAAACTACTGTCCCCCTTGACGGCAACGAGACAGGTCATAACATGCCAACCGTAGCACTTCTTTAAGCTCCGAGTCCTCTACGATGCTGACAGGTCTGCAGTTAGTTGCCACCCGTTTTGCAAGAGCTGTAGTAATTTTTTGGGATTTGGTTTTATCCACAGGTCGGCAAGTAGCACTCTCCAAAATACTGCTTAGCCTGAGCCCGCTAGTAGGTGGTAGCTCAAGCTTGGCGTGCTTCGTGATATTTTAATTTGGCTTTACACAATGTGCATATGGCTTTCGACTTGTCTACGAGCCGTCTGAGAATTTTTTTTAAAGAAAAGCGCCATTCAGAAGTGCATTGCTGCTGTCTTTCTCCATGCCGGAGAAATAAATTAAATTAAATTAATTAAATTATTTTTTTTACAAGGCATGCCGGCATGCGATTTAAAAAAAAAAAAAAAAAAAAAAAATGAATCGTGTCGTGTCGGACCTTAATCTCATCGCAATTAACGCTGACAGCCCTAGTTTTTATTTCTGTCCAGGGTTTCCCCCAGCGTATTGGAAGCCTGGTGGCCCACCGGGACTAAGTTGCCCCCCACCATCTCAGTTTTGCGATTCTGTTATCATTAACACATTAATGCTGCCATCATACTGTGACTGGCCCTAGATGGGCCCTTATCAAAAACGACACTTGCTGTCTTTCTGTCCGCGGCCAGATTTAGTCACCGCAATATCGTCACAACCGTGCAAGATGCAGTCAGAAAACTTTACATTGTGTAGTAGAGATTAGAATGAAGGTTTGAGTTTGAAGATGGCTGTGGTCTCAGCAAGGATGCAGGAAGTAGGGGGGGGTAAGAAGTAAGGAAGGGGCCATAGGCCCCCCACTTTACACCCTTGCCCCGATTTAGCATCACGGCTGGTGTTATCCCAATACAAGATGGTCTGTAGTTTTTGTAGCAAAATCAAAATAAATCTCAAAGTAGAACGCTACCAAGCCCCGGCTGAGCGACGTGTGTCCCCACGACGTGTAGTTGAATTTCTCAAGCGATGCACGTCAGGCTACGGCGTAGGGTCGGTATCTCCACGTAGCCACGGCGTAGATTTAACGCAGAAGCATAAATCCGCTTAAGGGAGACGCCAGCCACTCTCCTGAGGAAAACCATTTTGGCCGCATGTACCCTGGATCTTGTTCTTTCAGTCATGACCCAGACTTCATGACCATAGGTGAGGGTAGGAACGAAAACTGACCGGTAGATCGAGAGCTTTGCCTTCTGGCTCAGCTCTCTTTTCATCACAACAGTGCGATAAAGTTTCCTACAACCTATTAAATCAAATAATTATTCATTTCTTACACTGTACTGTAACTTTTCTTTCTTGTACTTGTATCTTATTCTAGTTTTTTTTTTTCTATCTCTTTCATGACTGTTATTTAATTGTTTATAGCTGACCTTTAATGTTGTATGTAAAGCACTTTGAATTGCCATGTTGCTGAAATACATAGATATAAAGTTGCTTTGCCCTACAACCTCCAGCCTGTCAGTCAGTCACTAGGGCATAGGACATGTTTCCCCCACTGTATTGTAAGCCTGGCGGCCCACCAGGCCTAAGTTGTCTCCCACCAGGCCTAAGTTGTCTCCCACCAGGCCCAAGTTGTCTCCCACCGCCTAAGTTGTCTCCCACCAGGCCTAAGCCACAGGGAATGATTTTTGAATGTATTTTTAAGACATTTTTTAAACTACAGTTACAGTGGGGTGGCTTGGTTAGAAACTTAGACATAGTCATATTTTTTAATCTCCAGTTAGCTCTTAGCACTGACTTTATGTAGAGCCATATGGAACCTGTCTGTGTTTTTTTTAAATTCTCAATTTTGTGATTCCGTCCATGATTCTGTTATCACAGAAACTGTTGGGGCTCTACATTGATGCTGCCACCAGGCTGTCACTGGCCACAGACGGGCCCTCATCAAAAAAAAAAAAAAAGACATTCCAAAATCTTAATTTCATTTTTACTGTTATTAATGCATATCGGTTAAAGAAATTGGTTATTGGTTTTTAATTAACTTCTAATAATCTGTATCGGTATCTGCCCTAAAAACCAATATCGGTCGACCCTTAACTGAAAATACCCAGGTCGTTAACCAAAGTGAAGATGAGGCATCAGAGTCTGACATGGAGGAAGTCCATGGGGAGCCTCAGGCCTGAGAGGTGTGATGTGTTTGTTCTAAATAGTTGCCAAAATGTGTAATTTTATGGGACACAGTGTTAACTCTGACATCGTACAGGTGTAGACTCAACCAGGCCTGACCTGACCTGTAGTGCAAAGTGAAAAGTTAGTCATGACTCACTGCACACTGTCTTGACAAAAACCATTAGCAAGCCTAATAAGACAAGGGCGTGTCAGGAAGAGGGTCCACCCTGAAGGCGGAACACGTCCATTGACTTGTTCTTGTCTCCGCAGCGCTCACTGCAGCAACAAGCAAAGTCATGTCTTGAATCTGCCCGCAGGCTCTTCTCTGCTCAGCAGCTACAGAGATAGAGTGGCTCCCATCCAGCCAGACTGATCCACGCCTACACACCCAGGGACTCCAAGGCTCAGTTCATGGACATCTGCAGACATGCAGCATGTACACTTGATTAGTCTTGATAAGCCTAAATTGAGCTCATTTTTGCCTCTTCCTTGTTTTCCCCTTACATTGCACGGCAGCTGGATTCTCGCGATATCACGAGATTACGCAAGAATCGCAGGATCATATATGTGAAAATCCATCTTGTCAGGCTCCAACCTAATGCCTTTGTGTCTGAACTAAGCGCTTACCGAACCAATCGGTGTCCGGTGAGGAGCTAGGTTTTAGGGGCGTATGTGATGGCCGCGACTGTTTCTTCAAAGCAACAATGGCGGACGTGATAGACGGATGGTTCATCCAATCACCTGCCAGGTATTTTTTTCAAAGTGCCTGCCCTTTCCCAAACAGTTTCCAATGGCGGCTTCTCGTCAGGTTAGTTTCCACCTTGTTGAAAAATAAACTTGTCAGAATGCTTCAAACGAATCGTACGACATTAAATCATCGACCAGTGTCTCTTCCTCACACACCTCTCGGATGTCGGAGTTCAGGGCGGCTGTGTGTGACAAGTTGTGTTACTTTCGGAAACTAAAACACTGATAATTATTATGTACGTGTGTGTTTCATGAGTCCAAAAACAGGGTTTCTGCGGGGTCTTAAGAAGTAAAAAAAAAAAAAAGTCTACAATTTAAAAATCAAAATATTAGGCCTTAAAAAGTCTTAAATTGTGTTCTAGGTCTTAAATAATTTTAAACGGGTCTTAATTTTCCTACATCCATGTAACGCTACCTCTAATGCTCATTGAAATGATCCCGCAGCGCTTTAGAATGTTTTTGTTTTTTATTATTCTGTGGTGTTCTTTCTGTCGCTACTCCAAATATAATTTGCTTTATTACGACTGCAAATGAGACTAACATGCAACTTACTATATATTGCAGCCAATCTAGACACCAGTCCTAAAATGCCAATGAGAAAATCGTGGAATTGTTTCAGACGATGTTTCTGGACTCTGACGTCTGACTTTGTTTTTGATGTCGTGATATAGGTCTTAAATTTCATTCATAGTGGTCTTAAAATGGTCTTAAATTTCATTCATAGTGGTCTTAAAATGGTCTTGAATTTCATTCATAGTGGTTTTAAAATGGTCTTGAATTTCATTCATAGTGGTTTTAAAATGGTCTTGAATTTCATTCATAGTGGGCTTCAAAAGTCTTACACTTGACTTGGTGAAACCTGCAGAAACCCTGAAAAACATTAACGCCTTCCAATATTGATGGTGCAAAATGTCATCATCACATTTCGCCACTCTCTATGATGGCAAGCTTTTTAACCTGTCTCTTAAGTGTGGCTGCTCAGGACGATTACATTTTTGCCTTCAGATGTGTTTAGATGACCCATTTAATGAACTATGGTTTGTTGGGAGCATACCTCAGCCTTTAGGATAGACTCACATAATTGCAATCAATCAATTTTATTTGTCACATGATTTATTTGATCATATAATGTACAATTTTAGTGAAATGTTATCCCGCCAGTTCCTTCATTTATGCATTCAAAATAGTTTAAAAGAATAGGAATAGTAATAACATACAGAGCGTGATTGATGCATCTCAGGGGTTTTCCTGACTCATAATGGGCCTTTGGGGGTTACTACCAACGGCAGTAAGCATGATCAGTCTATGCATTTTCCTGTTATTTTTGACAATTTGATAAACAAAAATGTATATTATGCTTGTGTAAATAAACATCAATTGACAAAACAGGTAAAAAAAAAAAATAACATTCATATTTAAATAAATCCCCAGGAGAGTCTGACAGACTTTAGATTAGCTCTCATATTCAATGTTAATGTTCTGCTTGTTCAGCGGTTGTTTGGTAAATTGCTCTTAAACACATTTAGAGAGGATTTGAATTACTATTTTTATTCTCAATTCTTATCACTTTGGTGCTGGGGATTTTCCTTCGGGGCTGGCTAAAACATCTTTGGGGGGCCCCAAAAATTCCTCTATGCAGGAAACTTTAGAAATTATTAGACCAAATTATAGAGTGTGGTCTAGACCTACTCTATCTGTAAAGTGTCTCGAGATAACTCTTGTTATGATTTGATACTATAAATAAAATTGAATTGAAACAGCGAAACAGCCATGCAGCACCCAGGTCAGGCCCTCAGTGATGTGTACACCAAGGTACTCAAAGAGGTGCCCTTGTAATTTGTCATAGTTCTAGACCTTGCCACACGCTCCTGGGATGGCCCTCATGGTCTCTACTAGTCCATTTTTTGCCTACTTTACTGCTGCTCCTTTGTAGGTTGCTACTTTAGAAAGCTAATGGAAGAAAGTTGACATCCCAGTGATTCAAACTTAATCACTAAGATGTGTACTTTTCCATGGTGTCAGTGATCTGCATTGTAACGCCATTTCCCTCCTCTTTGTCAGTGACTGAGTGAGTCGGGCTACTAGTGTCAGTTTACTACTTTGAATTGACTCTCTGTATGAAATGTGTTATATAAATAAAGTTGCCTTGCCTTTAGTCTTGCATTGCCTTGTCTCGACAGCGCTGTGGTGTAAGGTCTGGCTACACCACAGATGCGTTCTGGGAAAGGAGAAAAAAAACACTGCGTTGTTTGCATTTCTTTAAACCAATCCCAATCGTCTTTGGCGGGGCTAAACTCTGGACGCAGCGACGGTGGCTCTGCTAAATAGTCTCAGGAAGAAACTTGTTTTGGTGGAACATTTGCACCCCACAAAAGAAAACTCCACATCCAATATTAAATCAAGTTAACTGGTGACACAATACAGTAATGTGAGTTATTTATATTAGATGAATACATGGTTAAACCTCATTAGCTCTTACCAGTGTATCTCCATGTAAACTTCGTCCACAGCAATCCCACCAATCAGTCCCAAGCAGTTAAGAGAGGAAATGCCCTAAACATATTCTTTATACATTTTAACTAACATTCGCCAAAATAACCAAGCAGGCCGGCCTTGTTGCGAGATTGCCCCCTGAAATGATTAAAAGAATGGCACTTAGGAAGCACAAGTCGGTTTCCTTCGTTTGTACCCAAAGCCATTGAAGAATTGGATCGTTTCCAAACGTAACCTCACTATTACCAGCCCCCTGGGTCGCATCTGACACCAGAGACCATCTTCAAAAAGAGACAGGTAACCATCTTCCCCCATAAACAACCACCTCTTATCATGTGACTAAAGTTCCATAATGAGGTCAGGTGATGGCAATTAAACCGTCTCAGTGACCACTGACCAAAACTACATCCACAAAAGAAGACCATGAGATGGAGTTGAAAGCTTTGCAAAAGAGCTAGTAAGTGGACCTTGCGCCATAGACATCCAACCACATGTCCCATGTATCCAGTCAGGTTCTCCTTCTCATTCTGGCCAGACATGGTTAGGTTGCTTCCCCTGTTAGATTGTGTTGTAGCGTTACCGTCTCAACAGTTACCAGAGGCCTGTACTACGAAGCAAGATTTGGTGTTACTGAGGTAACTTCAGGTTCAACCCAGGGTTTTCTGTATCACGACGGAGGATCACTTGTTACCGGGTTCAGTCGCCGTGGTAACTTATGCTGAACACCTAACCTGGTCGGGAGCAGGTTAAGTTGGAGATTAGAGATCAACCGGTGTAAAAGCACCGCCTACTGACCAATCAATACTCGATTGATGACAGCGTCACCGTTCTTAGAAGATGAGAGAGAGAGAGAGAGACACATAAAAGTTCAAACATTTAAAGACCGACAACCCTGTTAACATTCCCTGATGGGTATTATTATGAAATATATAGATTTTAATGGGAGGGATATTTGTCAGCCTGTTATGTGGTTATGTTATATTTTTTATTTGCTCTCACGATGGCTTCTCACTGCCAGGGTTGCAACTGAAATAATAAGCTAAAGCAAAGATAGTTTATGGAAAGCACAAGTGTAATTATGGTCAGATCTTGTGCCTGACTGATGAGAAAGTGATATTGATAAGCGTTGTGATTTACGCATTTACAGCGTCGGATATTTTTTTGCCAGCTTTCCTTCCTGTTTTAGGAAGCGCTGACCGTATTGCGTTTTGCCTGTAAAACAGTGTCTGTGTTTTTCATATTTATGTAGAATTATAGTTTGCTCTTCTTATGTAAAATATGCGGCTCTGGTAGATGTTTGCGATTGGTCGTGCTGTGCAAACACCGCCTCTTTTATGTGAACTGGATTGGGAAACCCTGGGTTGACTGAACTAGTCGATAACGAGCGGCGTGACACAGCTTATGTGGGACCACAGTTGTTAAGGTTAGAGAAGCCGGGTAACTGAAATCAATCCGGGACATGTTGATCTGGATTCGGAGTACAGGCCTCTGGTGACAAAACTATAAAATTAAGAGCAAAGTTGTAACAAATCTTTTAAGTAGAATGTCTTTTGCCTGGAATGACCTAAATATCGGCCTGGTTTAATCTCAGTAAGCTTTGAGAAGAGTAAACCTTCCTGAAAGTACAGCTTTGGATTAGCATTTCCCATTAATTGGCCACCAGGAAGAAGGATCATGGTAGTTTTAAGTTCAGTGCTGACATTTATCCCATTGTAGTATGGGTATCGAATGGCTCCTCCCCTTGCTCTTTTCCTATTTGTTTATTTATATATATATATATATTTATCATACTGTGGTTATTTCAACAATTTATTTTTGTTTTAATTTCATTTATTAATTTTATTTTGTTTATTGGCTACAAGTTTTAATTAATGAATGCTTTATTTCGAACATAAAAAATAATACAATAAAAACAAAGAACAAAAACAAAAAACTAGAGGTGCTCTAAGCGATGTCACGCGTTTTTTAGGCTACAACATTTTTTGTCACATACAGCAAACATCTCCTCGCTATCTGCTAGCTGCCTGTCCCCTGAACACACTGTAAAAAACATCTCCTCACTATCTGCTAGCTGCCTGTCCCCTGAACACACTGTAAAAAACATCTCCTCACTATCTGCTAGCTGCCTGTCCCCTGAACACACTGTAAAAAACATCTCCTCACTATCTGCTAGCTGCCTGTCCCCTGAACACACTGTAAAAAAAACATCTCCTCACTATCTGCTAGCTGCCTGTCCCCTGAACACACTGTAAAAAACATCTCACTATCCGCTAGCTGCCTGTCCCCTGAACACACTGTAAAAAACATCTCCTCACTATCTGCTAGCTGCCTGTCCCCTGAACACACTGTAAAAAAACGCGGTCTCTGTAGACAGCCCAGGCTCCACAAACGGCA
The DNA here is from genome assembly GCA_023566125.1 of Zingel zingel. Taxonomy (NCBI): domain Eukaryota; kingdom Metazoa; phylum Chordata; class Actinopteri; order Perciformes; family Percidae; genus Zingel; species Zingel zingel. Next base: position 24,566,831 of record CM042335.1, on the reverse strand, counting down.
ACAAAAACAAACTGGCCAACCTGCACCACCAAACATAACAGCCAGTGTTCCAGTCAATAACCATAGACTGAATAATATTAATGGACAAAGCATCTGGTTCGGTGTAGTGCTGCAAATGCGGAAGTGCCTTAAACCTGCTTTCTATCTGAATTCCAGCAGGGGGAGACACATATATGGTTGCAAAATGAGGTAGGTTTCTGTAGAAGTCTGAGAAAGTGACCCACTTCTCACTTGATTTATTACCTCAGTAAACATTTTCATAATGAGTTGATGGTCTCAATCACTAGTTTTAAGTCTTCTGCAACACAGAATGATGTTTATTGTTTGAATTATGGTCTTGTTCATTTTAAAATCGGTGATAAAGCAGGGGGTGTTTTAGGGTGTTTTAGAATGTGATTGCCAGTGAAAGTGTGTAACGTAACGTAGAGTGTAAGAGCTCCTCCCTCACTCCTCCCTCTAGTCTAAAATCGTCACATCCACAACCAGGATGGCTGCGCCCGTACCGGCAAACTGGACGACTCATAGTAGATCTCCAAAAACCAATGGGTTATGTCACACATGCTCTGTCCATTAAGAGTATACGGTATATGCCAATAACCGACAACAAGGATTTGGGTTAGTGCGCAGAAGGGAGGGGCGAGCTAGCCTCAGTTTTGTTTGACAATACTTTGAATGTCAACAAGAGGTGACCTCACCCAACATCGCTTAGAGCACCTTTAATTTAAAGCTATAGTGTGTAGTTTCTGTCTCCCCCATGAGGAATTCTAAGTAATGGCAACAACACTGTCGGTGCATCCACATGATACAAGCCTTCTGTGATCGTACACCCCCCCCCCTCCACACAGCTGCTAGTAGCCAAGGAGGACACGGAGGATTAAAAAAAACCATGATGCACTCTTCAGAAGAGCTCATTATCTTCACTTGAGTTTCTGCGCAGGAAAGTTGCCGGACACCACAATCTTCTGAACATAGTCATACTGAGAAATCCAGAGAGAGTTGTGTGGAGCTGATAGTCTTAATTATTAATGTAACGGACCGTCATTAATATCAAAAAGTTACGCACTAAAGCTTTAACATGTCCAAAAAGGAATAGGAAGAAGCAGAAGCTTATTTAAAGGAACATGCCGACTTATTGGGACTTTAGCTTAGTCACCGTAACCCCCAGAGTTAGATAAGTCCATACATACCCTTCTCATCTCCGTGTGTGCTGTAAAGCTGTCTGACGGTTCCAGCGGCATCAGGCCAGCACAGAACATGCAGGTGAATGGTTCCAGCAATCCTACTGCTCCGAATAAGTGATAAAATAACGCCAACATGTTCCTATTTACATGTTGTGATTTGTAGAGTCACAGCGTGTACAAAAAACAACGTAACATGAGACACAGCTGTCTTCTAACCGTATATAAACTGGGAACTATATTCTCAGGCGGAAGAATATAGTACGGGTGGAATGATTTGCTTTGCAGCAAGCTTGGCCAGTATGTTTTGATGTTCTGAAAATGAAGGCCCACCGTAGGCTTGAAAGGGGGCTCTGAAAGGTGTGTACCCCACTCCTTCTAGTAGGAGAGCAGCTGTAGTCAGATTACGTTTTACAAGTATAAACTCTTATTTTGTCTTGTGTTATGAATAATAAAAAAAATGCTCAAACGGGAAAAGTATCAAGGGAAATGTCACAGTTCTAGGTGTTTTTTCACTGTTGATTCGTTTCACTGTTTTTTGTAAGTTCAGTGATTACAGCATCTTTCCAAAAGTCAACGAGTAATCATGTTAAACAATCCTGATTTCAACATTGACCAAAATAATTGTGATTATGATTTTCGAGCAGCCCTACTGTGAAAGCAGGTAACCATTGGAATTCACTGTAATTGCTGTGGATCCAAACCAACCACAGCATTTACTATTCCAAACATCAGTCGAGAACCCTTTTAAAAGATGAACCCATTAAACATCTTACTAAAATGTTGTATTCACTGTGTTCTGTTTCTCTCCTCAGAAACTCCGATGCCAATCTGCTCCTCTACAAGTAAGACAATTCCTCTTTTCTTTTTTCAACCAGCTGGGGGTGCATGGCATCCCATATCCTTTTTTTTTTTTTTTTTTTTTTTTTTTTATTGACAGATCTATCTGACATAGCACCCACTTTATACTATACTAATATAAACTACAGTCTCTGCATGAATGTAAAAGCTGTGTAAACATACTTTAGCACTGTTGGCAATCACATGACAGTCCTTTGCTCAAAGCAGCAGCCCACTCAAAGCCTTAAATTCCGACGCCTACAGTAAAAGTGATGCTTTTACAGTCGCGTCAGGATTCAGTGTATTCTCATGAACGGGTCCGTACGATACGAAAATGTATGCACACTAACATGTATGATCTCCTAGGAAACTAGGGGATTGCTGGCTGGTCACGTGACGCCGGCTACAGAGCTCTGTGACGGCGAGTTTCTAGCTGTGTTTAGCCGCCACAGAGCTCCGTCGTATCAGCGGTAGTTGGTAGTACAGTTTATGCTGACCTTACACCAAACGACTTTTCAAGCGATTCCTGTTTCCCACACATAGACTAATGTATGGCGGTGCGCCGCACTATCAGCATCGGCCGCCGCACATTGTGTTTTTTTTTTTTTTAAACGCTATTTAAAACACGTTCTTCTGCATTTCCTTTCTCTGCTCTCCTCCGTCTCTCTGTCACTTGTGTCTCGCTCACATACACACACACACAGCTCCTCCCACCGTGCGTTGTTTGGTGTTTTTAGCCCCCAACCCTAGGTTGGCTAACCCTTTGGTTATGTCAGAGAAGTTCTGTAAGTGTTAAGGTGAGGGTTAGCTGCCTGTAAGGCAACATTGGAGGCTTAAAACACCATCGAGCCCACCGTGCACACAGCGTCTGTCTCCATAAAGGAGAGAAGACGGCTGGCGAAATTCATTAGTTCACTAAAGGTTGGTATCTATCTCGTGAACACCTTTACACAATCACACATTCACAATCACGACCGACTCTTAGCAAACAAGCGATTGTGCCTGCTTTAGAAAGTTAACTAGTCGCAAGTTTGCGTTAAAATGCAGTTGGGTTGTCAACAGAGCTGAACAGTCCGACCAGTATAATTAGTTATGTTATTAATTAGTTTACAATATTTTCAGGCTTCAACCCCCCCGCCCGCCACAAATTGCTTTCTAATCTGTGTGAAACACTGGATTCACTGTCTCAGACTAATTTCCAATATCAGAATGAAATCCTGAGTCTTGCTAGAGTTGGGGCGTTCCCATCGTTTGGTGTAAGGTCATAAAACTCAGTCCCAGTCAGTCTTTTTCCCGTCTGGACGTTCAGACAAAATCAAACGTGTTTGATATTATCCTAAGTTTAAAGTCTTGGTAGTGAAGTTAAATCATGTGAACATTGTCAACAACCAATGGGTGTGCTCCCTCCAGCACCAAACAGGAAGCAGCAAACGGCTAGAGCCAGTAGTGTTTATGGTTGCTATGGCGCAGCGCTAAAGGTGACTTTGAGCCTGTCACAGGGTATCCCAAGTTGCCGGTGAGCGCCATGCTGCAACGACAGTTAAGTTTAGGAAAAAGAATGTGTTTAGGATTAAAACACTCCCAACAAACACGCATTTCCTGTGTGAAAGTCTTTTGTTTTCCCCTGGAAGTGAACGCCACTCCCCGGCTTGAAAGGCCTTTGTTTTGGGACCCAAACATCCACCCCAACCACCTCCCTACGTGGCCCACAGTGTTCTTATACAGCAGCAGTCAATGTGGTGCACACAGCAAAAAAAACGCAGAATGTTTACCATTTACAGTGTGTTAACTTTTCATAGCTCTATGTACGTATGGTTCATGAGAACAGCAGGATTACAAGGTCAAACGGGGGGAATACCATGGAACCCTGATCAGTTGAGGGCCCTTAACCCTCATGTTGTCCTCGGGTCAAATTTAACATATGTCCCTCCGATCTGAACTATTACTCAAGATAATCATCTCATCATTTCTGATTATGTTACTCAAAAAATAGGCATAATGTCATGAGGTTCATTGTCCAAGCATTCCAAAAAGAAGTGTCAAACTAGTGATAGTAAGTTATGAAGTTGGCTAAGAAGATGTTACACAGAATTGGGTGATCAATTATAGGCTACTTTATAGGGGTGGTATAGTTCATGAACAAACATCTGAACCGCTCGGTTTGCTTGTCTCAGTTCGGAGCGTGTGTGCGTCTCACGGTCCGTCAGTCCACCGTTAACGTGCACTAACCTCTTACTGCCGTAGTGCCACTTCATACACCTACGTTAAAACACTTACTGGAAACGACGAGGGGGATGAACGCAACACATGGCAGCTGATTGGACTAACGCGTCACGTGGTTCTTGCTGCTCCCGAATTTCAAAACAGACTCTAAGGGCGTCTCGTTCTGAATACAATCTCATATTTTACGAAAATAGTTCACCGAAAAGTGTTTCTGACAACATTTTAAGCGAGAAATAGCCATACAGTTGCTGAATCTGTCTTTTTTTTTTTTGATCAACAAAGGTCAGTTTAAAAGATTTTCGTCAGATTTTGAGAGGTGCCGAGCCGACCGCTCCTCAGGTGGAGTGTGGCGTGCTGCAGGTCACGTCACATGCAGAAATGTCAGGTGGAAGAGATAAGGAAGACGGTAGAGATGTCAGGAGGGAGAGATGAGGAAGGCTGTAGAGATGTCAGGAGGGAGAGATGAGGAAGGCTGTAGAGATGTCAGGAGGGAGAGATGAGGAAGGCTGTAGAGATGTCAGGTGGGAGAGATGAGGAAGGCTGTAGAGATGTCAGGAGGGAGAGATGAGGAAGGCTGTAGAGATGTCAGGAGGGAGAGATGAGGAAGGCTGTAGAGATGTCAGGTGGGAGAGATGAGGAAGGCTGTAGAGATGTCAGGTGGGAGAGATGAGGAAGGCTGTAGAGATGTCAGGAGGGAGAGATGAGGAAGGCTGTAGAGATGTCAGGTGGAAGAGATAAGGAAGGCTGTAGAGATGTCAGGAGGGAGAGATGAGGAAGGCTGTAGAGATGTCAGGAGGGAGAGATAAGGAAGGCTGTAGAGATGTCAGGAGGGAGAGATGAGGAAGGCTGTAGAGATGTCAGGAGGGAGAGATGAGGAAGGCTGTAGAGATGTCAGGAGGGAGAGATGAGGAAGGCTGTAGAGATGTCAGGAGGGAGAGATGAGGAAGGCTGTAGAGATGTCAGGAGGGAGAGATGAGGAAGGCTGTAGAGATGTCAGGAGGGAGAGATGAGGAAGGCTGTAGAGATGTCAGGAGGGAGAGATGAGGAAGGCTGTAGAGATGTCAGGTGGGAGAGATGAGGAAGATGAGGAAGGCTGTAGAGCTGGAGGATGCTCCAGCGTGGTGTATATAGTCTGGTGTGTGGGAACATTTTGGATTTCATGTCACCTATGATGACAGCGGAAATCAAACAATAGATAGAACTGCCACTGTGTGCATGTATTGTGCAACATGCTTTCAATATGCTAATTTTAGCTATATATCATATGTTGAAGTATATTTCTGGAGTGTTAAAGATTAAAAAAAAAATAACAAAAAGTGTCCAGAACTGAAAACCGTGACCCTAAAACCGTGATATGAACTGAACCGTGGGTTTTGTGAACCGTACCAGCCCTAGTTAATTGCAGTTATTTCTGAGATAATTCATTATTTTCCTTCAAACTGCTGTCCGCCATCCCGTTGAAAAGCTCTTCCTGTTCGGCTCGTTAACTTTTGTTCAGGTTTCCCCCGTTCATGTGTTGAGCGTCACCTCGAGGAGCCATGAAGTAGTGTTGCTGGGAGCAGGGACATCTATTCAGAGCGCCTTCTTTTATTGATTTAAATGTCTATTTGGTGCCAGCGTATTGATTCTTGTATCGCACAAATGACGATATATTGCCGATCGATATTTTGTCCCACCCTCTACTGTACAGTAGTTTCAGAACCTATGAGACACAGATTTTAGATGAGGTAATTCATTTTGAAAAGACATTGTTCCAAAATAAGGCTGGAGACATCTGATCACTGATTAAGAGTACCCTGGTTCCTTAAGTGCATGTAAACGCAACGGATTGTCTCGTTGGTACCTGAAGCATCTTCACCAACGGAATCTTGTTTTTAGTCTGAACACCTGTGGGCCGAGCGCCTACATTTATGTTTACACATTACAAACTTCATGGTAAAGGTGAGTGTGTGTGTCTGTTGGAATATGTAAACGTGACACTTGTACAGTGTGCTGCTTGTGTAAACAGTGCAGGTGGTGGGACGATATGCTTTTGTCCCACAATTCTAGAAGTACTGCGATTCCATAGTATTGAGTATTTCTTTTGCCTTCTTTAACAAAAACAAAAGTTGAATGATACATTTCTAGAGACAATATATCATGAGACATGTCAAAAACTAATTGTTTTCTATGAAGAATGACATCACATTTATTTACTTTGTACAGAAGCACATAACGTCTTTTCTGCATTCTCTGCTTTCGCTCTGTTTTGCTGGAAACGCATATGATGTATTCTCCATCAGCGGTACCGTATGAACAGAAAATATTAAGCTGAATCCTTGGTAAAAATCTATACAAAAATATAGATTATGGGGAAAATAATTGATTTTTAAAAAATGTCGCAAAGAAAACCACTACACGTACATCAATTTTTTTCTCCCATCCCTAGTAACTAGAATTTGGCGACTTGTATCTGCCTCTCAACCATTACATCTTACATTACCAGTCTGTGAGCAGGAGGACGAGTTGCACACACTGCCAGCAGATGTTAAAACTAGCCACTACACAGTGTCAGAGGATTGAGCTGGCCTTTGATGCTTTCTTGGAGCCTCTGTTCACCTTTTACCTGGTTTGATGTTTTCTGGATTGCTGCTAATCTGCTTTTTAGGCTCACGTGACTCCAGCTCCTGAGTGAGTAGTTGAAACCATATAGCGAAACGAGAGGCTTCTTATGTTGTGGTGGTGCTTCCTAACTCGTTGCTGTTAGTCATGGTGCCCTGTGTCAGAAGAGGACATCTGTGACTTACCTCCTCAAGAAGAACCTCTTGTTTCATATCGCACGACTCAAAGTGTAGAGTCAAGTGGTATTAAGCTTGATTTATACTTGCTTACTTGCTTCGTACATAGGTACTTGGAGACACAAACCTACGCCAGACCTCGGCCGTGGCTTGGTAGCGTTGCATTTTCCCCCCGACTCGTGTCCTGGTTCTCCTTCTCCATAACAACATGAAATCTTACTGCTCCAGATTTCTCACCGTGGTCAGAAAGAACAGGGGAGACCCTTTGTTTCTCTCACTATGACTCTAGAGTTGGTACTCGCTCTGAAGCTAATGCCCGCCACTCTCTCACTTTCTCCCTCACTCTAACACACTCCCCACACACACACGCATGCTGGCACACACCACCAACGCACAAGTATAAACATCAGGCTACTTACGTAGGCCACGGCGAAAGCTCTGCGTGGAGTTCTTGTTTTGGTGGAACATGTGTACATTCAAAAGTAGTTTTAGTCGTGCAACAGACTAAAACTACTGGATTTACCCTGCAGAGATCTGAGGAGCAGTTAACCATAGTCCTCACAAATCCACCAGAGGTTAGAACGCCAACACAAAGAAAGAGGAAGGGGACAGACATCCGGCCGATAAAGAGGGACATCCGGCGGCCCCTGAACAATATTGGAAGTGGAATGTCGTCGATAAAGACTAAGTGGTATTGACTCCATAAGCCTTTTAAAATCCCTTGTGTTGTTTGGGTACCTCTACACTGCAGTGCAAAGCAGTCAAATCACTTCCTGTACTGTGACCCCTACTTGAACCTCAACTTCAGCTCATAGAGTCAGGTGGGGATGGAGTAGCCTAGAAATCTAGATGCACCCTTGCGGCAGCAAATGTAATTTTTCTAGGCAATCACATCGTGTATAGAGTCGGTGGGCGGGGCTTAACATAAGGACGGCAGAGTTGCGACAGTTCTGCGTGAATTCCCTGCTACTAGAAAACAAAGAAGATGGCTGCTGCTGCTGGAGAACAGCTGTCTTTGGAATCAGCTTTGGCCGCGACTCTGGAAGACTTGGAGTTCAGCTTTTCTTTGAGAAAAGAACAAAGAACGGCACTGAAGTCATTCTTAAGAAAGGAAGATGTGTTCGGAGTTTTGCTGACCGGATACGGCAAAAGTTGAATCTATCAACTAGCGTTGCTCTGGTTGGCTATGAGTGCAGAGGGAATTTGAAAGACAACCGTTTATCCCGCCCCTCAGATTGAGCCCTGCCAAAGTTGAGTTCCCAGACCCAGCGGTGCAATGATGCATCGATCTGGATCGATATATTGACTCAATCCTCAACAATCAATATTATCGATACAAATCAAAAAAATATCGATACATATCGTCATCTTTTATAGTTTGTTTTTAATTTAAATGTCTGCAAGAGCTTAGTGATGAAATTGTCAAACCATATTAGTTGTATTAGTAGCGTTTTGTAAATATATATACATGTAACGATGATTGTGTTAAATGGGCTTATGTATTATATCGGTCGCAGGCATCTGAAATGAATTAAATCGAAATTGACTTTGTGTTATCAGCAAATATCGTATCCTTGTCCTAAGAATCTATTAAAGATTGTATTGTGATAAAACGTGTGATTTACACCCCTAGTCAAAACCCAAACTCTCCTCCACTTTGAGGACGGAGTGTGGGAACATGGTATCCCGAGACCCCTCTGTAATGTACAGAACCATAAGGAGTTAAGGGGGTAGTGTGCGATCACAGAAGGCTTGTATCATGTGGATGCGCCGACAGTGTTGTTGTCATTACTTAGAATTCCTCATGGGGGAGACAGAAACTACACACTATAGCTTTAAGAATGACAGCCCTGTTGTTGCCAACTTGGCCTTTTGTTTGTGGTATGACTGATTGACCTTTAGTCTGCTTGGTCAAATGATCATTTAAAAAAAATTCAAAGACGTTACTGTGTTATTTCTGTTTCAAAGGGCAGCAGTTAGTGTTCCTATGATTTTATACATTAGTAGTGAAGTTAATTAATGCATTATAATTGGGATAATCGTGAAACGGTGATTATACCTCTTCCTGGAGTTCTGTATTCAGATTCTGTATCCGTACTGGATCGAGTATGGAGTAATCATTGCAGTACAGTGCATGACGTATAAAGTCAGTTTAAGTGGTAAAGCAGAGATTGTCTTTTCTTGGAGCCTCTTTTTTTTGCATTCTTCATCCAATGTAAGACAACATTTTGACTCCACTGAAAATGATGGCAGGGTATCATTAAAGAAATGTCGACACCGATACTTTTTTTGCAGTAGTAGTTATTTCTGCGTGTCTCTACGACGTTTAATGTTAGACAGCCAATCACAGACATTATTAGATCTTGGTAGAAGGATGCTGCATGCTTATTGGCTTACTGACGTTGCTGAGATTTACTCCTTAGGTATTGAAATTGAATGACGAGGCATTCTTCAATAGTTGATACTTTAGAGGCAATTCGGTCGGTGCCTAAAAAGTATTGATTTTGGTAGCCAGCCCTACTGAAAATGGCCTGGGTGTGTCGATGTCCTGCAGTTAGTGTCTGTTTCTTTAAACTGAACAAGGGCTTGGATTTAAAAACACAGCATTTGGTCAGGAAAAAACCTCAAACCTATCAACTGTGCAGCTGATCCAGAAGTCTGCACAGACGGACCACTTTCCCCTGGTGACTGCGTGTCTTCTCTTCAGTGGCGGCCACTCACAGTGCTCTAGTTAGTGCATTTATGTTTGAAGGCATCTCAAAAGGACTTTGGGCATTTAAAGCTGCCAGGACGACACTGCTGCCAAGTGCTAACTGCCACCTTTCTCTGTGGGTCGCTTTGAAAGGCTAGCTGTGTGTGTGTGTGTGTGTGTGTGTGTGTGTGTGTGTGTGTGTGTGTGTGTGTGTGTGTGTGTGTGTGTGTGTGTGTGTGTGTGTGTGTGTGTGTGTGTGTGTGTGTGTGTGTGTGTGTGTGTGTGTGTGTGTGTGTGTTTTAGTCTGCATTTTCTGTCCACAGAACATTACATTGCAGCAGATTATCAGTGTCGGGGCCAGTGTGGGGCTTTTTTTAAGCGGATCAACTCAAGTTCACATCATGCAGTGAGCTCTTTGTGGTGCAAACAATTGTAGCACAATATTAATTTGTGCACTTTTAGTTTTGTTTTACAGTGTACTTTTTATTATTATTTCTTTTTTTGTGGGGCTTTTTCCCTTAATTCGATAGTGACAGTGGATAGACAGGAAAGGGGGAGAGAAAGCCAGGGGATGACACGCAGCAAAGGGCCGCAGGTCGGATTCCAACCCGGGCCTACAGTGTACTTTTGATTCCATTTTTGAAATAGGATATTATAGTTTTAAATACAGCCTGGCATAATTTGATGTCTTGATCCCCAAATAGAATGCCTGAGTTTAGCTACTAAAACTATTTTCATACCTTCAATTGAGAAATATAAACATATTTTCCTGCAAAACATATTTTCCTGTTAGTCCATATCCACGACCTTCCACTTCTGGGATTGTTCCTGTTCTGCCCGCCAAAGGGTCCAATCATGAAAATGGCAGAGAAGTAATTAATTCCAATTCCAAATTTACCACTTTAATCTCAGAATATCCAAGTTTGTTTTCTTTAAGTTTATGACTTTAATCTTAGAAATTCAGAGTTTTTTTTGGAATATTACCCCTCTCTTCCGCGTCCCTAGAATTATTTTTTCTCTCCCTACAACGGCCTTAGAACGCTGTCGTAGCAGAAGCAAGTTGCGTTTGCCAACATCAAGCTGGCAAGAAACTCTATGGCAGATAAAGTTTCTGATCTGTCTGGAGAGGTTTACTGGTCTGGCCCACTTGAGATCAGATTAGGGGGATGTGGCCCATCAACTCAAATGAGGATGACACCCCTGCTCTACGTTATCCCTTACATAGTGAACATTCTGCTCATAAATTGTTAGGGATAGAAGATTTTATTTAAAAAAAACAGGTGTGTCTAATGGTTTCAGTGTGAGAATGGTGGAATTAGAATCTGCATCAAGTAAAGTGCAGCAGTTGTAACTCCCTCTGGTCCTCCTCCCCTCCCTCTCTTCTCTCTCATGGGCTTCTTTTATGTGGTTGGGCTGCATAAATCCAGGCTGCTGTGGAGAGACCGACCGTTTCAGTTTTCCTTGCGTCTCCAACACGAGCCCCCTCAGGATGTGTTTTTTTTTATTTTTTAGCTTTGCTATGGCACAGGTGACACGCTCTCTCTTAATGTGAACGTGAGAAATACTGTGAGGGAGCATGAAGAGTTCAGGTCCACAGAGTCTTCATGCGACAACAGGAGGAGTTTGTCACGGAGCAGCCAGCCTCATTAGTTCCACTGGGTTTGATTTGTGTTGTCTTTGTTCGACCGGAACTCCGCTGGCCATTCTGAGCTCTGATAAGACACAAAAACATAGTCACAGCAATATGGGAATAGCAGGAAGGCTCTGAACTTTAGACTAGGGCTGCCTGATTATGCAAAAAACCCTCCCAATTATTTAGGTCAATATTGAAATATGTGTTATTTAATATGATTACTCATTCTGATTTCTGATTCTGATTGACCTTTGGAAAGATGTTGCATTTATTGGCGTTAAAAACAACAACATTGAAACATTTAAACCAGTCAACGGTGAAACCACCTTGAACTGTGGAATTTCCTTTATACTTTTTCCATTTTTGAATTCCCCTTCATAACACAAGACAAAATAAGAGTTGACTTGAAAAATGTAACACGCAAAGTCATTTCACTTGATTATATTGTTTTTGTCATCATTAGGTGCCAATATCAAAATCGCGATCAAAATTGCACAGCCCTAGTTTGGATGCCTCCCATGGGTTGCTTGGCATTGTTTGAGCATGAAGGAACGAGGCCAAAAGTCAACCTTAACACTGTAACCCACCTTAGATCAGGCTCGGTATCCTGCCTCAATGGAGTTGCTAAGTAGGAAGACCCTATTGTTCCGCATGTATTTGTTCAACCATTTGAAAGGCTTCTTCTAATGAATTTAGTTCATGGTACATCCATCCGTTTTAGTTATTTTCTTTTCCTGCAATTTGGTGTGGTGGATGTCTTGATATACTTTATATAACTTGATATAACATTAGCCTCAATGGGTTCCTATGGAGAATACATCTTTTAGCAGTGTATATCGGAGCTGTAGCCAATTTAGAATGCTTTGTCGTGAAACACCGGAGTAAGCCTACTTGGCTCTGACAGTGATGCAACAGAAGAACAGGTACTATGAAGCACAAAGCAAATACTGTCCACACGAAAGGGAATGCCCCCCCCCCCAAAAAAAATAAATAAATAAAAATAATAAAAATAAATCAATGTAAGCTGCTTCAGTAAATACCAAAAGATTCATAAAAAGTTTTTATTTTCATGGCTTCATGATGTAAAAACCAAGCCAACCTCAACCTCTTGGTTTGACTGTTATTTCGGTGGAACCTGTTACTTGTGGAAAGGCTTTGGTTCTGTATTTGGCAGCAAAACGGATCTTTTAGGGTCATAGTTGACTCATCTTTTCTAGGTACACATGCTTGGATCTTTGACTTTTTATCAAAAGAAGGTGAAATAGAATTTTTTTTTAAACATTTTCGTAAAAGGGGGGACCCCACTTCCAGAAAATGTTGGCTTTGGGAGCTCTAGTTGATGAGTTTGTAAACTTGGAGTTAGGGCTGTCAATCGATAAAAAAATGTAATCTAATTAATTACATACTCTGTAATTAATTAATTGAAATTAATCACATACATAATTAACATTGCCTGAACTGATATTTTTTAAGAAAGTAAAAAAAGAAAAGAAAAAAGAAGGGTACTAAACAACAGTCGGTGACATTAAAGAACAGCTTGTTTATTGCTAAGGCCATATGGTCAAAATTAAATGATTTAATAATAATGTATAACAATAACTTATTTCACTAGTAAATTGCTGTTGAACGACAAAAACAACCACCAGATGGGAAAAGGACATTTACAATAACTTCAAATGCACCATGGGGCTGTAGTTTACCAGTTTCATTGAACGCACCGTCTGTGTTGTTTTTCTGATGTCAGCTACAGATTGTTACATCCCGGTGTTGAATCCTCTACAGTAAAACACAGTCACACTTTACACCGTTTAGCGTTAGCTGTCAGCATTTTAACCGTTTTTAATCCAGCTACTAGCTAGCGGTAGGCTAATGTTAGCTGCTGTTGAGTATAGTGTTAACTAGCTAGCTAGCGGTAGGCTAACGTTAGCTGCTGTCGAGTATAGTGTTAACTAACTAGCGGTAGGCTAACGTTAGCTGCTGTTTGAGTATAGTGTTAACTAGCTAGCGGTTGGCTAATGTTAGCTGCTGTTGAGTATAGTGTTAACTAGCTAGCGGTAGGCTAATGTTAGCTGCTGTCGAGTATAGTGTTAACTAACTAGCAATAGGCTAACGTTAGCTGCTGTCGAGTATAGTGTTAACTAGTTAGCGGTAGGCTAATGTTAGCTGCTGTCGAGTATAGTGTTAACTAGTTAGCGGTAGGCTAATGTTAGCTGCTGTTGAGTATAGTGTTAACTAGTTAGCGGTAGGCTAATGTTAGCTGCTGTCGAGTATAGTGTTAACTAGCTAGCGATAGGCTAACGTTAGCTGCTGTCGAGTATAGTGTTAACTAGCTAGCAATAGGCTAACGTTAGCTGCTGTTGAGTATAGTGTTAACTAGCGTCAGGTGCAGCGGTGTTTGTGTTGCCTGTATCGTCTGTTTCAGAGCATCAGAGAGAAGAGCAGACATATCAGTGGCTCCAGATTTCGGTAGCCAGGGTTGGCAGGAAGAAGATTTTTACAAGTAAATGTTCCAATTAATGATCCAGGCAGCACATTCTCGTCTCCCTCCTTCATTTTACAGTTGATGGTGGCTAGAACGGCTCCGGGTCAAACGTCAATATGGAATGGATTAATCTGCGTTATTTTGACAGCCCTACTTGGAGTGATTTTCCCCTTGGTTTCACACCTGGAAAAATTCAAACATACTAAAATGCGTCATTACAAATCGCGCAAGAGCGTCCACTCCTCTTATTGGTCGAATGTGTCTGGGGAATACAGGAAGAAGGTCCTGTGTTCTGGACTAGTGCATATCTTCTTGCATCTCCACGGTCAAACCAGCTCAGTTCATTTAAATAATCACACCTGCCCAAACAAACCAACTCTACTATGATTCAACCGAACTACACGAGGCAGGTGTGGAAGCACCCAAAGTCCATTGGGGACCAACTACAATCATTAGATCTGAGGGAAATCTTTTAGTTAAATTCATTTGGCTTAGGTGGTGCCCAAAACAGCTTGGATGCTCTGCCTAAACCTTATAATAGTAGGGAAAACCTTGTCCCGTGGCGTGGCATGCTGGGTCCAAGACATGCTAATGGTAAAATCTGTCTGGTGGGTGTTTCCTGTGAAAGAAAAAAGTGCAGGCCTTACTTGTTTGTGTGAGAATTATGTAAGCGCGCGCGTGCACGCACACACACACACACACACACACACACACACACACACACACACACACACACACACACACACACACACACACACACACACACACATCAGTAAATCAGGGTCTAGTGGCGAAGCCATCACATTCCTCTCGGGGGGGGGGGGGGGGGGGGGGGTTAGGGTTGGAGTGGGCTTGGTGGGGTGACGGGCTGCTGTCCAGTCTTCCACACACAGTTGCAAAGTTGACACAAGAGAGATACTCAGGAATTTGTCTCGTTTCACTTCCAGCCAAGCTGAGGGGAATGCATGGCGAGGAAACACTCAGCTGTCCCGTTTCCCATGCTCCCTCATTGTATCCGAGGCTGGAGTCTTCTCGTGTGACTTACAGTGTCTCAGCTTTGTCCTGGCATGTTCCAAATCTCTCTTTGTTGACCTCTGACTGACTACTGGAGACCAGTTTCCAGACTTCCTTTGATTAACGATTGGTTATTATGACAACTGTTTAAGTGATAATGGGTGCATTCCTTTTATCCAGTTAATTTAGACATAAATGCAGCATAATCATAATGTCTTCAAAGGTTTCATTTCCTCCTGGCTGTGTGAAACATAAGAACCATTTTGATTATCATCATGGATTATGAATATGCGAATGACAAATGTATCATCAATATACATCTCTTTTCTAATTTTAAGATAAAGTGAAACGAATAAAGGTTCAAATGTGAAACTGTTTGATGAATTAAGTCCAGGGGTTAGATGTACAAATGCACTGCTTGCTTGCATGCGTGCGTGTGCTGTCTCCCAGCTGAGCAGCACACAAGCGAAGCGAGACCACCTCATCAAGCAGGTCTCGGTATGCTGGTTTGGTCCGCTTTTGGTGCGCATCCGAGTGTGATTTCCGCGTTCACAATAGAGTGCGGATCGGGCCACATTTTTCTGTCCGAGCACGGCCCGCATCCGACAGAGCAGTAACCGAGCCCGACAGGCATTAAGATATTTATGTCCGAGCCCGAAACAGTTACCATCTCATTTCTTTCTCATACTAATGACCCATGTACGTTTGTTTGTGTGGAAAGCTTTTATTAAGCTGCTGTAGGAAGGCATTCGGAAATGTCAACAGATGAGGTCATCAGCTCACACAGGGCAACAAGCGCACGTTAATCAGCTGTTTAATTTAAAATGTCCAATGCCTTATCACACTGATGTGACCGAGGCCGACCCAAACCCAAACATCATTTCTAAATATCTGTCTGAACCCAGCCCGGCCCGTCGGGTACTGCCGGGTCCCGACGGGTCCCGACGGGCTCGGTTCGGGTATCCATCCTCTAGTTCACACCTGCCCAAACGAACCGCACAAAGGTGAGAAAACCAACTCTAGTGCGATTCAACTGAAGTAAATAAGGCAGGTGTGAAAGCTCCCTAAGTCTCAGTTCTTCATAGATAGATTGATAGACAGACTTTTATTGACCCCAAAATGTCAGCGCTACAGCAGCAAAATATCAGCTAACACAGTGCACATACAGAATATACATGAATTAATAAATGATAAATGGGATACAGTACAAGAACAAATATTCAAAAAATTAAGATAAAAAAATACAAAGGAAAGACTGTATTTAAGGTCTATATACAAGTTGGGAATACAAATGTACAACTACTAATATAGTTCCACTTAGTGCAGTATTGTGATGTACACAAGTCTTATCTACTCATTGATGAAGTGGTAAAAAAATGTATTTCCTATTGTAAGAATGATTTCTTGTAGCGATTCTTGTAACGTTTTTCACATATGTTGTCTCTTGTTAATGTATATGTTGTACATGGAGCAGAACTATGGAGTGCGCATGCGCGAAAGCTGCATGCTGCCTGTTACCTGTTCCAGCTTTTGAGTTCACTTTTTTAAACTTTTTTAACGTTCATTCTCTTTTGTTCGTTCTTGTTTCATCATTCTAACTCTGTTAAGTCCTGCCCTCTCTAACGAGGTTGCTTTGGAGAGTTTTGGTGCTTTTTTAGTGCCTAGAGAGATCCCACATGTCATCATTGTTGTCGTGTACATCCCTCCCTCTGCAAACCCAACATCTGCCTGCAGCATCATTCAAACCACCATCTCCAAACTACAGACTCAACATCCCAGTGCCCTCATCATCATGTCGGGAGACTTTAACCACGTCACCATGAATCGAGTTCTGCCGACGTTCAAACAATATGTGAGCTGCCCTACCAGAGAAGAGAGGACCCTGGACCTGATGTATGCTAACATTAAGGAAGCATACACCTCCTCTTCTCTCCCCCCTCTTGGTAGGTCAGATCACAACCTGGTTCACCTCAAACCCTGCTATGTGCCTCTGGTGAAGAGGAAGCCTACAACCACAAGAACAGTGAGGAGGTGGTCGGAGGAGGCTTATGAGGCACTGCAGGGCTGCTTTGAAGTGACTGACTGGCCTGCACTCTGTGAGCCCCACGGGGAGGACATTGATGGGCTCACAGAGTGCATCACAGACTACATACATTTCTGTGTGGACTGCAATGTCCCTGCTCGGACTGTAACTTGCTACGCTAATAATAAACCCTGGATCACCAAGGACATGAAGGCTATCCTGAACGAAAAGAAGAGGGCGTTCAGAGATGGCAACCGTGATGAGGTGAGGAGAGTGCAGGGGGTACTCAAACTCAAAATCAGGGAGGCTAAAGACAGTTACAGGAGAAAGCTGGAGAGTAAACTCCAGCATAACAGCATGAGGGATGTGTGGAGCGGCATGAGAACCATCACTGGGTTCCAGAGGACTGGTGGCATGGGGTTGGAGGGACGTGTGGACCGGGCCAATGATCTGAACCTATTTTTCAATAGGTTTGATACTGCGGCCCATCCCCCACAAGTCTCTGCTGCTGGCTACCCAACAAAATCTGCCACTTTACCTCCTCCTACTCCTCCTCCTTACAGACCCTTTGTCTGCACCTCACCACCTCAACTCACACCTTCTTACTCCACCCCTCCCCCCCTGCTCTACACCATGTCCTCTACAACCTGAGGACCGCACCCCTCCCCCTACGGTCACCTCTACAGTGTCCTTCACGCCTGACCTGGTGAGAAGACAGCTGACTAGACTCCACTCCAGCAAAGCTGCTGGCCCAGACGGTGCATTTCCTAGGGTGCTTAAAGCCTGTGCCCCCCAGCTGTGTGGAGTACTAAGTCTAGTCTTCAGTTTGAGCTTGCACCTCCAGAGGGTCCCCGTGCTGTGGAAGACTTTTTACCTCGTTCCTGTGCCAAAGAAGCCGCGTCCCAGCGGCCCTCAGGACTACAGACCGGTGGCTCTGACGTCCCACATCATGAAGACCTTCGAGAGGCTCGTCTTGGAGCAGCTAAGGCCTATGGTCAGGCCCTTCACTGATCCACTACAGTTCGCCTACCAGCCCAGCCTGGGAGTTGAGGACAGCATCATCTACCTGCTGAACAGAGTCTACACTCATCTGGACAAGCCTGCGAGCACTGTGAGAGTCATGTTCTTTGACTTCTCCAGTGCTTTCAACACCATCCGTCCGGCTCTACTGGGTGAGAAGATGACTGCGATGCAGGTGGAGGCCCCCATCGTGTCGTGGATTGTTGATTACCTGACGGGCAGACCACAGTACGTACGTCTAAAGAACTGTGTGTCTGACAGGGTGGTCAGCAACACTGGGGCTCCACAGGGGACTGTCCTCTCCCCTTCCTCTTCACCCTATTCACCTCGGACTTCAACTATTGCACCTTCAGAAGTTTTCTGATGACTCAGCAATAGTTGGCTGCATAGAAAAGGGTGATGAGAATGAATACAGGACTGTTGTGGGCAACTTTGTCACTTGGAGTGAGCGGAACCATCTGCAGCTCAATGTGACAAAAACGAAGGAGCTCGTAGTGGATCTGAGGAGGACGAAATCACCTGTGACCCCTGTTTCCATCCAGGGGGTCTCTGTGGATACTGTTGAGGAGTACAAGTACCTGGGGGTGTACTTAAACAACAAGCTGGACTGGACTAGACACACCGAGGCTGTCTACAAAAAGGGCCAAAGTCGACTCTTTTTCCTGAGGAGGCTGAGGTCCTTTAAC
The DNA here is from genome assembly GCA_023566125.1 of Zingel zingel. Classification (NCBI taxonomy): domain Eukaryota; kingdom Metazoa; phylum Chordata; class Actinopteri; order Perciformes; family Percidae; genus Zingel; species Zingel zingel. The sequence continues at coordinate 24,548,263 of CM042335.1, read as the reverse complement.
ATCTGCCGGACGATGCTGAGGATGTTCTATCAGTCTGTTGTGGCCAGTGCTATCTTCTTCGCTGTCACATGCTGGGGCAGTGGGATGAAGGTCACAGACACCAACAGACTGAACAAACTGATCAGGAGGGCTGGTGATGGACACACTGGACACACTGACGACCGTGGCTGAGAGGAGGATGCTGTCCAGGCTTCAGTCCATCTATGATAAAGTCTCACACCCTCTCTACAACACACTGGCCCAGCAGAGGAGCACCTTCAGCAGAAGACTCCTCTCACCCAGCTTCACCACAGAGCGCCACAGGAAATCTTTCCTGCCTGTGGTCATTAAACTTTACAACGCCTCCCTCAGAGAGTCACACACCCCCTCTCTGGAATCATCTCATCTCAAATATAGACAATCAGCTCTCTTTTTTATTGCACTATAATCATCTCAACATAGACAATCATCTCTTTTTATTGCACTATTTGCACATTAACACTGTACATTTCATATTTCATATTTTATTATTACTGTATTTTTGTTTTTATTATATATGTAAATAGTCGGGATAATATATGTTGTTTGTATATGTTGTTTGTATACCTGGAGTGGTAACAAAAATAATTTCCCCCTGGGATTATTAAAGTATTTCTGATTCTGATTTCTGATTATTCAAAAACAACTTTGACAACAACGCCTCAGAGGAGTTCTTCATTTACAGTAAATCTATCACAGGACTGTTGTAGTGGATTGCATGGCAGTGTCTCTGGTTTGTATTTTTTGGTCACTCTGTAAAGGCACCGAATGAGACATCGGACAGTCTGTGCATCACGTTTGTATCCAGCACGTCCATGACGTCACTTGTTTGTATGGTTGTGAGCCAGGGCTTTAGAGTAGGACTGGGTTACTTTGATTCACCTCTAACCCAAATTCTTCCAGCAGCTGAAAATAGAGAGGAAGAGAAAGGGGTCGGAAGGGCCGGTAGGCAAGCAGAATGGAAAGGGGAAAGCCAAAGAAAGCATTCCTAACACAGGAGGATGAAATGAGCCAGAAGGAGCGTAATGACTGACTATTCTTTTTCTGGACCTGTGGTTTCTCTGCCCGGTCATTAGGTTTCTCTGGCCCTCCAGGCCTTGCACAACTGTGTGTGTGTGTGTGTGTGTGTGTGTGTGTGTGTGTGTGTGTGTGTGTGTGTGTGTGTGTGTGTGTGTGTGTGTGTGTGTGTGTGTGTGTGTGTGTGTGTGTGTGTGTGTGTGTGTGTGTGTGTGTGTGTGTGTGTGTGTGTGTGTGAGCAACAGATAGAAAGCTGATAGAAATGACTGGGCTTGGGGCAGACAAGGGAACTGACATGATTCTTTTGTATTCTCTGGACAAGTTTGGCAGCAAGAAGACCTTTTGTGTGGAGGATCCTGTCCACTGAATCCACTGAAAGATAAGCCTGATAGTAATCTTTCATGGTTTTGGAGGAACATAGAATTACACACCATGTTAATGAGCTTTGCTCCGCCGGCTCTCGGCTGGGATGGGGCTTCCTCTCTCACCATCCAGCCGCTCTAGAAAATGTCCAGCTGGTACTGACTGTCAGCTCTCATTAGAGCTCCGACCACACAGTCTGACCTATTCGGAGAGCACACACAAACGTTTACATTCTGCTACGACAACCCGTTCTCACTCCCAACTCGTCAAATCCAGACTCTTGGTCAGTGGCTCTCAGCGTTGGCTACCAATACAAAAATCACCCTTTAGCACAGGGGTGTCAAACATACGGCCCGAGGGCCAAAACCAGCCTGCCAAAGGGTCCAATCATCCACTGGATGACTTTGCAAAGTATGAAAATTGCAGAAAAATAATTCATTCCAATTCCAAATTGACCACTTTAATCTCAGAGGTATCCCAGTTTAATCTTAGAAATTCTGAGTTTTTTTTGGAATATTACCCCTCTCTTCCGCGTCCCTAGAATTATTTTTTCTCTCCCTACAACGGCCTTAGAACGCTGTCGTAGCAGAAGCAAGTTGCGTTTGCCAACATCAAGCTGGCAAGAAACTCTATGGCAGATAAAGTTTCTGATCTGTCTGGAGAGGTTTACTGGTCTGGCCCACTTGAGATCAGATTAGGGGGATGTGGCCCATCAACTCAAATGAGGATGACACCCCTAAATTTAGAGATTGTATGGAACGCACCGGGCAGAGCAGCAGCTCGACTGCGGCGCTGTAAGTTGACGTAGTATTAGAATATGAATCAGAATATGTTTCTTGATCAACATATCAAATCACTGACCCGCACATGTTTCTTTCAACTGAGAAACATTGCCAAACTTAGAGCTGTTGTTTCGCAATCTGAGCTTGAGATGATCATTCATGGTTTTATATCATCATGGCTTGATTACTGCAACTCGGTTTTCACCTGCCTCAGCAAGTTGTCCCAGGACTGTCTACAACTAGTCCAGAACTCTGCTGCAAGGCTGCTGACCAGGTCCAGCAGGACTTCGCACATCACTCCCATTTTATCCTCGTTACATTGGCTTCTGATCAAGTTCAGGATCCAATTTAAAGTTCTTGTTCTGACTTATAAAGCTTTGCATGGTCAGGCGCCTGTTTATATTTCTGACCTGCTCCATCCGTACACTACTGACAGGTCACGCAGGTCTTCTGACCAGGGATTACTGGTGGTCCCATGCACTCGTTTAAAAACTAAAGGGGACCGTTCTTTCAAAGTGGTGGCTCCGACTCTGTGGAACGCCCTTCCTGTTAACTTACGTTCTGCAGTCTCGGTTGACGCTTTAGAATGCAACTAAAGACACACTTGTTTCAACTTGCTTTTGTCTCATGTTTGTAATTTTGGATTTTTACTCTTTTAATCTTCATTGGAATTGAATTGTTTTTGCTTGTTTATTTTCTGTTTTGGATCCTATTGTATTTTAATCAAATGTCTTTTGTGTGAAGCACTTTGTGACTTTGTCTGTAAAAGGTGCTATATCAAATAAAATTATTATTATTATTATTATTAAGAGCTACAAAGGTAGCGAGTAGTATGAGGTGGATGGGTTAAACAACACAGAACTTTTACCCAGGAGACCGGGGTTCATGAAACGTACATTTTGTAACCCCATCCATGATCTTTTCCTGTTCTTGCGCCGCATGTCAGTTTAACGTACGTCCCGACCCAGAGCGTCAAAAAGTGACGCCAAGAGTCCCGACTCGCCGATAAACATTGCCAATTCCAAATAGCTTTAATGTCGATGCCGTTTGCAGAGTAGGCTGTAATTGGCAGGCCACTCACGTGGCTTAAAGGATGAAATGTTTTTAACCATGACTTCACACTGAGTGGTCGGGAAATGAATGAATGAAGCTGTGCTTTAGCTGCTGCAAGAGCGAGAGATTTCTCTTTCTGCCAAAACTGTTGGTTGGGACCGACCAAGTCAGTTCAGCACAGAGGGCTCATTGTTTTCAAGCATTGTTGAAACTTTAGGACTGATTTGCTACTCTGAGACGCTTGATGAACACAGAACCACATCTTGCTGTTCGACTTCATCAACATTAGGGCTACCGCCACATGAGGAAAATATCTAATTGCGATCATTTTGACTGATATTCCGATATGATTTGCAATATTGGATGGAAGGCTCATTTTTGTATCATTATTCTCAGTTTCATTGAAAAATATAAAAATGATTATAGTGTGATTTTTGCGAGGATCTCTACCAAACAAAGATTTTTTCTTAAGTCTGTAGGGGTAGGATTTGTAGGCAGGGACGTCTCTGCAGCACCACAATACTATAAATAATTTGCCTATGACAAATATTGCGTCCCCCCCCCCTGCAATTTGGATATTGCACTAGTCCATATTGCAATTTTGATATAATTGTGATTAATTGTGCAGCCCTAATCAACATGCAGAGCTTTTGCAGCTGATTTGCATGTCCCTCTCATGAATAGTTTAGTCTTAGGAAGCACAGCGCAGTGTTCCGCTGCCACATGCGGAGAACGGAAGGGGTGGAGATAAACGGAGGGGCTCCTTGCACTAGCACTGACGCTCTTTTAGGTTCACAGAGTTGGCCAGGGCCTCTGCAACACTTGTTATGCAAATGAAGGAGTGGATGCATGATGATTTCCTCCTGTAACTGTTGGTTACTCACGAAAAACCACTGTCTTTCACTCAATTTGTTTAGAGACAGCACATTCTTAACACAACTCTCTTTGGATTGAATTAGTATATAATACATAAAAGGTTCCTGCTTTAGATCAGCAATATCTGATCAAAGAAAACTGTTCATGAAGGTGAAATCAGTTCCTGATTGTCATCTTAAATTCTGTATTTACGAAACCATTTTTTATTTAAATAGATATTTAAATCTAATGAAGATGCAGTCAAAGATCCAGGGAACCCTGTGTCCCCTAAATCACACGGTGTCTGAGTGCAAGCTCATTACTTGGCTGTTTAATGCCTGGACCATACTAGAGGATTTTTTGTGGGAGACCACAGACATAACGACAGATTCAACCAATTTTTTTTATATTTAATCGTAAGAATGCACACACCGGACGGTCACACACACCCTTAGGGTCATATTATTGTTTGTTGTAGTGTATTTGTATCGTGTTGTATATGTCATTTTGTTATGCTGTATATGTTGCTTTTCATGGCTGCAGCATGGGTTAGGTGCCCAAGACAAATTTCCCACCTTTGTGGGTTCAATAAAGTTAATCTCAATCTCATTGTGTTACACAGAACAGCTTGAACATTAAACGAGCACTCATATTGTTGCCATAATTCCACAAGCTTGTCCTTAGAGCTGTAACAATTCCAAATAATTGCAATTAACAATGTAAAAAAAAAAGAGACAATTCTCTTTCAGTCCAAAAAAGGTCATATGACCCAGATAATGTAATAACACAAGCCTATGACGTAAACCACGCCTCTTTATTATCATAAAACATATTTTCTAACTGTACCCCACCCTTGTCATTTTTGTTGCTATGAACATGTTTAGGGTCAAGTGCCAGCAACTAACAATGGAAATAATAATAAAAATATGTAGTCCGACCAATAATCACTTATATAATTACACTTTGGCATATCTAAACAAAATCAACAATCACCATCAACAGTCATATGTCTTAAGACCTTAGCTATTGTTGGCAATCCATTGCGGTTAAACAAAGAAACCATTATTATTTATAAAAAAAAAAAACAATTATACAATTATGTAATAATTGTTACAGATCTACTTGTCCTCCTTTACTTTCTACTTGCCTCGGGAGACAGAAGATATATTTTTGTGCTATTGGCAGTTTCTGTTCTACACATGCTCTTATTGGCTAATGCGAGTTTCAGCTCGTTGTTCCATCGCTGTTCCTTTCACACTACAGGACACTACAGGAATTCCGAAATCTGTGAGATTCCGATCCAGTCGGTAACATGAAAAATATGTCTGTAAACCCCTCACACGACAGGAGCATTTTGGGCAGATAAGATGGTTCAGACCAGCCTGGAATCGGGAATGCCCCCCGGGATTGTCAGGAGAGGTGAATTGGACCGTACCTTGCACGGCAGTTGAATTCTCGCAATATCACGAGATCACGCGAGAATCACAGGATCATATGTATATACAGTGAGGAAAATAAGTATTTGAACACCCTGCTATTTTGCAAGTTCTCCCACTTGGAAATCATGGAGGGGTCTGGAATTGTCATCGTAGGTGCATGTCCACTGTGAGAGACATAATCTAAAAAAAAATATCCAGAAATCACAATGTATGATTTTTTAACTATTTATTTGTATGATACAGCTGCAAATAAGTATTTGAACACTTGTCTATCAGCTAGAATTCTGACCATCAAATACCTGTTAGTCTGCCTTTAAAATGTCCACCTCCACTCCATTTATTATCCTAAATTAGATGCACCTGTTTGAGGTCGTTAGCTGCATAAACACCTGTCCACCCCATACAATCAGTAAGAATCCAACTACTAACATGGCCAATACCAAAGAGCTGTCCAAAGACACTAGAGACAAAATTGTACACCTCCACAAGGCTGGAAAGGGCTACGGGGAAATTGCCAAGCAGCTTGGTGAAAAAAGGTCCACTGTTGGAGCAATCATTAGAAAATGGAAGAAGCTAAACATGACTGTCAATCTCCCTCGGACTGGGGCTCCATGCAAGATCTCACCTCGTGGGGTCTCAATGATCCTAAGAAAGGTGAGAAATCAGCCCAGGACTACACGGGAGGAGCTGGTCAATGACCTGAAAAGAGCTGGGACCACCGTTTCCAAGGTTACTGTTGGTAATACACTAAGACGTCATGGTTTGAAATCATGCATGGCACGGAAGATTCCCCTGCTTAAACCAGCACATGTCAAGGCCTGTCTTAAGTTTGCCAATGACCATTTGGATGATCCAGAGGAGTCATGGGAGAAAGTCATGTGGTCAGATGAGACCAAAACAGAACTTTTTGGTCAGAATTCCACTAACCGTGTTTGGAGGAAGAAGAATGATGAGTACCATCCCAAGAACACCATCCCTACTGTGAAGCATGGGGGTGGTAGCATCATGCTTTGGGGGTGTTTTTCTGCACATGGGACAGGGCGACTGCACTGTTTTAAGGAGAGGATGACCGGGGCCATGTATTGCGAGATTTTGGGGAACAACCTCCTTCCCTCAGTTAGAGCATTGAAGATGGGTCGAGGCTGGGTCTTCCAACATGACAATGACCCGAAGCACACAGCCAGGATAACCAAGGAGTGGCTCTGTAAGAAGCATATCAAGGTTCTGGCGTGGCCTAGCCAGTCTCCAGACCTAAACCCAATAGAGAATCTTTGGAGGGAGCTCAAACTCCGTGTTTCTCAGCGACAGCCCAGAAACCTGACTGATCTAGAGAAGATCTGTGTGGAGGAGTGGGCCAAACTCCCTCCTGCAGTGTGTGCAAACCTGGTGAAAAAATACAGGAAACGTTTGACCTCTGTAATTGCAAACAAAGGCTACTGTACCAAATATTAACATTGATAATTAATGAATAAATAGTTAAAAAATCATACATTGTGATTTCTGGATTTTTGTTTTTAGATTATGTCTCTCACAGTGGACATGCACCTACGGTGACAATTTCAGACCCCTCCATGATTTCCAAGTGGGAGAACCTGCAAAATAGCAGGGTGTTCAAATAATTATTTTCCTCACTGTATAACACAAAAATCCATCTTGTCAGGCATGTGGTGAGACCAAAAATTATTTTTTTCACAAGCAGAAGACCTTGGACTGACAAAGCCAGGCCAAAGCAAAGAAAAAGCTAAACTTTGTAGTGTTAGATGCAACTTTTTGGAGTGTTGTGGATTATTTGAGTTTTACAATAGCGTGAAAATGTTAGGTTGGTTTTCATTTGTATCTCTTCCTACACTGTTGTTTGTAATAGAAATGACATCTGCTGACATATTTTCTCTCACACGAGTGCGAGAAACTAAACAGCCACCTTGTGCCCTCCCCACTATCTTCACACTCTCCACTCTCTGAAAGCCAGAGTCTCTGGGTTTCTGCAATCACTTCCTGCCTCAGTGTTGCATATTTTGTTATCAGGACTTTGTCCTGCTAATCCCACTGACAAAGCTTTGATTGGTCGACTGTTTCTTCAGCCAGGGAAACTGCCACTGAGCTCAACATCAACTATTTAAACTGAAATGTGGATTGCAATTCAGAGGTCTGTAACCAGGCTACTACAGAACCTACAGCTCTGCCAGTTCACTGTTGTCTTTGTGGTGTGTTCAAGTGCAACTTTTAACGGAGATTGTGAGGCAACAGAAGGCATTTTGTTGGTTGTGTTTTGCCTGTGCTGGTTCTTTGAAGTCAGCCCTTAACTTCACATAGCCTACACTTAAACAGGACTTGTACACTCAGCTGCCAGTTCATTAGGTACACTTAATACAACAGCCCTGCAATAAATCCTACTTTCATGAAGTTCCTAACCTTCCGTTTTATTTGAAACTGCTGAAGAGAGCTGCATGATCATTTTGGAGGATGTAGTTTGGGTTGCTGTTGAAGTGCATTGCATAATACAGAGAGGTATTTCTGTCACTTAGCCTTGCCTCATTGAAATAAGTGGAGTGGACAAGATATTAGAACCACATTAACAACAGCACCACAAACTGCAGTATCCAAATGATCATGCACTTGAATCAGCGCCTCAAAGTTTAAACAAAAACTGTACATTAAAACATTCATGAAACTGGATTCACTTCAGCTGCGTTTTTAGCTAAGAGTACCTAATAAACTGCATTTCCTATCATGCCATGTTTGCTTTCAGATGCTGGAATTTACTCCAGCATGAGTCCTGTGCTGCCTTGTTATTCAGTGTCATTCAGTCTCCATTAACTATACCATAGTATATATCGACGACGTTGTCCCTCATTTTCTGCCGGATTCTGCTTGATTCGGGAAATATCCTCCGAGCTAGAACCGACAGTGAAATTATATTAATCTTTTTTTTAAAGTAAAATTCTCATCACACACTTGACATCCATTTTAATTCCAGAGTTCGCCTCCCAACGTACACGTGTTCCACCAAAACAAGTTCCTTCCCGAGGTTATTTTACAGAGGCACTGTGGCTCCGTCTGGAGCTTAGCCCCGCCCAAGACGATTGTGATTGGTTTGAAGAAATGCCAATAAACCAGAGCACATTTATTCTCCCATCCCAGAATGCTGTGTGGACTAGACCTTCCTCTGCAGCGCTGTGGAGGAGGGTCTTGCAATGCGAGGCTAGTGATAAACCAACTCTTAACTCCTCTCTTCCTTCGTTAAAGTACTCATCTGAAGAGTCCATGGCCTTTGTTTTTCTGTTTGTGAGAAGGAGCAAAGACAATGGTTCAAGTGTTTTTCCCATGCTCTAGCGTCCATAAAGAACTTGTTCCTCACTAGACAGCAGCCTGTAGCACTGAAAGCTCCCAGCGTGCTCTAAACACTATTCACCACCGCTCTGCTCTGGGAGCCTGAACTCTTATTTTCAGGACAGAGCCCTTCTATTTTGAATGGATGGCCCATTCCTGTGAGCTTAGCATGTTATAGCAGCACACACATTGTCATGTATATGCGGAGGCCACCATCTTGTCCACCAATGAGAATCGTTCTATAAAAAAACACCCTGTCCCCTTCTCCCATTGATGAGTATAATAGGTTTCTGTGGGCTTTACGGCTGGCAGGCCTGCAGCAGCAATACTGCAGAGAAGCTGAACCTGTGATGTCTCCTGAGCTTTGTACAGGGGCTTAACCTGTGACCCTTGGCCACATTGTACTTGAGATAGCACCTTGTTTGGGAGAAGGCCTCAGCTCTTTCAGCGAGTGGTTAAAGAGGAAGGCTGCTGATACACACTGTAGGCAGTAGGCTTGGGCCTTGGGGATCCTTCATATTTTTAATCATCCAATCCAAGTCACTCGAGATCGCCTGTCAGACTGGCGAACGTTACATTAAACTCGTAATTGGACGTATATTATGGATATGCGGAGCGGCTTTCACTTTCATCAGTGAAACTGGCTACACCCGGCTCGGCTCTCCTGCCTCCTGATTGTATGAGATGCGTCTGTGCTGATACGGTCTTTCTTCGGTAGCTGGACACAATTATTTTTGGCATATTCCTCATTACAGTGGCTAATTATCAACTTTACATTGAAAACTAAAGTTAGACTAGTTCACTCAAGCACTCATAGCAATCTCCTTTTAATTCCACAGATGTTTACACGCTATTAGCTCAGTTAGCTACTGAGCATTTAGCGAGTGATTGTCTCTCTCACTCTCTGGCTCTCTGATGATCTGCACGTCAAATTTAGCTATTCCTCGGACTCCTAATGTGATAATTGTACATGGACAAAATCTTGACTTCTTGCTGTGAGATGTTAACGTGCAGCCACACACAGAATATCTGGTCTGTAGATTGATGCACGTAATGTGGAACCAAAGTTCTCAAAAGTGCGAGTTCTGCTCGGAAACTTCTTCTGGTTCCCAGTCAGCTACAACCGCAACAGAGAGAGAGAGAGTTGTATATCAGGTGAGGACGGTGTGTTGACGTTGCTCCACCATTGTAGTGGATGTGAATAGAAACTCGTCAAACATGCTTATGCTTTCGCTGGCATCACCCAATGCGCTGATCACCAACTTCCTATCCCCACTGCTTTTGGCGTTTCATTTTCAATTTCATAGCATTGCTTTATCTCTAGCATATCCTTATTATTCTGTGTACCATTACACCCCAATCTAACAGACTAGTTATATAAAGCTGGGTGCTGAAACAAATTCCCCAGGAGCAATGCCATATATGAATCTGCCATTATTGCTACAGTCACTATTGCAGCTCATACGATGACCACTGGCCCGAAAAAACTTTTCCATTGCAAAAGAAATGGCTATAAAACAATGAATACATTTTTGTGAGCATCACAAACACCCTCAAAGGCCTATAACACTGACTCCTTAAGACGCCTGAAAGCCTCACCGGGTGAGCATCTTTTATGGGAATGAATAGGGTGCCATCCTGAAACATGGAATTCAGTTCTGTTAATACATCAAAGCAACACAGCTAATATGACAGCCTCTTCGCCGTCCTCCATTTTGAACTCTCCTGGTCTCTATTTGCCCACTGGTCAGCATTGTCAAGACAGTTGGTGCAACAGTCAAATATGAGTGTGTCGCAAAATATTGGTCTGTTCCTTTTAAATTTTTGACCAGGGATTACCTTCCATATCTTGAACCTTTGTTCAGCCTGGTTAGACTTGTATCGGCCACATAGTGTATTGATTTTGTCCTTTTAGGATACATGTCGCCTCTACACCTCTTTTCACTTATCAAGATTCCTGGACATTCCCGATTTCTCTCCCACAGAAAACAAAACAACACCTGAAAACAGGCATTCGTGTGTGAGCATGTTGGTGTGTTTCTGGTTGACAAGTTCCAGTGGCGGCTAAGACGTTGTGGCTAGCACAGATCAGAGGGGTCTTTACATGAGCAGGCAAAGCTTTAAGCCTGTTTTGTGCTAATTGTGCACCTGTGAGTTGCTCATGAAGAAATGAATAGAAGCTCTAACTTGCATCCTAAAAACCGCCAGGACATTATTTTTCGAGATAAGGACATTTTTTCTCAAGTTTTTCTAGTGACGACTGTTTGCCAAAATTGTGCAGTTTACTCCAAAGAAAAACCTTCTTATTGACCCTGTATTCTGACATATTAAGCAAACAATTCCACAGTGTTACCAGTTTCATTTTTGCCTTATTGATCCAAGTATTCCAAGCCATATCACCCTGAACAGCCAAAGCAGGAGCAAACTTATGAACATTTAAAAAACAGCGTGCAGCTCTGCCAGGAGGGGCACCATAGGCCTAAAGACATTTGATAAATGTCAACATTTTTCACAGTCAGAATTATTTAGAATTGTTGGAAAATGTGTTTGTCAATTTAATTCGTACACTTGTGTTTCATCAAAGGCCATTTTACACCGATCCAGTGGCTAGGCTACCAATAGCCATGTTAGCTAATGCTCCCCCTAATGTAAGCTTGGGTACATTGGCACGGATAGGCCTATATGACATTACTAAAGAGTCATTTCATAGGCATCACACCATTGATTGTTGATTGATTATTGACCCGGTGTGTAGCTGCCTTAAGTGTTATGTACTTACTTGACAATAAATCCTTTTCTGATTCTGATTGTCAGCCGTGCATCGTACCGTACCGTGAGGTACCCTGTGATTCCCACCCATAGTGTAGATGAGTTGTACGAAGTTTAGAGAAGGATAAAAAAGTGCAGCAGATTGCCACACTACCTGAGAACATGTGAGGACACCTGAGGAAAGGGTGTGTGCTGTGTTCCCCCTCCTCAAAAACATCCCCCCTCCAGTGCTGCTGCTCGGAGCAGCACCAGTGGATGGTATTGGGCACCCAAGTGTGAATGAGTTGGATGTGTAAAGAAGATAACAAATGGTGTTAAGCTGAGTTTCTTTGGACAGATAAAGACAAATAAGTTGTAGTTCTGTATTTGACACAGAAGGGGGCGTGATTTGTCTTGTTTGCCTTTTCACATTCTGCCCTGTGTAATACTGCAGCAAATTCCCCTCACTGTCCAGGTGTCCACCAAATTCAGAATATATTCAAACAGCAGACATCACCTGATCCTATCTCTGCATGGCTCTGCACCACACTGTCTCTGCTCCCTGATCACTGTGTTGTACATTATTGGTTTTCCTGAAATATTTGTGAATGGTCTGTATAGTCAGTCATGATGTCTTGGCCTACATGTTGTGAAGCCTGTAAGCAAAACAGGAGAGTCATGTAATTCCTTATTCTGTGATGCTGTTTTTGGAGTGGGCCCTTGTTTATTCTGCTGAAGTCCAAACCAGTTGCATTCTGAACTGATTGGAATCCTGGTTCTCAGTGGAGAAGTTTCCCCTGTCCTCCTATGGATGGGGGTTGTCCCAAGCAAAATGTATCTTATATTTTGTTTAGCACTGCTGCAGAGGCCACACTGGCAAGAGTACAGTTTAAAATATTTAAGTGAAAACATTACATTCTCAAATTTGTACAGTAACTGGCAGCAGAGGTCAGGTTGGAGTTGTATCCACATAAAAGAGTTCCTTCTCACTGCTGTGTAACAAAAATGATTCAGTAAAAGAAGTCTTTACTAACCAGGAGAACAGTTGAGAGGATTTGACTGTAATGAAGTTGCACATTGGTGTGATGGAGCAGCATAGGCCCCACTGGCCTTTTGTTTTCGCTCTAAGCCCTTGGTTATAGAACAGTGAAGTCATTGTTTCCGCTTCTAAACTGATGTTTTATTTATAATGATGTGTGAGGACCATGCATGAGTTCTTGTGTATTTTACGCCTACGCGTTTTATAATTCTTTGTGTGCATTCTGGTGCCAAAGGTTGTGATGCATTCATACATATGCTGGCAATAAGAATGAAAGTTTGTAGACTTGAGACTCTGCTGCAGAACATAGTATTTACAGTCCATGAATAGGACACTGTTCAGCAGACAACTTATTTTTATTTATTTATTTTTTTTAAGATTATTTTTTGGGCTTTTCCACCTTTAATTCTTGACAGGACAGCTAGGTGAGAAAGGGGAGAGAGAGGGGAAAGACATGCAGGAAATCATCACAGGTCGGATTCAAACCCTGGACCTCTACGTCGAGGCATAAACCTCTCGGTACATGTGCCCCTGCTCTACCCACTGAGCCAACCCGGCCACCATCAGACTGCTTTTAAAGATAAAATCTATTTTATATCTGTCTGTGAAGTTGAGTGCTGTGAAATACTGTGGTAGAAAATGCATCACATCAGTCCAGCACAATACCATCCAGCTGAACGATGAATCGTTTTCAAATCAAAATTGAGATTTAAAAAAGTGATTAGCTAATCGCGAAGACCGCGATTAATCAAATGTTTGGTATAGGGCTGTTGGAACGAATACCGAAAGGCTAATATAATTCAAATAGTAAAAAAATCAATACTATTCAAATGCTGAAATCACTATTTGAATGTGACTTTTTTTATAAATATGTTGGCTAACGTTAGCTTGCTAATCTCCCTCTTCTCACCTTGGCCAACCCGCATGTGTCCTCATGTCACGTCTTATGAATATTAAGTTAGTCTAAGCACTGGGGTCTAAGCTAACGTTACGTACTGAGTAACGTTAGTACAACATCACGGAGCTAATGTTACGTACCGAGTAACGTTAGAACAGGGGGGAGTGACAGGCTGTGGCTGGAAATTGAAAGGACGGGAAATAGTTTTAACATGATTTTAAAATCAACATCCACCGAGCTAAAGTGCTTATTTTAACGTTAGTTAGCTCATTCTTGTTTCCTAACTGCGTCGCGAGTTATAGGAGCTTAGCTGGGTGCTTCATGGAGAAAGCTAAAGTTAATGTTAGCTGTCAGAGTTAGCTTTGACTTCATTTATTACCTTAATAGCTGTATTCTCAGTAACGTGACAACCTGAAAGAAACAGGTTGCTTATAAATCACTAAAATAGTAGTGACAGCACCATTTGGCTTAGTTATCAATGTTGTTAGCATCGTGGCTAACACTATTGTTACTTAGTTTATGACAAGATGTTTCGGCTGCGCTTTCTAACATGTCATTGTGCTAACCGAGCACCATTAGCCTTTACAACAGAGCCAATCCACTACACTTGTTAGATAATGTTTCATTACAGAGTTCTCTGTTGATGTGTTTGGCGCTGTGTGCTCGTGGTTGAATATTAATTTAAATAAAGTTGTGTGCAATGCGCCATGGTCCCCTTCAAGGCCAGGCTGATGTTGGAAGTCCCTCTAGTGGACAGAACAATATGGGAGTTGCCGTCTTTTTTTGAAACCGGACGTGAAGTTTTTTGGATGAATGGGTGGACCTGTGGGAGGATGACGCGGCCATGCCAGTGTTGTTTATGGTTGCAATGGCGCTGTGCTAAGCTAAACGCTAAAGAGGAAAAGTTGCTGATTTTCAACCCTTATGAAGTGAGTCATCTTGCAGAGTTTTACCGTCGGATAAACACGGACCTCTGGGTACCGGAGCCATTCATCTGTATGTACGGCAGAACAGAGAATCTGCAGACTTTCCCTCAAGTTACCAGCTTGGTCGGCAGAATGCTGAACAACGTTGATGAAGTGAAAACGCTAGGGGTGCACCGATCTGATATTAAGATCAAATATCGGCCCCGATATTGAAAAAATAGCTGGATCGGATATCGGAAAAATGAACAGATCCCACGGGCCGATCCAGTTGTTTCTTTTTTCCCCCTCCGTCGCAGCACTGGGACCTCGCTTAACTGCGTACCCTTCTCACTCATGGTAGTAACTATATAACACAACTATTAATAACCCACAACTAACTTTCTTTAAAAGGATAAAACACCATAGCACATAACAATTTGTGACTTAGTTTCTAACACTAATACTTTTACATTTACAAATGTAGCTACACCGCCGAACGGCATGTTGTGTAACATTATAGCAGCTAGCTAGCCAGGTAGCATAACAGTCTGTTAAGCTGGGAGAGGCTCCGGTTGCTACTGCACATTCAAGAACAGAGAAGAAAGTTAGAGGATGGAGAAAGACCGGAGATACACCAGAACAACGCATGCTCAAGAGAGGAGCCGTCTGTTGTTGCAAAGTTTTTGGTTTCTAAAAAATCAGACATAATTTAGCCACTGCTGTTGCCCGTCGCTCTAACGTTACTCGGCCGTGCTAACGTTACCATGCTAACGTTAAAGACTTGTCACTTCAAGCATGCAACGGAAGCAACATTATGAACGCAATCCAACTACGGTCCCGCTACAGAGTGTTGAGAAAGACTGGTTCAGAGCAGTGATTAAAACACTGGATTTAAGATGGCTTGCCTCGCTGAAATACGTCCGCCTACCTACTAACATTATTCAAACAGCGAAGGAGGCTGACAGCGGAGCTACGTTCAGTCGCCCACTCCAACCACACTACAACCTAACTTACCTGTGGCCAAGCTAGTGTTTATACAACTAGCTTACAACTATTCTGTTTTTAAAGGGAAACAATGTTAAAGTTGTTTGTATGTGTATTCATTCGATTTGAGTTTATTTTACTATTTTGCAGTTTGCAGAAAAAAAAACTAGTTTAGATTGTGTAACTGTTTGATGGATTCTCCTTCATATTAACGTTATTGTATAATGTTGATGAGCCAAGCAAACCCTTTAGTAATCACAGCTTTTAGTAAACATGATGACATTACAATGTTTTTGTGATATTCTATGTACTCCTGACAGTAGAATAAGCCATTATAAACCTATATAAAGGCTCATTATTGTTATTTATTAAGTTTAATTACATTCTATTTTCGATTTGAATGCACAATTGTTTTTTTAAACAACAAATAAATAAGAATTCAATACATTACATCTATGTTATTTTGTCTTAGTTAGGAAAGTAATGTTTAGTTAGGAAAGTCTGGTGCCTTTAGTCTCTTCCACATGGTGGAAGGAAAGTATAAGGTAGAAGGTATACAGTTTATTATTAATTCAACAACGGTATCGGTATCGGGTATCGACAGATACACAAAGCCCAGGCATCGGTATCCGGACTGAAAAAGTCGGATCGGTGCATCCCTAGAAAATGCACAGTGAGAGGGTCAAAGTTCAAGATGAAAACACGGATGACACCCACAAACAAGTCTATTTTGATGTCCACATTGCCATGGTTACCAATGCTAAGCCTCTGTCCTGATTGACAGGTCAGTGTGTAGCCACGCCTTATAGCATCGCCTGCTTTATCGTCTATTTTTTATTAAATGGGACAATAGTGTAGAAAACGAACATTATGCTGCATTGAAAAAACAGGATTTTTAAAAGAAAAAGTACGAGACTGTGTACAGACCTGTGTAAAGTCTGCATAAATGTCCCTGGGCATGTATATGTATCATATTCACTCTCACAACTGGACACTGCATCCTCTTTTTCACTGTTTACTTTTGGTTTCTGGTTTATTTCTATATGCACACAGACAATTGTTTGCTAACACATTAGCCGAAATACATTTTTTTTAGGTGACAGTAGAGTCTCTCAGCTTGTTTTGAGTGTTTTCATCCATTAGCCAGAAAACTGATGAATGCAGCTTTTAGTTTGGCTCACAATTTGATTCATAATTGGTCTGAAAACAGAATAGTCCACTTCAAGTGTGTCAAACACAAGGGTCAGGGTCAGCATGGGTCAGCAGTTCAATTAGCCTGGAAACCAGACAAATCTGCAAGCTCATGTTCAGTTGCTCTGGCAGATACGTCTGGCCTCCCTCACATTTCTTACAGATCCAGCCTGGCCCTGGGCGGACCAATCACAACCGTTTATTTCACATGGGACGGGTTTAAGATGATGACTGACAGAGGAGCTGAGTGAGCCAGTGGTGTCGGGAGCCACTTTTTTTTAGGCCATCACAGGTTTGGTTTTTGATGGGTGTGTGACAAGTTTTGAGAAGGCGGTGTCATTTTATTACACCACGTGTGCTGTTTTGTGTCGTTTTGTCGAACTGTTAAGGACTGTGTGAGCTGTTATGAAAAAGTAAACTGTGAATGGAAAAGTTAGCATTTTCAGGTTCATACTTGTGTTTTGGGTTTCTACTAGAACATGTTTGAATGCTTTAATGTTGAAAAAAAAAATGTGTTCTCATACTGTCTTTCTCAATATACCTGTATTCACCCTCCTGTCTGAAAAGCTCAGTTTTAGTGCCTGTCTCTTTCAGACCCCCTTCCGAAAAAGCCCAATTTGCTCTGATTGGTCAGCGTTTTCATCTTCTCTCTCTGTCATTGAATCTGGGGAATGACTGCAACAGAACTTTCAGCTTATACTATATATATATATATATATATATATATATATATATATATATATATATATATATATATATATATAATGTGACATCACAAATCCAGAAGTCCTGATGGCTTGTTTAAAGGCACAGTTTCTTAATACGGGCTGTGTGCATTTCTCTGTGGATTGAGCGTTTAAAATTTCATAGTTTTAATATAGCACCTGGACCTGTCTAATAATCAAATAAGACATGGAAATCTCACTTTTTACAATATGGGACCTTTAAGAAATACAGGCATATGTGAGGTTTCTTTAGGGTGGAGATGTGTAATGACCATGATAGGTTCTCTATGATGCTGATTTCCAGGAACTAAAAACTGTTCACTTGCTCCACCATGTCACCGCACATTTGTTTTTGTCAGAGTTCATTTTCAGAATCTGTGTTCTTTTGCCAAGCTCGATGTCAAAACTCAGTCATTCAGTGGTGCGGCCAAATATACTTTTTACATTCACAGACTAAGGCTGTGGTAAAGGAGAGCAGCACTGCAACACTAACAGGCTCAGGTATTTTAGCTGATACCAATCCATTAAAATATGCCTGGATCGGCCGCAACATAGCCATCCTTATGATCTGCTCAGGGCATTTCTAATCCTGTAAGATCTGACCCAACGGGGCATTATCACCTATGCGCCCAGTCTGTGGTTAAATGACAAAGCATGAAAACTACTTCTCTAGAGAAGTTTTTAAAATACTTCTTTAAAGCCTTAAGATATCGATGCTACTAAGGGTGGAGGAAGAAATTGTATGTATCGTGATTTTTTTTGGCGACAATTTTTAA
>CM042335.1:24380140-24520140 GCA_023566125.1 Zingel zingel | reverse complement strand
AGAAGGTTTTCTATCCAGCCTGGAAGTTGTGCCTCTTTTCGGAGTTGTTCAGCAATAAATCCAAACTCTTACATCCAAGATTTAGCCACTTGATGTCCATAATTTATCTATTTTCCGTCATTTTTGCCACTAGCTCGATGCTAGCTGCCATTTTGAATATCCCATGATGCTTTGCGAGATTGTGTTAACGTCTTTCAACCAATGGGAAGGCAGGTCCGTCACACAAAGACTATGTAGTGGAAAAGATGGATCACTCCAGCGAATCCAAGCGAGAACAAAGACTATAGAGTGTGAAGATAGATCACTCCAGTCTATTAGCGTTCTACAGAGAAGAATGTTTTGAGATGTGGCATAAATTCTTTTTTGAAGAAATGTAAATAGTTTGTCCTTTTACATGAGTTATAATGTTCTTTATGTTTATTTTTGCACTGCATGACTCCAAATATATAGGAGAACTGTTTTAGAACATTGCTGTGTGTGTGATTTCAATAAATATGACATTATTATTTTGATTATTGGCATAAGTGAATGTCATGAGGACAAAAGCGTCTGGACTTTTTTTGAAAACATGTATATATTTTGTCAACTGTATAAGATATGTGTATTTTTTCACAGTTTGACTCCCAATACATATGGGAACTGATTTAGACAGGAGATTGGCTTCACTTTTATTGCTCTGTGTGTGATATCAATACATATCTGTGAGATTCATGTTCTGTTTCATTTATTTATTTGTCTTTAAGGTCATACAACCTTTTTTTACATTCAAGTGACCTCACTGCAGCACAAATATTCTAATAGCCCAGTTTTTCCTGAAAAAAATGATGTTCATAAATTGACTGTAGACAACAGGGTTGATGTTTTACAAGCTTTTTTAGAAAATAAAACCAGACGGACAATGAACTGTAAAAATGACCTTAGGTTTCTGAGCGTTAAATGTGTTCCATCTCTATTGGTCGAAGTCAATGATGAAGGTACGCCATTGGTCGAAGTGAGTTATGAAATTCGCCATTGGTCAAAGTCAGTGATGAAGTTACGCAAAGAGGCGGTCGAGTTGGAGTTCCCCCATTGGCCATTGCTCTTTCAAAATGAATAGTCACAGCAGTGTTTTAAATGTCTCGTTCACAGACATATTGATGCTACTCTGCACACTGTAGTCTGTTTACATTTGTCCATCGTTCAGCGCTACGTCAAGTTTCATTGCTCTGATTGGTTGGAAGTCCATCCAATTGCGTTGTGTGCTTCTGTTGCAATGGAGCAGCACTCGTCTTCGGCTCAGGGTGTGTGTGCTGTCTTACTTTTAGCTTATGTGCCAGCGAACACAGCTGCAACAAGACGTTGATGTGCAGTGGCCCATGGCAGTGGCTCGTTCTTCGCCTCAGTGCCTTCAGCCTTTTTTTTTCACAATTTTGAAACCCCTATGTTATATCTTCGGCAATTTATTTAGTCATTCAAATTTGGCTGCATGGATAATAAAACATGTTACTGTGGTGTGACGGACTCAGAACACATTGACCAGGACTTGCTCAGTTAAAAAGTAAAGGTAACCGCTGAGAAAGGTGCGAAATAAATCGGGCCTCATCAGACTCCTGTGGTGAGTTCCCACAGTTTGGAAATTTAGGTGGCAACTCTGCATTGTTAGTCACTGTCTGTCTAGTTAATGTGAAGAGGGACTGGTTTTGGCAGGGAGAGTGGGTCAGGAGGGCATGGCACTCTCAGGCTGATGGACAGCTCACTTGTCATTGTGAGCGACTTTCTTGCTGGCCATGCTTCTCACACAGCAGTTATTAAAACTTTCCTTCATTGTCAGTGTAAGGGAGTGTGTAATGAAACCATCAGCAGCCCGGAGTTCACACCGTCCCTGTTGTAAACACTGACTGATTAAAAACTTTCAGCAGGCTCCAGGGTGTCTGAGAGCTTCTGGCAGAATTTAACCCCTTTCACACATGCACCCATAGGCGTAATTAACAACCCCCCCATTAATCAAAACTGGCCAGTGCAACCCCCTTAAATATCTAATGATCATTTCCATTACATAAAGACATTTGCACCATAACTTGATGCAGAAAAGGCACACATTCTTGCAGAAAAATTCACCAGAATGCAAGATGAAGTGTTTGAAATGCTCAAAATTTCAAGTTTGCTCAAATGAAAAAAGTAAGAATTCTCTGATGTCTGCTTGTTAAATGTGAATATGTTGTAGTTTCTCCAGACATTTGAGGACATCATCTTTGGGAAACACTGATTCTCTTTTTTCACCACTTTTATAGACCAAACAACTAATTGATTCATTGAGAAAATAATCAACATATTAAGTGATAGTCTGCAAAAACTACATCAAGTATCACTGTATTCCTTAAACCAAAGGCAAAGGGGGCATCACAGGTCAAAGGGGTCTCATTTAATATTTGGGAAGTTTATGTTGGCACAAAATCAAACCAGTCTAAGCTTGAACACTGGACCGGACTATCAAAACCGGAAAGCGACCAAACTCTTATGAGCAATTAGTACTGTAACTAATTGCTGTACTGTAGTAGTACTGTAACTTCCTTTTTATTAAGTAACAATAAACTAAATCAACTAACTTACCCAACACAGAATAAAGACACACCTGTGATGAAATGGGCTGTTTCGGTAAATTGAATAAGATTGATATGAGATGACTCAAAGTATATAGTAAATAGACTGCTGAACTCTGTAGTATACACCCCCCCCCCCCCCCCCCCCCCCCCCCCCCACACACACACACACACACACACACACACACACACACTAACTTCAACCTGATGCACACAATGCTGGGTAAAACCTGTGCCCAGCTGCTGAATATCAAACCAACTTCCAAGAGGACATTTTAGCTTAGCATATAGTAAATAGACTGTTGAACTCTGTAGTTCCCCCCCCCCCCCCCGCCACACCGCACACTCCATCCTCCCCTCCTAGACTCACACCACATACAGAGTGGTTTGTGGTGTACACATTTTTTATCTTTTTTCCAACTAGTTATTCCAACTTTTTTATTGTTTGTTTTAGCTTTATTGTATTATTCTCCTTTTCGTTCATTGTGTAGGGAAGACTGGCAAAAGCAAGCTTTTCATTGCATGGTGTAAGTTGTCTTTACTGTGCATATGACAGTAAACCCCTTGAATCTTGGATCTATGTTTCATGAAAAAGCAGTAATCTGATGAAAGTCTATAGCTGACACTTGATTGGATGCCTGCCTTTAGTCAACATATTGTAGTGTTAGCCAACACTATTGTGTACACATCACCACTCATATTTATGGGATGTGTTATTATTGCATTCCTATTTGCTTGGTCACTCCTCCCAATAAGCTACTTAATTTTGAAAACCACAACCCCACCCCCAATAAATCCCAATAACATGTCAGCCTTCCAGCACCCAATGTGCTTTTACATTGGTCCTACTGTAACTCTTACCAGCAGAGTGTGTGTGTGTGTGTGTGTGTGTGTGTGTGTGTGTGTGTGTGTGTGTGTGTGTGTGTGTGTGTGTGTGTGTGTGTGTGTGTGTGTGTGTGTGTGTGTGTGTGTGTGTGTGTGTGTAAATGCAGGCCAGAATAATGAAGCCTGCCGGGAAGCACATGTAATTATTGGCTGCTTCTTTCCCACACTGTGCTATTGGTATTCTAACCCAGATCTCTGAGGTCTACCTACACTGCTCCCTCCCTTTGTGCCATGTTTCCATGGTATCCTCTGGGTTAAGTGAAAGGAGAGTGTGTGTGTGTGTGCGTGTGCGCGCAGGCTGTCCTCATGAACCGTTCATACACAGACCTACAAAAAGTAATGCACTGTAATTGTTATGTATTCCAAGTATTTATTACTGTAAGCCCCACATTGACGTTTGCTGAAAGGCAGCAACCGCTAGTGTCTGTAGTTGTTATGACGTAGCAAAGATGGAAATCAGGTGACATAGTATAAGAGCGCTAAATTTCGCATAGGGATGAGGGTTGGTGGGGGATGGGTTTTTCTAATATTAACCAGTCGTTTTGGTGCAAAGCTTAACCGTCATGCAACGGTGACTGGTCGCCGTTTCACAGTGTTAAATAGATATTCATAGTCATATTTCATAAGATATCGTACAAACCATTGTGCATGAGTCATTTTGTAAGATTTACGAACCACTGATGAGTGTGTTGGTGTGTGTACATTAAAATCAGGTTTGTGTTGTTACCTAAAGGAAAAGTTTGGTATGTTCACTTTTGCTTTCACTGCACATACTCTACTTGTAATGTATGTTATTCAAATTGTATGGTTTTTTTTTTGTGTTCTTTACCTCATGTTGAACAACTATATCTGTGGGAGTTTGTTTAGAGCAAAGGTGTCCAAATTCTGGATGGAAGGCCATGGGCCAAAAAATAAATGTTGATGTTGAAGAATACCGTAATTCTTGTAATTTGTCGTACTTACGTAATTTACATTTAACTTAATTGCTGTAAAACTCAGATTAAAGGTACAGTAAGCGATGCTTCGCAAAGACTGTTGATATTTGAATTCAACTGCCAAAGATTCTGTGATATATTGCAATAAGTTTTAAAATCGCAGTAATATATCATGACATAAGTATTGTGATGATATCGTATCGTGAGGCCTCTGGTGATTCCCACCCCTACTTTTTAATACTAGCTGTGCGTTTCGTAGTCATTACGGCTATGATTTTGCAGCACTTTCAAAATAAGAGCAAAATAAGCATGAGCATGTCAAACGCCATGGTGGGCCAAAACAAAGGGAGCATGGGCCAAACTTGGCCCGCGGGCCCCAAATTGGGTGGCCTTGGGTTGGGTACTGAAACCCGGTTCCACTACGGTTCCTACGCAAACGGTAGTACTCGGACCGGATTAGAATGCAAATTTAAGCTCCGACTGAAATATTTTCCCTCTGTCGCTCCGGACAGCAGCAGACTTTTTTCTTTCTCCCTTTTCTGCCGAGTGGCGCACGTGCCCGCTCGCGGTCTGAAGCGCGTGTCCGCGCTATTCTCCGACATACACTCTACAATCACTGCTGATAGACAGCTTTTTGTACACGCTCCGAAACAGACGTTAAAATATCACACTCTCTCTGTAGTCTACTGTTAGCTAGCTATCGTAAATGTAGGCTACTTTTAAAATGGCATATTTTCCCTCTGGGCTCACCAAAACGGACGTAAAGGCATATTAACCATTCACTGAACGTGATCACTAGTAAACAGATTCCACTTGCTCTGCTAGTCTACCGTTCAGGACCAGACCCTGTAGCCTGGTGGTGGGGGAGTCTGCCCTTTCTAACTCCTCCCTGTGTGTCCAGGCCTCTTGGACACCATCTGAGAGGTTTCTCCTGTGCAGGACATGCCATTAGTCAGGAGAGGTGTCTATCTCGCCAGAGAAGCAAATATAGTCATTTCTCTGCAAAAGAACTGCTAAAGTTTGAAGCTGGTTGGCATACCAACTCAACAACATTTATTTTGTTGTTACTTGTTAATAGTGTAACTGTTATTTGTTAAATTATTGTAGTTAAGTGTTAAGTGACTTAGGTTTACTTATTATATATTTAAGTACTTTAAAACGCTAATATATTGTTACATTTAAATAATTTTCAGTTTAAAAAAAACCTCCATAAAAAAAGCATTTCTTTTATGTAATTTTTCAGTTTTTCAAGAATCGGTTTAGGAATCTGAATCGTTTTAAAAGTACCAGTTCGGCATCGGAACCGTAAAAATCCAAACGGTACCCAACCCTAGCCTTGGGGAGCAAACATTCTTCTGTTCTGTGGAACTGCCTATGTCCTCTTGGTGATCCTGTTTCTGCATCAGCAGTCTGCTTCTCCACTGTTTTCTGACATTTGAAAAGAATGAATTGCAGCTCATTAGCTATGCTGTTCTTGTGCTGTTTCTCCAGCGTAAGACAGAATATTGCCTCTTTAGCCTTGTGTAAGCAGTGAATGGAAGCCTTTGTTACAAACTGGAGTGCTGTGTTTTCACTGCAGGCTGTGGACAGTTAGCAAAGCAAATGTCCTCAGGCAAACTGAATGCTAAATGTTGACCTTTTCACCGATTCATGTTGACTGACATCAGTTCGGCCCACAAGTCATCAGAAACTAGGGCTGCAGCTATCCATTATTTCAGTAATCGAGTATTCTACCGATTATTCCATCGATTATTCCATCGATTAATCGAGTAATCTGATAAGAAATACTTATAATAGTAAACAGCAATAGAAAATATTTATTATTGCTGTGTACTAAAAAAAAGGAAACCTGTCTTTTCCAAGTACATTTTTGGTGGCCCAAATGTTAATATTTTTACCCCCTTCCCCTTCTTGCCTCTGGCTCTTTGCACTGGATATGCAAAAGAGCTGTTCACTAACCAGAGGGTAAATGTGACGGTACAAAGCTTACAGCAGGGCTATTCAACTACACTGTTCTGGGGGACACATTTTCAGAAGCCTAATACACAGTTAGGAGAAAGAATAAAGAATGCAGACATCACCGGCATGATGACGTCATTCACATACATATTAAGTGGCCATGCTGGGGGGAGGAGCTGGGTAGTCTCCGGCAGCAGCTGAGTTTCCAAAGATTAGTAGGAAACTAAAAGACCGACTACAAACCGACAGCTCTCGTTTTAGCTTGTTGGTAAAACATGGCTATTAGCAGAGTAGCATGCTGTAGGCTAGTTGTGTAAAACAGCGCGGTGGACGAGAGCATCAGACGGTAGTTAGCTACCTGGTGTCTGGTTCGCTCCGTGGAATGGATGAGTAGACTGGATGTTTTCTACAGAGATGATGTAGTAGCATGTTTGCAGCTTAAAATGATCCCAAACTTTCTGTCGTTTTCTCTCGCCTGTCTCTTCTCTTAGACCCAAGCTATTTTCATCTTCGTTAAGTTGTAATCTGGGCCGTCAGTCTCCTGCATAGACAGTATATAAACGGTCTTGTGTCCACAGAAGCGTCAGTCTGTTGTGTGTGTGCTAGTAATTATCCTCCGTGCGGAAACACAGTGAGCCGTACAACCTTCCACACACCTTACATTGATTTAGCAAAGCTTCGAGGCAAAGAATTTCGCTTCGAGGATTTTTTGTAATCGAATTATTCGAATTATTTGAGGAATCGTTTCAGCCCTATCAGAAACGCTTTATTGTCTTTTTGTATTTGAAATAATCATGATCAATGAGATGTGCACTGTCAATCAAGCTTCAGTGTCACGCACAGTTTAAGAGGCTTCCGCTTTGTTCTTTAATTCAATTTAAAGTAGCAGATTAGACCATAATCCAATAAATGGATGTGGTCTGTATGTTCATCTTCAACAAGCAGTTCTGTATGCACTGAAAAAATTTTAATCATTGACTTTAATTCAATTTATTATGTCAACCGGTTCCACGTATTTTTATTCGGTTAGTTAAAAGTAAAAATATTAAAGTCATTTAATTTAACTAACTTATGTTTCAGTAACACAATGATTGTAAATTCAGCTAATTAAAATGTTTAACTTCTGATCAACAAGAGATATTTAAGCTTAACCAAATTAAGTCAGTTATGTCATTGGTATAAACACTATTATGTTGAAAGATCTTTCTGAACCATTAGTCTACCCAATTACGAAAATTGTTAACCTTTCATTTGCCCAGGGATTGTTCCCAAATGTGTGGAAATTAGCTGCAGTCTTTCCTGTATTTAAAGGAGGTGATCGCTTGTCCATCTGCAACTAGAGACCCATTAGTATCCTGCCGGTGTTTTCCAAGGTGGCCGAAAAACTTGTCTCTGAACAAATGACAAATTATTTAAATACCAGTTCCAATCCTTTACATCTAAATCAATTTGGCTTCCGTATTAATATTTCAACAGAAACAGCCAATTGCTATTTCGATGAAAAAGTCAAGTCACTGTTGGATCGAGGAGGAGTTGTTGTTGCTGTTTTTCTAGATTTAAAAAAAGCCTTTGATACCGACAATCATGAAGTTCTTCTATCTAAATTACAGACGTTTAACTTCTCCGCAGGCACAATTAAATGGGTAGAATCTTATTTAACACATCGGACTCAGTTTGTTAGTTAGGAATCATCAATCAGATGTTATTTCCATGTCTGCAGGTGTCCCGCAGGGCTCAATCTTGGGTCCACTTTTATTTTCTTTGTATGTAAATGACCTGCCAAATGTTTGTCTTAATGCCAACACCCAAATGTATGCAGATGACACAGTAATCTTTGTACATGCTGACAATGCAGCTCAAGCTGCTGATCTGCTAACAAACTCAATGCAAAAGATAACAGAATGGCTAAATCACAATTGCCTTCAACTGAATGTATCCAAAACTGTATGTATGTTTTTTTTAATAAATCTAAAAGTCGCTGTGCAGAACCGGATGTAGTCGTAGCAGGGGAGAGACTACAAGTCGTCTCAAATTTTAAATACCTTGAAGTATACATTGATAACAATCTTAATTTTAAATCACATATTAAGAAGGTTTGTAATCACATTAAGTTCAACCTGGCAAACTTTAGACATGTCCGCAATTGCATGTCAACAAGGGCTGCAATGATGTTTATGCACTCAATAATTTGATCCCATATCACCTACTGTTTGACAACCTGGTCACAAGCAAGCAACACTTCTCTCAAACCACTACTCTCCCTATATAAAAAAACTCTTAAAGTACTGGACAGGAAACCCATATATTATCATCATTGTCATGTTTTAAAAAAATACAATCTTTTAAGTTTCGAAATTTGATTAGATATACAAATCTCTGTCTTATGTACAAAAATACTGTGTAAACACAGTACCAAACGCTTACAGATCTACAAGAAGACAAGAGGTGACTGCATTGTCCCGTTGAGGAAAAGTGCATTCGGTCAAACAGCTGTTTCAGTCAGCGCTGCTCGTGAATGGAACCTCACTTTGAACCTCATTCCAACTCACATTAGAAATTTTAAAACATACGTTTCTTTTCAATTTAACTTAAAGTGGCTAATAGGTAATCAGGACTGTCGACATTACATGTAGACACTAAATCTTGCTGCTACTTTGTCTTTCCTGTCCTGCCCGTTTGTGCCACTTGTGCTATGCCTACAAAGTTGTCGGTTACATGGACTGAACGTTTAGTGTGTGTGTGTGTGTGTGTGTGTGTGTGTGTGTGTATTGATGTTGATAATGACAATCTGTTCTTGTTTATATGTTGATTATGATTTTTTTTTTTTTTAAATATTTACATTTATAGTCAATTTTACTTGTATTGGGCTAAACATGGTATGGTACTAAGTATGTACTATTATAATCATTTTATCTTTTTTAGGTGTGACATTGTACGATCTGTCCAGGGACAGCAGATGTAAAATAGCCTTTTGGCTATTTCTGGCACATTTTAAATTATAATATGTATTATTAGTGTGCATTGTCCCTGTTAAATAAACCTGAAATAAAAAATAAATAAAATAAATGTTATATTAACCTAAATAATATATGTACAGGCTACATATTTTGCATTTGTCAATTCAGCATATATCTTATTTGTAGTCATTAAATAATACATTTAAGTGCAGTTAATGAATACATTAGGTTTTCATCTACTATAAGCTTTACTATTTACTTTGACATAATTCAAGTTTGTCAACAGATTACACACAAATGAATTTGGTACACCCAACATAGTTTTCTTATTTCCTTTATTCACCAACACAGCAGTGATTCAGTAACATTTTGGTGCAATTCTATACACTACAGTAACATTGTAACATTTAAATGCATGTACACATTTGTAACACATGAAATTACAGCTGCAAATATTAGTGGATTGATTGATAGCAAATAAATAATTCACACTTTTTAATAAATAACTCATACTTTTTACGGTTTAATAAATAATTAATACTTTTTACAGTTTTCAAATTTGTTTACAACAAAATAATAGTCTCTCCATCTAACAGCCTTTCCACTGGAAACTTTATTTTAGATGTTAACACTTTAACAAACATCTACTCTCTGTTAAAGTAGTATTTCTTTAACGGGTATATGAAAGATGGTCTCATGATTGAACTTCCTTGCAGTTGTTTTTGATGCAGCTTAGTGTTAAAACATCCACAAAATATCCATAGTTATATATCAACCGTTTTTGCGCAGCATGGTCTCTCAATTCTACATCACTTCTCTAGTAGTGCCACTCAACTACCACTTTTCATGTATGGTAAAAGTTTTTCTAAAGTTTGCAAATCAATTGGTTGTTTTCCTCAAGTGAAGTTTATCTGCTTTATTTTCAAACAGGTAATAATTTTATTCAGTTTCGGCCCAAAATATTTCTCCTGTTCTATGGAACATTCAGCATCCAAATCAGTGATTGTCTCATTCGTACAGTTAGTTCTTGAGGTACCTTGATGATAGTCTGCAAGAATCCATTTGAAGGAAGAGATTTTGAAGTACTTCAAAGAAGGCTTTCAGTCTGTTAGGATAACTGAGGGCACATGCAGAGGCAAAGTCTCCCAAGTCGTGCAGAACTTTGTGGTTACTTTTAATAGTAATGCTGTGATGCTGTATGAAGAGGAATCCGCCGACACTGTTAGTGATTATAAAAGGTTTTATTCTAATTCAAGATTTTAAGCATCCTTTTAACAAACTCCTGCAGAGAGTTTGGAGAACAACCAACCCAATTCTTCCAATAAGTCGTTCTGCCTTTTCTTTGTGTGCATATGGTATATATTCTGTGCATTACACTAACGTGATTGGGTCAGAACTGACCAATGATACCTTCTTTTCTGGCTCATCTCCAAATAAGGACTCTTCTGTCCAAGAGGACTCTTCTGCTCATGTTAACAGTTTCCAGATGTTTCAGTAAAAGTAGGGTAAGGGTCAAAGGAATCCCTTACAAAAAATCTTAAGTACAAATGTATATAAAGTTATGAACTGTTCAGATACCACAACTTCAACACCCTCAATCACAATTCCAACATCGGCTGGAGGAGTGGTGGTATCACCTCCCTTAACATTGATGCTGTAGATACCAAAGGTGACTTCTCAAGCTCCCTCTCAACAGCTGTACCATTGGCTTCCTTTACAGAGGAGAACGAGCAAGGAGAAAAACAATACGATATTAAAAAATGTTTTACCTACGCAATTCAGATTTCCTAATTTTAATAGCATCACACCTTAAACAGTATGTGTATAAATAATAAAATGAAGTAATGCTGGGTGATTGTAACAAACTACAGATCATTTTTATCATTTACATTTAATAAACACTGACCAAGCACTTTATAGGACAATCTAATGCAATCCAACAGCTCTGCTATAGATTCTCTTTAACTATACATAGATATGTTCAGTTTTTGTTTACATTGTGTTCCTAATATTCTCATGTAGGTAGACAATAATAATACTAAAACATTTGTACATTAAAACTGTACACCGCCAACACCCACTACAACCTCAGTAATTAATTGGAAGTAAAATTATCACCTTACTGTTAATGTCCGAAAAAACCTCTAGATGTACAAGTTTAATACAATAATGCACACAAACCCACACCTCACATTTCTATAAACACGTTAATTGGATGACATCTCAAACACGGTTACCACCACTTTGCAGATGTCCACATTTAACAGGGAAGGGAAAGAAAAGAACGGTAAAGCATCTTTTACGTTTGTTTTATATTTGAATGTGTGACATGTGCCAACAACACCATGACAAATTCCTTATATGTGCAACGTACCTGGTAATCTTTCTGATTCTGATTCTTCTGATGTAAATCTCTTTCACTTACGAAAACTGAAGTTTTTGTCCCTTACCTTTTCACAACCCTCACTAATAGATGCACCCGAAAACCGGCCTCAATTGTTTGTGTGATCAGTGCTGTATGTTGAGAAGCAAACTTCTGTTTCTCATTCCAAATTTCAATACATTTGATCCCTAGACACAGCTACAGTGACTGATCTGTGTTTATATTCAGAGGTGGCTGTAAATAAAAAATAATTTGAAAGAAGCACAAGAGTTGCTGTTCAGGCAACTATCAAACCCAACTTTATAGCCTACTCTTAAGGGTACATTCACAGATACTGTCCAGTCAGTCAGATTCACTAACATCAACTTATAATTCCATAATATTTTCTACCAACACCAAAACATACCTGTGTCATTGGGGCCATAATGATCCTGATTTTCCTCCCTGCTGAGCCTCCTTTGTTCTTCAACACTTTCATGAGCTGCTCAGTGCGTTGGTCTAGTTGTTTAAGGAACTTTGAGAGAAGGGGAGTAGTAGCAGTAGTAAGACAAATTCTGCCTCCATCTGAAAACATGTCCATGAACACAAATTATTTTAATGGTACCTACTAAAACAGTCAACATTCATTATTTTAGTAATACCTCATAAAAAGGTTTTTCTATGTTCTGCCATAACGTACCACATGCAAGCTCCGCAGTCCAGCTATAACACATCAATAAGGAGGGAGCTGACAAAGGCTATCCCAGCCAGGATCTGAAATTCAACATATTAAGAGAAGCCATCACCTACTGAAATGCATTACTTGCATTTAAGAGAGCTCTATACCTTAAAATAAAAATCTATTCAGAACAAGATAATGAAGCTGTCATCTAATAAATGTTCCGAAAAATATGCAAAACCTGATTTTGCAGTAATTAGGTAGCTAGTTATGATCTGAGTAGGTCTTATTCAGACAGGAGCACAAATCATCAACAAATTAATTGTTCAGGATCTGAAATGTTGCAACATAATGATTACTAAAAGAGACAAATAAATGTATAAAGATGTTAACAGATCAATTATTGGGGCACATTTTACATGGTTCTTAAAGCAACACTATGCAACTTTTAGCTGCAGCTGTAGTTCCAATGAGACAACCTGTAGGGGGACCGAAGCGACTGGTAGCACGAGCTGTAGTTACAATATGACAAAAATGTCTTTAAAGCCTGCTTTTATATCATTCCTTAGCATGACTTTCACACACTCAACCCGATTAAAAAAATAATGAAAAAATAACTAATGATTTGGCTGGGGGGGGGGGGGGGGGGGGCTATATATTTTATACTCTAAATAAATGTGCAAAGTAAACTTCCTCAACGGGACAATGCAGTCACCTCTTGTCTTCTTGTAGACCACAAATAAGTGGATGGGTCAGGTCAACAAATGGGCACCTTTTCTATTGTTTATCTGTATTAGCTAAATGCATAAAGTTTAGCGTGCAGTGAGCAAGACACAGCCACAACATTCACTTCAGGCTCAGAGGCTAACGTTAGTAGCAGATTGCTGCTTGAGGTGTTGTGGCCTGCCGGATTACCTGTTCTAATAAACCGCGAAAGCGCCGCGGCCACACCACTGTGGAAGCGACCCCGAACGTCATTTTTCTGGTTGTTCACCCTCTCCCTCTACTCCACTCGAGCTGACCGGAGCTAACCGCTAACCTGAGCTAATTACATTGGGCCACCAGTGCTAAATTCAAGTTTAGAAACACTACACACGTTAGATATAGCTAAGCAGTGCCCTGCTGGATAAACAGCAAACCGACCTGGGTCATACAGCTAACGTTGGCTAGCTAGCTAAGTTTGCTAGCGAACATGTCGAAGACCCACCTGCTTTTACAGTTGTTTGCATCACAAAGTATAATCATACTCAACATGAACATATTACAAAACAGGTTTGAGTGAAAGAAAATGTCCTCCTACCTTTTCCAAATCAGACACCAAATGCCAACTGCAACTTTTCCAACAGAATTACCGAAATGAACCCAAGGAGGGTCAGGCGGGGTCAGGTCAGGAGTTCAAAGCTATACGCATGCGCAGTCTGACGCATCTCAGTCTTCTTCTCCTTTTTTGGTTTAAATGGCAGGTTTTATACTGCCGTCTTCAGGATGTAACAAGTATTGCAATCCTAATTCACTTTAATTAAATGTTTTGGGATTATCAACACATTCATATTTTTTACAGGTAACAATAGACACAATTACATGGACTTTACTTGAAGATAACATTAACCTAACAAAGACATGTATTTTAAGTAAACTGAACATTAAACAACTATTTAATAATAAATAATAAAAAAAATATTTTTTTGAGTGTGTATTCAGGAAGAATAAGTTTATATAAAGTGTGTGTGTGTGTGTGTGTGTGTGTGTGTGTGTGTAGTCTGGTTTTTCCTCTGTGCCTGTTAGCACTGAGGGAGATTTCCTTTTTGTATTGCTGAAAAGGGACAGTACATAAACACATACAAAGTTAGTGGCATACAGTACAGAGAAATAGACAAAGAGAATGGTTTACAAGCAACAAACGATGATGTGTACATTGAATCATAGAACTTGAAAAAACCAGAACACAAACACAGACCAATACATTAGATTTCCTCAAATAGTATCTTTAAATAAAGGTTATTTGTTTTTTTCTTCGATGTGGGAGTCATGGTGGCCCGTATGGAATATTTTAAACGCCTAAATGAAAACAAATCAAAGAGTTGAAGTGAAATATGATACAAATACAGGTTTCATGGAGGATGTTGAGCTAATGCTAAGAAATGTCTGCGAGGTAGCTAGAATTGCCCGCATGCAGGGCTGAATGTGAGGCTATAGTCTACCGAGGTTCCTATGCACTTCCTCATGAAAACCCTCATTGCAATGACATTGCGTTTTGTTTAGTATTGGCAGGTTTAAGATGCTCTCTGCTGGACAACACTGGAATGCAATACGCCTCTTCACCTTGTTTTTCATTTAACTACGACACAATAAATGCATAAATAATGGAGTCTGGTGGGTTTGGTGATGGGGATTTCGGGGCTGTTTCATGTTAAAAAGGATCTTACTCTTTAACAAAAAGGTCTAGCCTATCTCTGAAGGGATCCTTTCCATAATGTTGTAAGACACTTATTAATCTAAGCCTGTCGGCAGCAAAAACAGAACTTTTAGTGGAATTAAATTGAAGCTGCACAATTGCCCTATTTACGTTACATTGTAGCTTGTCTTGCTTAATACTGGACCAATGTCAAAGATTGTTGTTCCCATCAGTCACTAAGGGCGTTTTCACACCTGTAGTTTGTTTGCTTTGGTCTGAATCAGTTGGTGAGGCAGTAAACTTGGAGCGATTTGCCCTCGGTCGGTTTGGTTTGGTTTCACACCTAGAAAAATCCAAGCGTACCAAAATGCGTCATTACAAATCAGGCAAGAACGTCCAGCCCTCTTATTGGTCGGATATGTCTGGGGGCGGGAGCAAGAAAGTAAATACAGGAAAAAGTTCCTGTGTTCTGGTCTAGTGGTCAAACCAGCTCATTTCATTAAAATGATCAGACATTGTTTCTCAAGAGACGTGACTACGTCTGCTCTGGTCACCGAGACTTCGCTCTGCCGGCGTCTGTCTCCAATTTTAGCGGCAGCTGGTTTGACCACGGAGATGCGAGTGATGCAGGGCGAGCTTGACTACAGTCTATTTCTGTGATAGAAACACTTCTGCTGCATCGCAGATTGCTAAACACACCTGACTACAGGAGACATCAGCTCAGACTGGAGGAGTACATATAGTTGGTGCGGTTCGAGGACCGATCACGTTCTCACCACAAACGAACCACTCCAGAGTTGGATTGAAAGCGTACCAAGACCACCTCTTCAAGCAGGTCTTGGTACCCTTGTTTGGTCCTCTTTTAGTGCGTACCAGAATTCGATTGTTACGTTCTCACCTGCCCAAGCGAACCGCACCAGCGGGACAAACCAACTCTAGTTCGATTCAACCGAACTAAAGGCTGTCGGTGTGAAAACGCCCTTTGAAGCAGTGGAATTACAACTTCCATGTCCGTTATGTGGTGCCATTGGGGCCAAAAATTATTTCCCCATAGACTTAAATGGCAAAAGAGACGTCTGTTAATCAGTGGATATGTTTATTTGAGTGTCACAACCCCCCGCAAAAGTTGATCCATTCGGTCCGATAACATTTGGAAAGTCTAGAAGAGTCGCACGATTAAATCATTTTCCCATTCAAGTTAGAGGAGGACTCAATCGGAGGTCTCTAGTGCGCCTGCTCTATGGGTCGCACAGTGCCGAAGCAGCGCCGATCGACCGGGTAATTTAATACGGGGAAGCAACTGAGCAACGCTCATATGAATGAAGGGGGCACTCCAACGCTGTATGCAGGTTTTATTATAGTACATCCATCCCTGTGGTGTTTCTGTACTGTGCTGTAAGTTCTTGTTAATTATGGGTAGACACTAATATATCTGCAAAAAGATAATATTAACAGATTGATTTGCCTGGCTGATTAATCTGCCCATTTTTTCTAGAAATGTCTAATATCAATGTTCTGTCTGGTGATAGGGTTGTGAAAACAATGTGAATTAAAAAAATAGCACTAATGAAAATGAGTTCTTAAAGCTTTATTGCGTAACTTTTTGATATTAATGAACGTCCGTTACATTCATGCCATCGCCAAATGAGTTGCTACAATGCTAATTAAGACTATCAGCTCCACACAACTCTCTCTGGATTTCTCAGTATGACTATGTTCAGAAGATTGTGGTGTCCGGTGACTTTCCCACGCAGAAACTCAAGTGAAGATAATGAGCTCTTCTGAAGAGTCCATCATGTTTTTGAATCCTCCGTGTCCTTCTTGGCTACTAGCCACTGTGTGGAGGGGGGGATTTACGCTATCACGGAAGGCTTGTATCATGTGGATGTGCAGACAGTGTTGTTGTCATTACTTAGAATTCCTCATGGGGGAGACAGAAACTACACACTATTGCTTTAAATGAAGTGATTTAATGGATGGGATGGTAATTGAATGTAATTCCATCAGTTTGAAGAGAAGGTAAACCCACAATAACTTTACCATATTAAATAATAAAGGTGATAAATCACCCAGGTACTCTTGTGTGTTTGTATCCACAATATGGCTGATGCCATATGTGTCTGTGAGCAGCAGCTTGTGTGTTCGTTTCCCGCTCATGAATAATTGAGTGGCTGGTGTAAACAGAAACCCCATTAAGTCCGTCCACTTTGTTTCCTGTGCGTAACCACAAAATGATCTCTTTATGCCCGATAACTGCTAGGTTCTCATGCTGACCCGGCTAGATCAGGGTCACTACCTTGATAAAGTTTTAGATGTAACAGAAGTCATCTGAACTAAATAATTGGTTACTACAGTGTGCAGTTTAAATTGCCTTTATGCCAACAAATGGGAGGGGTCATGAGACAAATAATGGAATTGGAAAGAGGAAGCAAAAACCTTATGCTGCAAAAATGTGGTTTAACTTTTCAAATTTAAAAGGCCTGGAAATCCTATATATGAGGACTGCTAGCTTAATGACCCATTTATTGTAAATCTGATCAATACTGTACCAGTTGTCTGTGGAAAGCAGGCACTTAACACCACAAATCACCCCCAAAATCTCCTCCCTCAACTCAACAGTCTACTATTACATATGAGTCTGGGTTAAATCTATAGTGTGTAGTTTCTGTCTCCCCCATGAGGAAGTAATGACAACAAAACTGTTGGCGCGTCCACATGATACAAGCCTTCTTTGATTGCACGCCACCCCTCCCCTCCTCGATGCAGTTACTAGTAGCCAAGGAGGACATGGAGGATTAAAAAAACATGATGGACTCTTCAGAAGAGCTCATTATCTTCACTTGAGTTTCTGCACAGGAAAGTCCCCGGACACCACAATCTTCTGAACATAGTCATACTGAGAAATCCAGAGAGAGTTGTGTGGAGCTGATAGTCTTAATTAGCTTTGTAGCAACTCATTTGGTAATGGCTTGAATGTTACGGACGTTCAATAATTAGTTACGCACTAAAGCTTTAATTTATACTCACACATTTATATGATTTGTTCTACTATAGATGTTGAAAATATGATTATATGATTGTTCCCGAATTTAGTACAGTATTTATATCAAGAATTTGAGGGTCCCTTGATGATCTGAATTAGGCATATCCTGCATATTTTAGTATTAGTAGTAGTATTATTGGTACTGGATCAGTGTATAATATATATATAATAAAGGCGCTAATAATATATAATATATTTCCAATCCGCTGTTTGTTGCTCCAGAGCAAAAGTCAAAGAGACTCCATTGTGCTTCATTTAAACACTGGAATTGCACAGTCACTACTACAAATACCTAATATTAAAGGACTCGGATCAGAAGATGATCTTTGACCTCATTGGATGCTGTGAGTGGTTTTGGTCTGGACAGACGCGTTATTATGGATACCATGTAACTTGTAGGCAAGTCCCGCCCTATGAAGCAGCTCGATTGGTTGGGGTTAGGCATTGACCTTGAGTGGTTAAGGTTAGGATAGCCGAAGCGTCAGGGGATAGGACCCGAACAAATCGGGTTACGTTACCTTGCGTAAGCATTGATGCCTGGCCAATAGTAGTGTGTGAATGCTATTGAAGGGTGGGTCTTGCCTAGAAGTTGCGTGGGTTCCATAATAACGCTTCACAGACTGCTGCTAGTGGAGTCCTGTCTTTAGGGTGTCCCAGCGGAGATCCTAAGGTGCTGTATGGTTTGTGGTAAGTGCAGACTCCTTTATGACATCTTTCTTTTATGACTGATCTTTGAGTTGTTTCAGATTTTAAAGGTCCCATGACACGACAATTTCACTTCAAGTTTTTTTTTAACATTAATATGCGTTTCCCCAGCTTGCCTATGGTCCCCCAGTGGCTAGAAATGGTGATAGGTGTAAACCGAGCTCTGGGTATCCTGCTCTGCCTTTGAGAAAATGAAAACTCAGATGGGCCGATCTGGAATCTTCCCTTTATGATGTCATAAGGGGAAAGGTTACCTCCTCTTTCTCTGCTTTGCCCGCCCAGAGAATTTGGCCCCCCATGAGAAAGAGAGAGACATGATGGCTTGAAAACAAGCGAAGCATGGCAGTTGGTCAAGGCCACACCCCAACCCTCCACCTTGCCCCCCCTCTCTCCTCCTCCATAGCATTTAAAGCTACAGACACAGAAATAGCACATCCTAAGGAAAGCTCATTGTGGGACTGGCTCTAGTGGCTGTAATTCTGCACCAAGGCTGAATTTCAGGAAAGAGACTTCAGATACAGTATTAGGGGACCACTGAGGCCTATATAAAAGAGACTTCAGATACAGTATTAGGGGACCACTAAGGTCTATATAAAAGAGACTTCAGATACAGTATTAGGGGACCACTAAGGCATATATAAAAGAGACTTCAGATACAGTATTAGGGGACCACTAAGGCCTATATCAAAGAGACTTCAGATACAGTATTAGGGGACCACTAAGGTCTATATAAAAGAGACTTCAGATACAGTATTAGGGGACCACTAAGGTCTATATAAAAGAGACTTCAGATACAGTATTAGGGGACCACTAAGGCCTATATAAAAGAGACTTCAGATACAGTATTAGGGGACCACTAAGGCCTATATAAAAGAGACTTCAGATACAGTATTAGGGGACCACTAAGGTCTATATAAAAGAGACTTCAGATACAGTATTAGGGGACCACTAAGGCCTATATAAAAGAGACTTCAGATACAGTATTAGGGGACCACTAAGGTCTATATAAAAGAGACTTCAGATACAGTATTAGGGGACCACTGAGGCCTGTATAAAAGAGACTTCAGATACAGTATCAGGGGACCAATAAGTCCTATATAAAAGCATCCAAATAGCAGCATGTCATAAAAAATGCAGGTGTCACGCTTATAGGCGTAGGCGTTTCCATTCCCATCCAGTATGCTGGAGTACAGGGTCAAGACAG
The DNA here is from genome assembly GCA_023566125.1 of Zingel zingel. Classification (NCBI taxonomy): domain Eukaryota; kingdom Metazoa; phylum Chordata; class Actinopteri; order Perciformes; family Percidae; genus Zingel; species Zingel zingel. The sequence continues at coordinate 24,500,437 of CM042335.1, read as the reverse complement.
CAACAAATGTCTTACTGCCCAAATACAAACTGTACAAACACATATCAAGTTATGCTAACATGACAGCTCATTCATTTCAATTCCAAAGCATGTCACCCAGTATTAAAAACTGTTTCTAGTGCCTCTTACTTCCAAGCCCATAATGCAGTGCATCAGTGTCTTTATTGGCTGTCTGGCTCAGCATCCTGCTACTTAGTACTTATTTACTTGCATACAAATGGATGTGTATGGAAAAATGTCATTTAGGACCATAGACTGTAAAAATAATGGACGTAGCAGCAGTGACGTCATCCTTTGGTTTGTGGACTGCTGTTTTGAAGCCTTGAGTTTGGTAATATGGCCGTCGCCATATTGTTTTTTTGAAATGTGACATGAAGATTTTTGACGCGAGAGTGGAGCTGGGGAGGATTTTGCGGCCAAGCCAGGGTTGTTTATGGTTGCAGTGGTGCTTAGCTAAGCTATACGCTAAAAAGGGTAAGTGGCCAATTGTCAACCCTTCTGAAGCGAGTCATCCAGTGGTTTTACCGGCAGGCAAACGCCGACATCCGGGAACTGCTGCCATTTATCTGCATGGACAACAGACTTTCCCTTAAGTTACGAGCTAACACTAGCAGTACCTAGCTAGCTTGGTTGGCAGAACGCTGAACAAGACATTTTTAGCAGATCATAATGTTCCAATTGACTTTGATGATGTGAAAACACACAGTGAGAGGGTCAAAGTTCAAGATGAAAACACGTTCAGGTCTATTTTAATGTCCACAGTGCCATGGTTAGCATTGCTAAGCCTCTGTTCTGATTGAAAGGTTGGCGTGTCGCCAAGGTTATCTGTGTTTTAAACCCCTGTCTCCTTCCAGGCAGCGCTGCCTGGAAGGCACTAGGATTAGGCACTGGTTATGGTTAGGGTTAGGTGCCTTGAAGTCAACGGCCGCAGCGCTGCCTGGAAGGAGACGTTGGGGGCTTAAAACACCATCGAGCTGTAGCCACGCCTTAAGTCATCCCCTGCTTTATTGTTTATTAAAATGAATGGGACCTTGATTTACTAAATGAACATCATGCTGTATTGAAGAAGACTTGAAACTAGCAAATATATGAAACATATATTGAGATAATAAATCAAGTATTGTCATTTTCTCTCATAGACTTCTTTAGAAACAGACTTCTTTTTGGAGCCAGTGGAGTCTCCCCCTGCCAGAAATAAGATAGAATGCAGGATTAGGGCACTTCCACATTGGCTTCACTTTTAAGACACGGATGCGTCGTCCATTATTTTTACAGTCTCTGTTTAGGACCAAAGGGTGTTTTGTAATCTGCAGTTCTGACTTTGGTCAATATGCCAAAATCACCTCACAGCTTAGTGCTGTTCCTGGGGTCTGGGATAAGACCTCTTAGATTCCCTTGAATTTTGATTTAACATCAGCTGATCCGCATAGTAGTTCCAGTTGTTTTTTGTAGAGCTTTGGTGTACAGTGACATATCGCGTTTTACCCCAGGGACCCCCCCCCCCCCCCCCCTTTTACTCCACGTAGCCTTCAGCATAGAGATCAGGTTCCGCATCCTCCCCTCTGCTGACTGAGACTGTAGGCGACAATTGGGGTGATGACCTCAAAGAAAAGGCAGAGGGAGAGGCAGGGGCAGGCAGCGGTGGTGATGGGGTGAGCAGTGGTAGACTGAGATGAGACAGAAGGAGAGGAAAGTGAGAAGAGAGTAGTTGTCAGTCTGCCAACACTATCCACTGCCAGACCGAGGTAAGCTCTGCATGTGTGTGTGTGGCTGGCTTTTGAGTGTTGTAAAGTATCAGCATGACTAATTGATGCTGACCAGATGTCAGTCAGTTGCTAATGTGTCTGTAAGCCTACACAAAGAAAACATCAGATCAGTTTTTTTTAGGGTGGAGTAGAAGTCAGGTTCAGTACCGGGTGTGGTGGGGGTAAAGGCTCTGTCACAGCCGGTGCAGAAGAACGAGGAATATTCTGTCTTGGAGAAGAGAAAGATTAGCCTTGGTGGTGTGCAATATATGTGTGTCCATTCAAAGTGTATGTACGTGGGTGTGTGTATGTGTGAACTCAGTGGAGCCCTGCTGGGACAATAGCCAGCTGTTCCCGGGGCCCTGACACACCAGCGTGACTGCAGCACCCACGTCCACATTCCCTCCGTGCTGGGTGTGGGTGGAGCCTTAGGATGCCGGGGCAACAGTTGAAAGGCAGAGAGAGAAAGAAGAGAGAGACAAAGGTGTGGAAGATGGAAACCTAGGTCAAAGGCTCATCTGAAGGTATCCTGTGTGTTTGTGTCATTTATAGCAAGTGTTGTTTCCAGTAGGAGAAAAGCCAGTAATAATAATAGTAAGTTTATTGTGAGGTCATAGTTTCTTAAAATGGCACTTTTTTTGTGCTCCTGAAGGACAACAGCAATGTTCATGGTAAATTTCCCATGGGGACAATGAAGTATTATCGTATCTTAATTCAAATGGCCACTCGAGGTCTACAGCAGTTAAACATAAACATAAACATATTGGCATATCTGGCAATTGAACAAACAAGTGATGCTGTCATATTTCCTGAAAAGAAACAGGTGTCATTAATGAATATATTGTATTAACATTCCATAACACCAAACTAAGGGTTGTTTTTCTGGCTGTGTGGTCGTTCAATTTGACTTGTTATTCACTGAACTGTCAATGCACCATGGTGTAGTGATTAAACTGAGGAGATTTACTTATTACTTTAAGCATTCATCCAGTTCAGTTTGCCTGTTGGTGTTGGTGCTGAACTACAACTGACTGTGTACTCCGAGACCAGAGAGTGTGTTTGTGTGTAGAAGGGTTTACTTTACAAGCTCATGTGTGTTTGGGTTGTCTTAACTCCGTCTGGGACTTACACAGCCCTCTCAGGTCACACTCGGTTCAATTTTCCATGAATGGTTTCTCCCTGCAAGAAAGTAGACTTTTATTTACCAAATGCTGTCATTGGCTATAAACAGCCAGAGTGCTGGGCGGATGGATTAACTGTTATTTGTCAAGAAATAGTTCCGATCTGATGCATCTGTGAATGATCAGAGCAGCTGAAAGGATCCAATGATGTGACATATTTCATTTGTTTCACACACCTGGTTGTCCTGCTGACCATGTTTCCCAGTTGCTGCTGCTGAGTCTTCTTCCAATGTAGTCAGGAATAATCAGAAATATATGTTCCATTTGGAAGTATGTATTTGTTGGCCCAGGGGTCTCCTGAAGCAGCAGACACTGGTACTGGGGGGCCAGAAGGGCTGCAACGACGGCGATCACCAATACAAAAACCCAGGTGTGGGAGGAATTAAGGGAGGTATTGTCGAAGAACTTTCGGTTGGCCTTGAATTGGATGACACTTAATCCAATTAGTGTTCATTAGCAAAAAAATATAATGTCAGCGTTATTTTCGTAATGCAACCGCAAACTCACTGCACAAGAAATGCCATTTGCCATTGTAGGAACTTATCAACCTGCAACCTGCGGTTTCTCAAAACCTGAACTAAGCCTTGTGAGGCTTTGGTACGAGCTTCTTCTTGCTTTTACTACTGTGTTTTCAATACCGCAACATTTTAAATACACATCATTAGTATAGATTAACATGTATTTCCAAGTCTTCCTAAAAACAATACTTGCATGTCCCTATGTGAACTGCAATTGTTGCTGGTTGCTTTAATCATCCCTTCTCTCTATTGTTGCTGCGAAGAGTTGCCTTCCAGAAGCAATTTTAATGTAAGTGTTGGGGGACGAAGTCCACTGTCATGTATAAAAATGTGCACTTAAGTTCGGCTCAAGCCAATATGAGACTCCAGCAGTCTGAGTCTTGAGTCTTTGGGACACCGTTTCCTTGCTGTGTAGCAGTAGAAAAACTAACACAAAGGAGGGATTGAGATCAGCTTTATATAAGCCGTTACCTTAAAATATGCCCGGATCGGCACTTATACTTTCCTTTGGATTGGCTCCCTAGTTTTCTGGCTCGAACGGCACAGTAAATAATTTCAAATCATGAAACAATATAGAAATGCAGTGAACGGCAAAAAATGCCCCACTGTGTTATCTGAAACTCTTCGGTATGCATGTTGGTACAGACCAGCGGTGAAGTAAGAACTTATATTTTCCATTTAAGTGAGTTGTTGGTTCTATAGAGCATCTTGGTTTTTGTGTGTCAGCTTGGTGCTCAGGCAGAAGTGCAGGGTCCACCTGCTACAGGGAATAATAATATGGACCATGGGCATGCCTGGATAACTGTGGTAAAGAGTCGTAGTGCTGGGCCTCAATCAGCCACGCCACTATCTGCTAGAAAGGGAGCTCTGCTAAGCCTTTAAGCTTCTTAAAACACTCACCTCTAATTAATTATCAGAAAATAACACTGGCCACTCTGTGAATGGAGCACGTCTGGATAAACCAATGGTTGGAGTTCTTTTAGTTTGGTCCCGCCCTTTGGACTGAGGTAGGTTCAGGGTTAGGTGGATAAGTTCATGTATTACTGTTTTAACCAATGCTTCTCTCATCAGAATGGGCCAATCACCTGGGTCACATGGAATCTGCGGACGCGGATTTTCCGCATTTAAAAAACATTTAAAATGAAACTCAGAATGTTAACTCATCTCCACTACAAGCAGAAAAACTGTCGGCAAAATTCCGCAGATTTTCATTCTGGTTAAAAAAAACGACGCAGTTTTGATGTGGGCCTAGTCATTACCATGGTCATCACTGATATGTACACTAATGATATACAGTAAATTAACTTGTTGGAGCAATGGCCCAATTTGAACCACATGCTAAATTGACTTTTTTGTCCCCTTGTCTGAAATGTGAGGGATAAATAGCAGAGCTACAAAGGTTTGTCTCTGTACATTTTTTGGTTGAAGAAACCAATAAACATTTGAACAGTCATAAAATATTCTTCTATTGCAAAAATAGAGAATTTATAGGAGGAAATTAATCAGTTAAATACTTCTGTCATCCTAGCACAGAGGTCAGAGATTGAAAAAAGAGTACAGCCCAGTCAGCAATGATGCATCACTTTCAGTAGTTATCTGGATACATTTTCCATCCCTATGTTGCAGTCCTTTATAGGAATACCCTAAATAGATACTACACTAGCCCAAAAACTAGCAGGGTGTTTTTCTGTCATTCTGCCTTTGAAACATTCCATGTGGTCCCATGCTAAATATGAGGGATAAAAACATCTGACTCCTTAACATTTATAAAGTTATGCAAGTCCTAAATGTCCCTTCAAGTCACTAAGTTCCTTAACCCTTGTATTGTCTTCCCTAGTTAACTTATATTCATAATGCATGGTCCATACACCTCATTCATATGAAATTATACCTACATTTTGAGTAAAAAAAAAAAACTGCAATTATGAATTACTTTGACTATTTCGACACTTTGACGCTTTTTTGTTGCTGTTTTAAATCTTGATGCTTCTTTTTGGACAATTTTGATGTGCTTTTTTTTGCGCTTTGTTGGATGGTTTTAACGCTTTCAATGCACATACTTACCTTCTGGCCTCTGGTTTGCCTGTTTGTAAAGCAAAAAGTATAAAAAGTATAAAAAGTATAAATGATCACCTAATTCTGTGCTAAATCTAGGCTTCTGGCCATTCAGTTATTTTTGAGCATTTTTCAGTTAAAAGAAACCCAAATTACTGATATAAATACTTTGAAAACAAGTCAAATTTGACCCGAGGTCAACAGGAGGGTTAAGTAAATTAAGTTGTTTAATTGCTTCTCAGTTCATTCTTGACCTTAACCAACAGCAGTTGACAAAACATATTTCACTCAAAGTTCACTGAGATCCAGAACAAGTAACACCCTACTTGAGAGGACATAGTGTTGTCACTTATGCTTTTGTTTTGATGGATATCTCCAGATGCTCTTAAAATGTGGCCCACAGTTTGAACTGTAATTAATCCCTACTATGCCACTACCTTTCCTGGTTTAATTTGAAGTTAGAAGTCTACTAATGGCATATTTTCTTTAATTCAAAATCTTGCAGGATTTACAGTGTGTTCAATGATATTAACAATCCTTTATTTTAGACCACAAAGAGAAGATTGTACGTATGCTTGGGGAAGGACAAAAGTAAAAAACACTTTTGTTTTCCTAATGTGAAATACGGTTGTGTAATAAGGTTATGTGTCCTTGAGAGGGAGTTGAGTTGTCATGCACGCTGCACTGCCCAAAGTTGCAGCACTGTATTTATAGCAGGGCTTCTTAATGTCTTCCCTTGTTATTGAGACACAGAGATCACTGTGTACCTGCTGTTTGAGGTTGGATTAAGTCCTTGCTGCTGTAGAAGGACCACATCTTGAACATGCAGTGAAAAGGAAAGTTGTGCTTCTTCCTGTGCGCACAGTTATCGGGCTCCAAGGCTTTATGTAAAGGCCAGTCACTGCAGGTAGATGGGGGGGAAAAAAGGGGTGCATCTGTCGTTTTAAGACTCGGAGATCTTAGCTGGCAAGATTGACGATCATGGAAGATAAATACAAAGACAAAGGAAGAAGAGTGCAGAGGGACGCTCCAGGCATGTAGTATCAGGAAAGAGGAGACCCTGCGACTGTGTGTATGAACTGTATGGTTATGTATGTGGGATGCCATGGGAACGGTGCTGAGCTGGTTTGCTGCTCGCCTATGTGCTCTGGTGCTGGATACAGCTGATGCATTCAAGCGCTGGAGAGTAAGTAAGAATGACATTGTAGGATTTGATCAAAGGATTGTGCATGTACCAGAGACACTTTGAACTATATGTATAAGTAGCAACAATATGGATATATCTTCTTGTTTGTTTTGACCTTTGTACTTATTAGGTCAAAATTGTAATTGTAAAAGCTTTTTGCAATAAATCTCTGGTTCAAACTGACTATGTTGTTACTGTAATTAAATTAGTGCGATATCTGTAGATGGGCTCTAAAATGGTTCATGAGATGCTTTAATTCAACAACTTAACAAGCAGGTAATAGGCAACTGTTTTTTTCCCACCTTAGAGGCCCATACTCTACTCCATGACTCTGTACTAGGGCGGTTGGAACAAATTTATATTATTTTTTATTTATTTATTTTGTTATTTTGTCAAATATAGTTTGAATATTAAAAATGTGTTGAATATATAATATATTAAAATATGGGTTGGCTAACGTCAGCGAATCTCACCCTTCTCGCCTTGGCCTACCAGCATGTGAAAACAAAATGCTTTTGTCACATCTGATGAACAATCAAGTTAGCGTAGTAAGCAACACAAGGCATTGTGGGATTTTAGGGCACAGAGCTACAGTAGAGACTGAGTAATAGAGATGGAGTGACAGATTGCAGATGGGAATCAACAGATGGATGGGGAATACTTTTTTAACATGAAATACAAATCTTCCAGCTGACGAAGGACTCCACTTTCTTAGTAAAATACAAACTTGTCTTAAACTAATGCTGCTAATGGTAGATGTGGAAGCATTAAATAAACCCTCACTGGTTAAACAGTATGCTATCTATCTATCTATCTATCTATCTATCTATCTATCTATCTATCTATCTATCTATCTATTCTATTCTATTTACTCCATCCATCCATCCATCCATCTATCGTGACAGTTTAGCAGCTCTTAGTCATCTGATGCCATAGGAACTTGTCACTCAGAGGGTCAAGGCTAAGCAGCTGTTTCCACATATATTTCCTAAAACAATATAATTCACTTTTGAAAAATGAAAAAAAAGAATAACCACAATAGCTAAAATATAATTTATAATTCATATTTCCTTACACAAAATGAGTGGAGTCAGGATAATTCAAACTCTAATTTGACTTTAAAACAAACAAATTTGCCTTACTAATGACTGAAATTATTTATTTGCTAACTTTGATAGAGGGACGTTTGAACAGTTTATACTACTGGAAGTTACTTCAGACAGATGGGTACTTTTAAATATTGTATATCTTTAGGACTAGCTCACCCTCTTTTTCTTTACTGTCTCCACAGCCCCAGGAAGCCCTTGAACACCTCCCCCACCTCTCTGAAGGATTAGGCTTAGAGGAGGGGGATTTGGGTGCTGACTCCCCGGAATGGTGCAAGAGAGGCACAGGAGGGGAGGACACACCTGATGACTATTTTGACTCCCGCTCTTGGCACCGGGACACCCTGTCAGATTTTGGTCTGGACAGGAAGGACTCTCTGGATTCCCTGCTGAGACTAGACGGCGCCTACCTTGGTCGGCGAACAACCGGCAGCACTTTCTGCACTGGGCAGAGAAAAGCCCGACATAGAGAGTCAGTGACAACCAAGGACGACCACAGAGATACCACAGAGACTTATGTTGGACGATTTGGATGTAGCAGGAGGAGGAAAAGCCCAGAAAACCATGTGGACCCTAATATTCCCTCGAAGCTCAGCACTAGAGACCTGCACGCAGTTCAGATTCGACCCTGTCCAAGTACAGAGGAACTAAAACAGGACCCGCGCCAAGAACAGTCCGGTTTACAGGCTGTTTGCACAGAAACTCAAGTCAAGGGCAGCACGGAGCCATACAGTTTACATGTACAAAGCCAACACAACACAGACACCTTTGACAAGAAGGTAAATAGTCCACCAGACACTCAGGAAGTGACGTTGCATGCACATCCTGCAGAAAGCAACACCAGCAGACTGAATGAATCTACAGACTCAGAAACATGCGTGATACATGTAGATAACACAGAGGACAAGAAGCTACAACAGCGAATCGCATGTGAACATAACGCAAGTTTACAGACAGGGAGCACAGATAGAGAAAGTGAAGAGAAGACAGACAGAGTAAGAGTAGAAATCTGTAATGTTCAGGATGTAGAAGTAAAGAATGTTGAACTACTCAGCACTTACTCTGTAGAGTTTAACCCAAGTTTAAATAGATGCAATAGTGACTGTAATGAAAGACATCACAGACAGAGAGAAACTTTAGAACACCAGGATATAATCTATGAAGAAAAAGACATAGAGGCTCGAAAAGTGTACAAGGACAGAAGGGACTTGTGCAAGAGTGTTAGGGCATATTGTAATAGATCACATCACAAAATAGAGACTCATTATAAAGACGAACCACGTATAGCTAATACACATTTTACTGATCTAATAAATGCACAAACAGCTGACGCTACTCGTACACAAACACCCTCTGAATCTGAGACAAAACACACAGACTCTCAGTTAATTACAGACATTTTTGTAGCAGGTCCAAACATCACAGAAGCACATGGCGCAAAGACAAAAAACATATCACGTAACACAAAGTCAGCTAAGCTCAGAGACTCACTCGATACGGTCAATATATTGGCACGCAAGGTGGATATTTGCTGTTCACAAACTCTGTGTGAAGAGAGCTCCAACAAAGGACCGTCAGAGACCCACCCTCAGGTTTGTACAATTGAGACAAAGCCCCAGGATAAGGCAGGGGTGTCGGGTGTCTGCTTCCAGACGGAGCAGTTTGGGTGTGTTGGTACTACAACAGAGGGGACCACACCACCTGGGAGAGTAAATGAAATATGTTCCTCCATCACGTTTTCCACAGAGACCACATCCTCTTTTCTATTAGATACCTGTTCTACTGTTCCGAAAGTTTCTACACTAGCCTCACCTGTCCCGTTGGCAGACTCGGACAGGAAGGAGCTCACTGAGAGGCAACCAGATCAAACACAACCACAAGTTCCAGGTCAAACCCAGGGTTTAATCTCTAATCACTTGGATCAGGGGGGTGCTACCATAGAAATACTCAATCATAGGCAGTTCCATTCTGTGGACAAGCTTTCAGAGTGGGCCCAGTCAGACTGTGTAGAACCAGGACCTGACTCAACTCAAATCCAATCTGACTCTGGTAAGGATTCTGGGAACCGTTTGCTTCATCGTCAATTCTCGAATAATCTGCTTTTTTCTGGCAACCAAGGAGCAGAGGATACCTCCCCTCTGTTATCAGAGGACTTTGGAGGAGGGAGGAAGAGGGGAGGATCACCCTGCTCTCCTCCTCGGAAAAACCAGGAACAGGAGGTGGAGGGCAGTCATGTTTATCATCACCAGGAAGAAGTAGTAAGCAAATTTAATCTCTTACAGTCACAACTTGGCACAACAGAGATTTCTGAGCGCATAGAGCTGAGAGTAGTTCCAAAAGAAATTGCCAGTGATCCAGGTGCCTACTTTACTCAGAATGTGCCTAGTAGGATAGGAAAAACATCCCCCTGTCCTGCTGCTGCTGAGTCCATCCAGGACACTAGCAGAGAACACCCAGGCATAGCTCAAAGGGCCATTTCTCTGACAAACGTGCAATCTGCTGTCAGCACAATTTCTAGTAATTGTAAGCAAGTTCAGCTGGTCCTAAAGATCCCTGAGCCTCCGTGTAGCCTGAACACCCCTTTTTCTCTGCTCTCAGACTCCAACAATAACACCAAAGCCAGTATAAACGGGGTGGGAAGAGGGGAGGGTTTAGGGCGTTTCTCACAGGAAGCCCAGAGCACCTACGAACGTAATGAGAGTGTCATTTGTCCTGTGTTTGAACCATCAACAAATGTGACCTCTGACCCCTTGGAAGATGTAGACAAGCCCCAGGAAGATTCTGAGTTGTTCCTGTCTTCACTGGACCACGGAGCCAACTGCAGCAGTGAGGACACTGAATCTGTGCTAGGGGAAAACAGTGATAGCCACAGCCATTTAAGCCTTGCTCATGCAGACGAGCTAGAAGAACTGAAGACAGAGAAGATTATTGAGGATAAAACTGTTGTAAGCCTGAGGTTCAACTGCTCTGACCCAGAAATAAATGAAGGCCTTCAATCTTTACTGTCACGTTCAGAGAGCAGAGGCCTATTAATGGACAGTGAATTTAAAGCGAGAGAAGGGCACTATTGTAGCCGATCAGAGGATCACAGCTTACCTAACAGAAGAAGAGGCCACTTATCCGAATTATTTGAGGAATATACACTGGCTGAAGAGTGTAGAGACCCCACGCAGGTCAGATTGACAGCTCCACAGCAGGAGGTGAGGGTAGTAAGGTACTCACACCCTGATGTTAGCCTCAACCTGCTTGCTGTCAGTAGTTTAGAGCCAATTTTGGAGACTGAGCGTTCACTGGAAAATTATGGCACAACAGAGGATGATTTAAAAATAGAAACAAAGATAGAATATGAGGTCATGAGGCCTGCTGAGGACGTTGGGGGGGATATAGCTAACCTTTCAGGGGACATCTCCAGCCCCAAGAGTCCACACCACCAGCCTGAACAGGAAGAAGAATCTCTGACAACTGCTGAGTTAGAACCTGAGGTCAACACAGCAACACCTGTTCTATGTGGTAGTGACGAAAAGCACTCTAGACCTACGACTGTTGCCTACGATGCTGTTTCTTATACCTCAGCTAGCAGCAACTGCGATGAGTTGGACGATCCTCACTTTGATATTTCTGCCAGAAAAGCCAACCTTGACAAAATGACCAAGAGAAGCAAAACAAAAGGCACCCAGACTGGAAATAAAGGCTCTAAGTTTTCTGTCTTTGCTAAAATGCCTTCTTTTAGGAAGGCTAAGGGCTCAAAGGGTTCAAAAAGTGAGGAGTGCCCCCAGGAATCATCAGATGGGGGAGGTGAGGGCCTTCTGTCTGGGGAAGGGCAACAGAGGGACAACTCAGACGATGAGGTTTTTGTCAAAGGTGACATCCTGAACCAAACCGTTCACCAAGCATTGTCCTCATTGCATTGCGAGATAGAAGAAGAGGACTGTGGCTTTTACCCCTCGACTCCCGACACTCGCCATGTCCATCAGCTAGTCAGCCAAGGGAGTAGTGGGGAGGGTAACGGGGGACCCAGCCCAGAAAACCCCCTCCTCAGGCAAGTCCAGTCACCTAATGGGCAGACCTACAAGAGGAGCAAGAGCAACGACAGTTTAAACATCCGCATGCGCTTTGCACAAGCACACAAGTCCATTTCCAGCCTGTTTGAGTCCTGGTCAATGGATAAGGAGAATGAGGAGCAGGCCACTGTGGGCATTGATGTGGATTCTGCTGCAGCAAAACAATCCAGGAGGAAGCTAAAAAGGGCCAAGGAGGCTGACCTGCTGAAAAGAACTCATTCATTGCCAGATGAGGAATGTAGCAACACAGCTTCTGGCCGGGGCTGTGGAGATTTAATGTCCTCTCCACCGCTGGACAGTCTCAGCAGTCCAGGATCACCATCCTCCTTCAGAGCCCTTTGCCACACTGATCCCATCACCAAGCGGGGAGTTCCACAAGGGAGTGGAAAGGAAAACCCCCATGGGTGTAAATCTGAGGGCCAGAGAAGAAAATGTTCACCAAATGGTGTACCTACCACACTGTGTGTGTCTGGCCTACCTCCATTTTTAGACTCTGCAGTCCCACAGCCCAATCGCACCAGTCCTGTTTCACCTTTAAGTTCCTGCTCAGTAGCCACCCTTACTCATCAGCTTTCACCATCCTGCACCAGGTCTCACCCAGTGGCCAGCGAGGGTTTGACTAAGAGCCCCCTACGGCCAATGAGCCCTAAACCTAACAGTCCTAGGCCAGCGGCCCAGCGTAAAATCTTTTGCTACCCTCACTCAGCAAGGACCAGTACTGTCTGCCCTATCCTTCTGAGCCAGTCGGTCAGCGTGGAGGGATTAACGGACCCACCCGAGAGACCTAAGACCCTGAAACCCTCAGCTAGCCCTCTGGGTGCAGCCGAAGGCAGAATAGACAGCCAGTCACACATCAGCCTGTATGCCATTGGCTCTATCAACGAATTAGAGGTAAGAAAAGTCTGTTTGTCACACACAGGGACATGAGTAATGTCTTTATACTAAAATTATAATCTTTAATAAGTACAAATGTTTACTGGGTTCTTATTAAAATGTGTGCATGTGTAAATGTAAATGCACTAGCTTTTTGTAGGTTAACTATCAATATAAAGCTATAAAGCGGGCCTTGTTCAGACCTCAATTAAGATGCCAATGGGGTTCCAGCTCCCTGGGAAAAGTGTTTCATCCCCGCCTCCAACTGACACACACTAACTCTGGCTTGCAATGAATAGGGGGTAAAAAAAACAAAAAACAGCACCAGTTAAAGGGATATTTCGCCACTGGAAAGCTGAATATATCTTTAAATTGGGTCACTTATGTAGTATAAATGTGAGAAAAAAAATTGAAATTGGTGCCTTCTAGGCTGAGAAAAGCCAGGAAATGTGTTTTTGGCTCGTGGATTAAAGACACCAAATCCCAGAATGCACTTGCTTCGCTGTTCTGAGTCCACTCCCAAGCCACGCCTACCGTTTACAGACAGACAGTGAGACGGTCAACTCAATTCAACTGTGTTTCATTGTCATTTCAACCATATAGCTACACAAAACAACGTTTCACCGTGGCTCAAGTGGTTACACAATTCAAATATATAAAAACGACATTATATGAAAACGACATACGAAACACATTATATGCTCCGTAAAGTTCAGCTAACACATACTAGCATTAGCGCTTGGTAGGCTGTAAACAGAGTATAAACACAGCCGTAAATTTGTGTGGAATGTAGAATGGTCTCATCTCGCAGTCACAAACTCCACCAGCAGTTATCAGTTAGTTGGATACAAGCACCCCATTTCTGCAACAGTCCGTGTTAAAAATGCCCACCTCCACTAACTAGTCTTACCCAGTGACAGAGCAGCACTGTTGTTCAGCCATGTTTCCACAACAACAAAAACACAGCAGTCTCTGAACTCGTGTTGGGAGTTTCATTGCAGTTGGATGTAGTCCAGTTTGTTGTCTAATGAGACACTTGCAAGCAGGATTGATGGGACAGGTGGCCGGCTGGCGTTAGCTTTCCACCTAGCTCATACTCCTGCGTATGAGCTAGGAGTATGAGCTAGGGACATCCTCTGCGTTTCACTGCTGAGGATACCCCCTTACCGCTTAGCGGCATCGAGCAACACCGCAGGCTGATGTGCTGGTCTCCGTAGCAGGCGAAGCCTGTCAAGTATTCCGGATAGCGACACCGCAGGCTGATGTGCTGGTCTCCGTAGCAGGCGAAGCCTGTCAAGTATTCCGGCTAGCGGCACCGCAGGCTGATGTGCTGGTCTCCGTAGCAGGCGAAGCTTGTCAAGTATTCCGGATAGCGGCACTGCAGGCTGAGGTGCTGGTCTCCGTAGCAGGCAAAGCCTGGCACAGGTGGCAGGCTAGCGTTAGCTTCCACCTAGCTCCATTCCTACCCTCGTCCCACTTTCCACACACCGCTGAGGATGTCCCCTTACCAGCTAGCAATGTATCCCGGTGGTACATGTGTGCGGTAGTTTGTATGCACATAATTGTTGTTCTAAAATTTCCTTCGGGATGAATAAATCTGTTTCTGCTGAGAAGCTAAGCGATGATTCAAGACACTCGTTTTTACCTCGGCAGCCAAAGCTGACGTCCAACCCCCTATGGGCAATGCGGAAGTACTGGCTGTAGTCCTTTGCCTCTGGAAAAATGTATACCGATGACGTAAAACGACGATTTTTGCGTCATCGGTATACATTTTTCCAGACCCACAATACAGAGATCTCCCCTCTCAGGGGGACATGAGGGAGGGAAGCACGGTCATTCAAAAATACTACCGGGTTTCTGCTGATACAAAGCTGAATGCTAAATCGGTGAAGTATCCCTTTAATCTCTTGCTCTGCAGATGATGGTGTGTGTGTGTGTGTGTGTGTGTGTGTGTGTGTGTGTGTGTGTGTGTGTGTGTGTGTGTGTGTGTGTGTGTGTGTGTGTGTGTGTGTGTGTGTGTGTCAGTGTGGTTGCCAGTGTATCTATATCTGTCAGTATCTGGGTTGGGACAGAGAACAAGTCCCTCTTTCTCTGTGGCTCTCTGTGAACCAGATGAAGAGGAGGAGAGAAAACAGCAGAGTCAACTCTTTCTCCCTCTCGGCCCCCAGCAGTGTGGTAGATTTCCATTTTGGGAGTTAGCTGGTTACCATCATCCCCCCCTCCCTGCCAGTTCCTACAATAGTCCTGTGATACACAGCCAGAGAAGGATTACTTGAGGACCAGCCCCCCCTTGTGGCATCCTCCCACTTCATGTTCAATTTGATAAAAAACAAATGTCCCACTGCCTTGCAGTGTGATCTGGTAAAAAATACTTGTATTACTTTTGAGTGATTTTGACATTATTTTTTTTTTTAAGTTTTCCAAATTGTTAGATCTCAACACACTTTATAGAGACATCAAAAGGGCAGAGACTGCTTTGTGTCTCTACATAAAGCTTAGGTTCTCTCCAGTGTTACACAGTTAATGAGAACAGCTGACTAGTGACATAACTGAGCAGCTAATGTAAATTATGTGTATGTTTTGTCATGCCTTTGACACTTCCACTGATACTTCTCCACTTTAAAAATACCTGAACGACTCCTCAAACAGACATTCAAAAAATGCATACGTTTTCACTGTTGATGTAGGCAGTGGCACAGTGAAATCAAGGAGAAATTTAAGTGGTGGTACAAAAGAGCAGGAGAGTTCACGTCACTAAGCACGCCATGTCTCATGCATGTATCTCAGTCAGTGTGATTTGACACAAAAAATAGAAGTGAATCTGTTCCATTTTTTCATTTCATTCTTTTACATATTTGTCCATGTCATTGTTTAAAAAAAAACAACTAATAACTTATTTTTCCAGTACATTTGCTCTGTATATTTTATGTGATTAAAATTGTAGAACCATACGGAACCGGCTACTTTGTAATCTGGGCAATACAAATTAATTTCTACTGGAATAAATGAAGGAAAAAAAGGCAGTGGAAGAAGTTTATGGGGAAAAACACTGCATATTGGAAGAGAGTCATGAAACTAGATTCTCAAATGTTTGATTTAATTTCATTGTGTACACTGCCACAGGTCTGAACTTTGCTGTGTGAGCAAAATTGTAAAATACAACACAATGACAACCTAATAGCCAGGACTCTGAAACTGGATGTTGGGGTTGACTAACCAGCTGTGTTCCAATGAATGGAAGCACCTGTAGTACAAGATCCATCCTCATGTCAAATCAGACAAACTAGGGCTGCACGATATTAGGAAAATATCTAATTGCGATTATATTGACTGATATGATATGATTCACGATATGATTCACGATATTAAAGGGAATGATCATTTTTGTATCATTATTCTCATTTTCATTGAAAAATATATTTTAAAAAATGATTGAAGTGTGATTTTTTTTTTTTTTTTTTTTTTTTTTTTTTTATGAGGATCTGTACCAAACAAAGATTTTTTTCTTTAGTCTATAGGATGGAATTTGTAGGCTGGGACGTCTCTGCAGCACCACAATACTTTATTTTAGGATGGTATGACACATATTTAGCCTTTAATAAATGTTGCACCCCCCTGCGATTTGGATATGGCACTATTTCAAAGAAATTGCGATTAATTGTGCAGCCCTCATACAAACTAGGATTGCATGATACAACGAAAATATGCAATATGTGATAACGTTGAGTATCGCGATAACGATATTACTTGTGATAAATAAACAGACATTAAAGTGTACTCTGTTCTGCTGCTTTCAGTGTTCTGGTAAAATACAACAGACTGCTTGTTGAATTTAAAACCAAAGAAAGGATATAAAAGTGCTATAAAAGCAGCACTAAAAAAAGAACGACTGTTAAATCTTAAAGTGCAGTTTTCTACTTTCAACTAACACAAAAAATAATTTGCAATATGTCACAGTCTTTGCAATATGTTTACTACAAAAGTTGATATGGAGTTAAAGGTGCTGTAGGTAGGATTGTGAAGATCCAGGACTTCGCCTTAGTCTCCTAAGCCCCTCCCCCCACAAGGGAGAATGAATGCATGTGCATGAGCAGTGATTGACACGCAGTTAGAACCCTCCCCGGCCCTGATTGGTGCATCTGAACAGGAAGCAGTGGATTTTTGCTCAGCGCACTCCAGGCTGTAGGTGATGCCAGAGGAGCCGGATATTGTTTTTTTTATTACCTGTTTCATGTAGTTCTACTGGAACATAGGGTCAGTTTCAGCAAATATGACAGAAAGTTAGTTTTATTTATATATATTGCAGACCTTTATACAAATACAAACACATTCCAGTTAAAAGTAGCCACAGTTGTGCACTGTACCTAGGGGACAAAAAGGGGGTGGAATTGGTATAGAAAAGGTGACTGTGACTAATCAATTAACTGTGCACTCAAAAGGGTACACAGACAGAGAGCCAACCTGCCAGCCAGTCCAGAACAAGAAGGATGTTGGGGGTGAAGTGCGAGGGGAAGGCCTCTGTGGTTCTCGCTGGGCTGAGGACTGGCTGCTGGGTGGACACAGGCTGCGATGGATGTGGCCAGCAGCGAAGGCCAAAGTTTTCAGATGACCTCTGCATTGAAGAGCAAAAGAAAAACAAACGCAAACTGGCCAGAGCCATCAGGGGGAGCCTGGGCCAACTCTACACACAGTTATCTGAAGACATGGACAAAGTAAGATGTGGCCACAGCGCCATGATCCGCCAAAGCAAAATATCCAAAACCTTGGAAGTCTTTGTGTGATACTCATCTTCTCCCTTCTCTGCCTCGCTTCTGAGTTTCCGTTCTTCCTGGACAGTCTGTTTTCTCTCTGGTGGCTTCTGACAGGTTTTTCTTGGATATGAAGCCTGTCATCACTTCACTTAATTTCCACTCTTCTGCACCAATCATTCATGCATGCCCATTCATCTTGTATTCTTTTCTTTTCAGTTGTATAGACTGAGTGATTGTTGTTTTACTGGGTTCATGTCTAGTTCATCATTAGCAGACAAATGAATGTCTGTGATAATATCATTGATTTAAAAAAAAAAAAAATCCCCTTTTATTCCCACAGACTGATGCTGGAGTCACCTTGGGGCCCATTGAAGCCTTCCGGGGGATGCCCCTCAAATCCCACTGCTTTTCTCAAAGCACCCCCATTGGTCTTGACTGCCTGGGCTGGAGAAGACACATCTACTGCTGTAAGTACCCACTCCTGTTAAGTCTCCTGCACTTATTCATATTCACCTGGGGTTGTTGAATGGTTCCAATGGTTGTTGGAATATTTGAGCCTGTGATTTTTTGGGTTACTAGATACTCAACCAAAATATTGTGTGTGTGTGTGTGTGTGTGTGTGTGTGTGTGTGTGTGTGTGTGTGTGTGTGTGTGTGTGTGTGTGTGTGTGTGTGTGTGTGTGTGTGTGTGTCCAATCCAACATTTTAACAGGAGGAGGTGAGTGAACTGTCTCATGTAACAGTTTATTTTATCATGTTACTCTATTGCAACTACACAGGCTGAAAGTCATTATTACATGGGTACATATTGATGTGTCCAGATCTGTACATTACTATGTTCAATGATGCACATCATGTGCATCTGCTTTCTGGAATACCACAGTATTGCTGATCAGTGTTTATCTTGATGAGCCTAATTTAATGTCCGTGAATTGATGTTGAATTTGTGCAGGGTGTAACTGAAACTGAGTCACTAGTTTACATGTTGCATGTGCTGTAACCACAAACACATTGCACTAAATGGATATGCACACATTTTATTGCTTAAAACTGCTGCAAGTAACACCAGAACACCTCAGTGACCTGTGCTGCCTCATAACGTTTTGCTTGAGGCTGGCATTAGCACAGAACCAGTGCAGTTCCTTATTTCCCCTGCTGGCTGCAGTAAGTTCTCACTGTACCGCAACATTGACAACGTCCCTCTTACCATACACATGCATACAAACTAATATGCCATCAGATTCTTCTCTCTTCAGGGGAGACAGGCAATTTTAAATTTGAGCTCTTTTAATTTTTTTTGTGGTGCTGTTGTGACAGAGAGAGGGGAAGAGACTTCTACATTATCAGACTTGCTAAAATGAAAGGAAAAAAAACCCATTTAAGCCGATGTCACTGAAACACATCAGCCCTGTAAATCATGTGAGCTTTGTTTCAAATTCTTCAATACTGTCTATTATGTTGCCCGATTTTAGTACCACTACTGAAACTATATTGTTTGATACCTGGGTATGAACACATTGTTTTAGGAAGAAAGTATTTTTAATTCAACACAAAAGCTGAACACATGGCTGTTCAATATTGTCTTACCTGCCAAACAAGAACTTTGCCTTAATAACTACCAAATGTTATATTCACATACATGTCTTTCCAAATATAACAAGACAAGAAACCTAACCTATAAGTGCCAATTTCAACACACTCATTTAGCTCTCCTGTTATTCCCCCTGCCTTTTACAGTCTATGGTTTTACATTTATCTGATTAGCATACCTCTTTTTCACTTAACTGCTGCTGTCCAATCAGATGTGTTGTTTTGAGCCTAAAACTCTTTTCTTTGAACTAATGTCCTTCATTTTTGGTTAAGTAAAAAGCTCTAAAGGTCTGTCAGTGTTATAAGCTTATTTCAACAACTTCTACTTTAGATCACTTTTTCTTAAGCAGTAAGCAAAGTTTTGAGCCAAAAGTGATCTCCGTGCACATTAAGTGTTTTTAGCTCCAGTAGAAGAACTAATCTCCGTTTAAACTAACAAGCCCAAACCAAAATATCTCATCAACATTCTGGTATACTGGACATAATCCGGATATAATCCGCCTGTTGCTGGTAGTTGCCATGGTAAAGTTAGTATCTTAGTCTCGGAGACCGAGACGTCATGACCAATAAGACCCAATCAGGCGGAGAAACGTTGGCGTCAGTGTCGGTGTTGCCAAAGGTCTCCTTTTGTGCCGTTGAGACTGGAACACAACCCCACAACTCCGGTTCAGGGGCTCGGAAACGCCAGAGCAGGGGGAATGAGAGGGGGAAACACCAGAGCAGGGGGAATGAGAGGGGGAAAGTAGAAAAAATATATTTGTTTTTAAACCAAAACGTAGCATTGTAAATGTAGCCTCTGAAAAGACGCTGGAGTTTCAGGCTAGATGACAAACGATTAAAGAAAAACCCTCTTTGGAAAAGCCCAGATTTAAGATATCATGATAATACTATCTGAAATCTGGAAGGCCTACAATCGCAAGGAAGACTTCCTCCAAACGGTGCATTTCTCCACTTCTAAAAAAGAAAAAGAAAAAATGATGTCTCTTCACTATATTGATCTTGGGGTATTGAATATGAGATCAAACGTGACGTTAACGGCATCAACGCCAGACTGCTAAATACTAGAAAGCCTTAGCTTTGGTGTACCTAATAAACTGGTAACTAAGTCCCCTGGGTGCAGAAGTGGGGACGGATGAGCTATCATGTCAAAGTGTCTGTACACCTCTCACTGCTCTCACAGGGAGCTCAGTGCTCTTGCTGCAGATGTCATCAGTGGAATTAGATTCGTTGGACTAAATTGAATTGTCAGCCGAATCACGAGCCCACTGCAGTGCTACCTCACTGAATGGGAAGTAGCACTGCATGGGACCGCACACACAAAGCCACTTTCATCTTTTTACACGGGGCTATGCTTTATCATTCTGAACCCCAGCAGAGCAGAGTTAATCTGTACAGTGATACATCTCTTTTTCTCATGTAATCATCTCTACGGTGGTTTCATTAGGCTGAAATCCAACACCACTAATAGTAATGGTGGCTCGATCTTAAGAAGTCAGACAGTCAGCTGTTAGACTGAGGTGCCCGGCTTTAGATTTGCTTGTTCATTGACCGTGATTCAACCATGACAGAGCTTTGGGCAACACTGGCTTTGGACTGCATATTAAATATGGCACTGATAAAGGTGTCTAGAAGGAATTTAAATGTATGCAATGTCAAATATTTTATTAAAGCTTTAGTGCGTAACTTTTTGATATTAATGAACGTCCGTTACATTCAGGCCATTACCAGATGAGTTGCTACAAAGCTAATTAAGACTATCAGCTCCACACAATCTCTGGATTTCTCAGTGTGACTGTGTTCAGAAGATTGTGATGTCCGGGGACTTTCCTGCGCAGAAACTCGAGTGAAAATAATGACCTCTTCATGTTTTTTAATCATCCGTGTCCTCCCTGATATATCTGCTGTGTGTGTGTGTGTGTGTGTGTGTGTGTGTGTGTGTGTGTGTGTGTGTGTGTGTGTGTGTGTGTGTGTGTGTGTGTGTGTGTGTGTGTGTGTGTTAGGGTTGTCCGATATTGACAAAATGTGATATTGCGATATTGAGCGTGAGTATTGCGATATCGATACTCATTTCGATATTCTTAAACATATATGAAAACACACAAGTTGAAAACACATCAAACTAGATTAATAGAATATCAAAACAACAGGTTTCCGTACAACACAAGGGTTTATTTAAACACACGCTTCGCAGTTTGCACTCTCTCTTTCTGTCCTCACGCTTCTCGTTTCTTTCGCTTGTCATTTCTTTTGCTGTCTCTATGCGCATCTCACAAAATACACGGACTATTGCATACTTTTCAGTACATTTTCGATATTGATATTGCACAACGTGATATTGCAAAAACGAACAAAATCTGTGATTTCTTTATAATCACATTATACTATACTGGTATAGTAGCAATACATTGCCATAATAAAAACCCAGCCAGTGATTTCAGAAACAGCAACATTGGCCCCAGGCTTTAAAAGGTTGGTGTCAGGTATCAGTACATAATGTTGTATAGATGTTGCATGATGTACCGCCTCTACACAATACATATAACATACCTCGGTCATGGCCGTCACAGAGCCAATATGGCTGAAAATAGCCAGGAATGTAATCTGAAAATCTGCTCCGTATCTCGGATGACCAACATTGTGTGTGTGTGTGTGTGTGTGTGTGTGTGTGTGTGTGTGTGTGTGTGTGTGTGTGTGTGTGTGTGTGTGTGTGTGTGTGTGTGTGTGTGTGTGTGTGTGTGTGTGTGTGTGTGCGCGCGCTGTGTGTTTGGGAGGGCTGTGGAAGGGGTGGGGTGGACTGAGCCAGGAGGGAGGGCTAGCTGTTTTCATCTCCACCTAAAGGAATACTGCACCATTAGCGAGCCGTCCACGCCGCAGAAACCCCCCTGTAGGACCCCCACTGATGTCAGCAGAGAGAGAGAGAGAGACAGAGAGAGAGAGACAGAGATAGAGAGAGCGAGAGAGAGAGAGAGAGGCTGTCGTTGCATGAGAGGCGATCCAGAGCAGAGAGGTGGAGGAGAGGCGCGCTGCTACAGCTCTGCTGTACTGTGAGTGGAAGGAGGAAGCAGCAAGTTGACAGCTGAAGCTTACCTCAGCGAATAGTGCCGCAGATATCACCTCCTCCTCCTCCTTCTCTTCCTCTTTCTCCTCCTGCGCTCTTGCCCTGGGAGTAAACCACCTGCTCTGCCGTCTCGCCTCCTCTTCATTGCCAATTACTCCTCCGCTGCCCACTTCGATCCCCCCCCCGCCCTGTGTTGTCGTGCATCCAAAATCGGGATGCGGACCCAGCAGGGCTCGGAGGGGGGCGTGCCCATGCCTGGGGGCAGCTGTGGCAGCAGCGGCAGCTCAGGGCTTTCGCCGGGCTCCGAATCGGACGGAGGAAGCCCGACAGCCGCGGGGTCGGACAGCATGGTGGACGGAGCGCTCGGGGTGGGTGAATGTATGGGTGGAGGCGGGGGAGCAGTTAGCTTGGGTGGAACACTGAGGGGGGTCCTGTCTCGTTATTGGAGCTTGGAGAGTCTGCACTCGACCACAGGTAAGTGCCTTCCACACACACACACGACTCGGCTCCGTGCAGCGCTCCCTACGAATCACTGGATTGCAATAAGTCGTCTGTTTAATGCACAGGGATTTGACAACATGTGCACACTGACACACTGCCAGGGGGTTAGTGTGTCAACCAGGGTTGGATTGTGTGTGTGTGTGTGTGTGTTTGTGTGTTTGTGTGTGTGTGTGTGTGTGTGTGTGTGTGTGTGTGTGTGTGTGTGTGTGTGTGTGTATAGAGTATGTGTGTGCGTGTGAGCGTCATGCCAGCTGTTCCAGCAGTTCCAGGGTAGGTGCTGTGTTGATGTGTTTGGGTGGGCCGGCTGCTTCACTTTCTAGTCATGCAGAAAGAGACAGAAACACCGTCAGCGTCGCCTTTCACAGCGCAATTTCTCATTGTCTCCTTATCACTGACTTCAGTCTGGGCGCTTATCTGCTACACACAGGCATCTGCGTGCATTGCGCTCATGGTGGCCTTCAGGTAGCATGAAGAATCGGACTGCCCATCCCCAACTCTCAGAACATGGGCTGGGTATCATTGGAAGTCTTTCGAAATCAGTGCTGAGATTTTTTTGAAACCATATTTCCGGATATTTTTGCCTTGTTATTTGAAAGTGGCAGCACGTAGATGACGGGGCAGAGAGAGGAGAAATGATATGCAACGAAGTTTTCCCGGCCAGAGTCAAACCAGCAATATCGTGCTTATGGTTCTGAGCTCTGGGCCACCAGGTTGCCCATGAATTACTTTGTTCTGTTTCTTACTCTAAGAGACATAAACAGCCATAAATTCATTTTTAAGACATCTCTTTTGCAAACACTAAATGTCTGTACACAAGCAATTATTCAAAGACCTAGACATGAAATAAAATAGTCAGAAATCAGCAAATGTTCCCAGAGCCCAAGGATAGAGTCTTCACATTAATAGTTTTATTTGACCAATAGTCCAAAACTCAAATATATTACATTGTATATCATTTGTAAAGATATAAAACTTACAAATTCTTACATTTGAGAAAATAGACTAAATGTTTGACTTTTTATTTGAAAAATACATACAAATGATTAATGAGGTTTGTTAACAAGCCCTGTTTTGTGTCTACATATTTGGTCCAAATTGAAACAAACCTGTATCTGACTTTCTGACATTTGTTTGTAAAAACTACCATGCCTTATTGTCTAAAATGGCTTTTCAATAAAAATAAATAAATACAAGTAACTCAGATGTTACTCCACATGTTTTAGCTTGTTTTATGACGGAGAAGACAAAAACCAACTTAAGTCCTGCTAGAGGAATAGCTAGCTTAGCAGATCTTAGTAGCTGCTATCCGTATTTTTTTACACTAGTCATTGTCATGTGATTTGGTGTGGTAAAGCTACATTAAAATCACATATAGGCTACTTCAATGTGTTTGCTTCAATGCATTGTGGATCAGTGCATTATATTGATGTCAATAGGAGAAGTACAGATATCAACTTAGCCAAGCACAGAAACACTTGATCGATCCTCCAGTCTTCCTTTTAAACAAACGAGTTAAAATGCAGAAAAAAAGATGAAACACATTTTATTTGTAGACAATTTATAGGTATTTTGTACAATAATTAGCCAAAAAAGGCATACAATGAAAGCATTGCAACATGTTTTATTAATCTGTTAACAGTTTGCTGTCCAGCCTGAAAACTTTAAACCTTTTTTTCTCAACTTTTCTGCTTGTGTAGTTACTGCACCGTGCCTTTTGTAGGGCAGTAATTAGGTCAATAGACATTTGTGTTTTTCCCTTTATTAGGGATTGACCAATTATCAGCTTAGCTGATTATCGAGGCCGATATTTGGCAATTTGCAGATTATCTGTATCAGTTGTTTTTATTTTTACTGATAAACAAAATAATAAATAAATAAAATTTAAATAATTAAATAGTGTGCTACCTTGGCTCTGCCACCGCTCTGTAAGCAGTCTGCAACACCTGCAAACAAACTTCACAGAGCTATTTTTGTTTTTATTTATTCATTTTTTTGACTGTGTATTTAGTTTAAAGTTTCAGTTTTTTCAAATAATTGCTTAAAGCATTTAAACAAACATTGGTGTTGGAGTTTGTAACATTGGCCTTTAAAAAAACAGTATCGGTCGACCCCTACGCTATATGATATGCAGCAAATACTGGTTTTGTGTCATCAGCAGCAGTTTTGCTCATGGACACTAGCTGCAGGCCTGGTCTTATAAGGCTGTCTCTTTGCTTGTGTCTGGCTTGTTTGTTCATGGACCTTTTGCATCTCAAAATTGATTTGCTTTCTGTCCACTTTCTCACCCGCCCAACCTATTTATACCTACATATAGTTGTTGTCATGGGACTGTGTTTACTGTAGCTTTCGGAAGAAGGACCATCGCAGGGTTTCTGCGGGGTCTTAAAAAATCTAAAATTTCAAAATCCAAATTTTAGGCCTTAAAGGAGAACTCCGGGCAATTTTTACGTTAATCTTGATCGCTATACTTTTTTGAGTACTGTCTATAGCAAAAAACACGAGCCAAATTGGTGCTAGCAACATGGAGCTACTGCAGCTAATGCCCAGAGCTCCCAGTTAGCTAAAACGGCAGTTATGGGGGCATATCATAAAGAGTGCCTTTGTGCCTCTTAACAGACTCAAAATGCAATTAAAATGTCTGTGCAACATGAACAGGGCCCTTACATGACAACAAGAAGCGTTTTGAACTCAGACATTGTTTAAATTCACCTACCCTGTTAGCTGCTAGCTGCCGTCTGGGATGAGTGAGAGTGTTCAGCCAGGCTTCGGTAATAATCATCAAGCAGCAGTTCTGTGTGTATTTGTAACATAAATATCCATTTTGTGTGCAATCCATCTGGCGTTGGTGAGAAGGAGTCTTGTCCGTGTCGATCGTTGTGGTTTCCTTAGCCGGGCTAGCAGGTCCGGCCGGCGTCCCTGCTTCTGCCTCCTCCCCGCCCCCCTGGCTTCACGCAGCCGACAACAATCCAACGAGCGCCCGCTGGTCTGGTGGATGTCTTCCAGAAGACCGTTCAAGCCTTCGCCGCGAAAATTGGTATTTTATTTCACCCTCAAAAATAGGTAATTGAGCAATGTAGTGGTTATGACCATATTAGTGACTATGTAACTACATGGAAACGGACCAAATTATGTTTGTGCCCTGTACAGTAAAATAGTGATTTTTAAAACAGTGTTCACAATTCGGAAAGGCACAAACGCGAACCATATCTTTTCCACAGTATATCAACACTTGTTTTTCGAACTCCAAGCTTCTTCCCTTGTGAACAACTCCGATCTTCACTCTTCACACACTACGCTCCTCCAACATGCACACTGCTATTTACCTTTCTCCTGCTAAACTGAATTCCCACGGGACTTAGCGAGACTACAGCTAGCCGTCTAAAACACTATTTTACTGTACAGGGCACAAACATAATTTGGTCCGTTTCCATGTAGTTACATAATCACTAATATGGTCATAACCACTACATTGCTCAATTACCTATTTTTGAGGGTGAAATAAAATACCAATTTTCGCGGCGAAGGCTTGAACGGTCTTCTGGAAGACATCCACCAGACCAGCGGGCGCTCGTTGGATTGTTGTCGGCTGCGTGAAGCCAGGAGGGCGGGGAGGAGGCAGAAGCAGGGACGCCGGCTGGACCTGCTAGCCCGGCTAAGGAAACCACAACGATCGACACGGACAAGACTCCTACTCACCAACGCCAGATGGATTGCACACAAAATGGATATTTCTGCTACAAATACACACAGAACTGCTGCTTGATGATTATTACCGAAGCCTGGCTGAACACACTCACTCATCAGACGGCAGCTAGCAGCTAACAGGGTAGGTGAATTTAAACAATGTCTGAGTTGAAAACGCATCTTGTTGTCATGTAAGGGCCCTGTTCATGTTGCACAGTTGCATTTTAATTGCATTTTGAGTCTGTTAAGAGGCACAAAGGCACTCTTCATGATATGCCCCCAAAACTGCCGTTTTAGCTAACTGGGAGCTCTGGGCATTAGCTGCAGTAGCTCCATGTTGCTAGCACCGATTCGGCTCGTGTTTTTTGCTATAGACAGTACTCAAAAAAGTATAGCGATCAAAATTAACTTAAAAATTGCGCGGAGTTCTCCTTTAAAAAGTCTTAAATTTGCTGAAGTATTGTATTCTAGGTCTTAAAGTGCTCATATTATGCTCATTTTCAGGTTCATAATTGTATTTAGAGGTTGTACCAGAATAGGTTTTCATCGTTTAATTTTCAAAAAACACCATATTTTTGTCGTACTGCACATTGCTGCAGCTCCTCTTTTCACCCTGTGTGTTGAGCTCTCTGTTTTAGCTACAGAGTGAGATATCTCACTTCTGTTCTATCTTTGTTGGGAGTCGCACATGCTCAGTAGCTAGGTAAGGACTACTAGCCAGTCAGAAGCAGAGTATGAGGGCGTGCCCTGACAGTAGCTAGGTAAGGACTACTAGCCAGTCAGAAGCAGAGTATGAGGGCATGCCCTGACAGTACCTAGGTAAGGACTACTAGCCAGTCAGAAGCAGAGTATGAGGGCGTGCCCTGACAGTAGCTAGGTAAGGACTACTAGCCAGTCAGAAGCAGAGTATGAGGGCGTGCCCTGACAGTACCTAGGTAAGGACTACTAGCCAGTCAGAAGCAGAGTATGAGGGCGTGCCCTGACAGTACCTAGGTAAGGACTACTAGCCAGTCAGAAGCAGAGTATGAGGGAGTGCCCTGACAGTACCTAGGTAAGGACTACTAGCCAGTCAGAAACAGAATACGAGGGTGTGACATGACAGTTCCTAGGTAAGGACTACTAGCCAGTCAGAAGCAGAGTATGAGGGCGTGCCCTGACAGTACCTAGGTAAGGACTACTAGCCAGTCAGAAGCAGAGTATGAAGGCGTGCCCTGACAGTACCCAGGTAAGGACTACTAGCCAGTCAGAAGCAGAGTATGAGGGCGTGCCATGCTAGCAGCTAGGTAGGGACTACTAGCCAGTCAGAAGCAGAGTATGAGGGCGTGCCCTGACAGTACCTAGGTAAGGACTACTAGCCAGTCAGAAGAAGAGTATGAGGGCGTGTCCTGACAGTACCTAGATAAGGACTACTAGCCAGTCAGAAACAGAATATGAGGGTGTGACATGACAGTTCCTAGGTAAGGACTACTAGCCAGTCAGAAGCAGAGTATGAGGGCGTGCCCTGACAGTACCTAGGTAAGGACTACTAGCCAGTCAGAAGCAGAGTATGAGGGCATGCCCTGACAGTACCAAGGTAAGGACTACTAGCCAGTCAGAAACAGAATATGAGGGTGTGACATGACAGTTCCTAGGTAAGGACTACTAGCCAGTCAGAAGCAGAGTATGAGGGCGTGCCCTGACAGTACCTAGGTAAGGACTACTAGCCAGTCAGAAGCAGAGTATGAGGGCGTGCCATGCTAGCAGCTAGGTAGGGACTACTAGCCAGTCAGAAGCAGAGTATGAGGGCGTGCCCTGACAGTACCTAGGTAAGGACTACTAGCCAGTCAGAAGAAGAGTATGAGGGCGTGTCCTGACAGTACCTAGATAAGGACTACTAGCCAGTCAGAAGCAGAGTATGAGGGCATGCCCTGACAGTACCTAGGTAAGGACTACTAGCCAGTCAGAAACAGAATATGAGGGTGTGACATGACAGTTCCTAGGTAAGGACTACTAGCCAGTCAGAAGCAGAGTATGAGGGCGTGCCCTGACAGTAGCTAGGTAAGGACTACTAGCCAGTCAGAAGCAGAGTATGAGGGCCCTGACAGTACCTAGGTAAGGACTACTAGCCAGTCAGAAGCAGAGTATGAGGGCGTGCCCTGACAGTACCTAGGTAAGGACTACTAGCCAGTCAGAAGCAGAGTATGAGGGCGTGCCCTGACATTACCTAGGTAAGGACTACTAGCCAGTCAGAAGCAGAGTATGAGGGCGTGCCCTGACAGTACCTAGGTAAGGACTACTAGCCAGTCAGAAGCAGAGTATGAGGGCGTGCCCTGACAGTACCTAGGTAAGGACTACTAGCCAGTCAGAAGCAGAGTATGAGGGAGTGCCCTGACAGTACCTAGGTAAGGACTACTAGCCAGTCAGAAGCAGAGTATGAGGGTGTGACATGACAGTTCCTAGGTAAGGACTACTAGCCAGTCAGAAGCAGAGTATGAGGGCGTGCCCTGACAGTACCTAGGTAAGGACTACTAGCCAGTCAGAAGCAGAGTATGAGGGAGTGCCCTGACAGTACCTAGGTAAGGACTACTAGCCAGTCAGAAACAGAATATGAGGGTGTGACATGACAGTTCCTAGGTAAGGACTACTAGCCAGTCAGAAGCAGAGTATGAGGGCGTGCCCTGACAGTAGCTAGGTAAGGACTACTAGCCAGTCAGAAGCAGAGTATGAGGGCGTGCCCTGACAGTACCTAGGTAAGGACTACTAGCCAGTCAGAAGCAGAGTATGAAGGCGTGCCCTGACAGTACCTAGGTAAGGACTACTAGCCAGTCAGAAGCAGAGTATGAGGGTGTGCCATGCTAGCAGCTAGGTAGGGACTACTAGCCAGTCAGAAGCAGAGTATGAGGGCGTGCCCTGACAGTACCTAGGTAAGGACTACTAGCCAGTCAGAAGAAGAGTATGAGGGCGTGTCCTGACAGTACCTAGATAAGGACTACTAGCCAGTCAGAAGCAGAGTATGAGGGAGTGCCCTGACAGTACCTAGGTAAGGACTACTAGCCAGTCAGAAGCAGAGTATGAGGGCGTGCCCTGACATTACCTAGGTAAGGACTACTAGCCAGTCAGAAGCAGAGTATGAGGGCGTGCCCTGACAGTACCTAGGTAAGGACTACTAGCCAGTCAGAAGCAGAG
This sequence comes from Zingel zingel, assembly GCA_023566125.1. Lineage (NCBI taxonomy): Eukaryota > Metazoa > Chordata > Actinopteri > Perciformes > Percidae > Zingel > Zingel zingel. The sequence continues at coordinate 24,470,964 of CM042335.1, read as the reverse complement.
TATGAGGGCGTGCCCTGACAGTACCTAGGTAAGGACTACTAGCCAGTCAGAAGCAGAGTATGAGGGAGTGCCCTGACAGTACCTAGGTAAGGACTACTAGCCAGTCAGAAGCAGAGTATGAGGGTGTGACATGACAGTTCCTAGGTAAGGACTACTAGCCAGTCAGAAGCAGAGTATGAGGGCGTGCCCTGACAGTACCTAGGTAAGGACTACTAGCCAGTCAGAAGCAGAGTATGAGGGAGTGCCCTGACAGTACCTAGGTAAGGACTACTAGCCAGTCAGAAACAGAATATGAGGGTGTGACATGACAGTTCCTAGGTAAGGACTACTAGCCAGTCAGAAGCAGAGTATGAGGGCGTGCCCTGACAGTAGCTAGGTAAGGACTACTAGCCAGTCAGAAGCAGAGTATGAGGGCGTGCCCTGACAGTACCTAGGTAAGGACTACTAGCCAGTCAGAAGCAGAGTATGAAGGCGTGCCCTGACAGTACCTAGGTAAGGACTACTAGCCAGTCAGAAGCAGAGTATGAGGGTGTGCCATGCTAGCAGCTAGGTAGGGACTACTAGCCAGTCAGAAGCAGAGTATGAGGGCGTGCCCTGACAGTACCTAGGTAAGGACTACTAGCCAGTCAGAAGAAGAGTATGAGGGCGTGTCCTGACAGTACCTAGATAAGGACTACTAGCCAGTCAGAAGCAGAGTATGAGGGCATGCCCTGACAGTACCTAGGTAAGGACTACTAGCCAGTCAGAAACAGAATATGAGGGTGTGACATGACAGTTCCTAGGTAAGGACTACTAGCCAGTCAGAAGCAGAGTATGAGGGCGTGCCCTGACAGTAGCTAGGTAAGGACTACTAGCCAGTCAGAAGCAGAGTATGAGGGCCCTGACAGTACCTAGGTAAGGACTACTAGCCAGTCAGAAGCAGAGTATGAGGGCGTGCCCTGACAGTACCTAGGTAAGGACTACTAGCCAGTCAGAAGCAGAGTATGAGGGCGTGCCCTGACAGTAGCTAGGTAAGGACTACTAGCCAGTCAGAAGCAGAGTATGAGGGCGTGCCATGCTAGCAGCTAGGCGAGCATTATAACGTGTGTTACAAAGTGACCACGTTTGTCTCTGAAGTAAAGGCTGGACTACAATAGAGCTGTTTGGAGCAGTTGGTGAACAGTGTTTTCTGTTGGAGATGGTAAATCCCTTTGGGGTGGACTTTGGGCTTTTTCACTTTGTAAACATATAACATGCACAAAAATATATATAACACAATAAAGGAAAGGGAAAAGGCCAAAAAGAATAATAGGTGCACTTAAAATAATTTTGAAGAGGACTTAATTTTCCTACGTCCGTGCTCCGCGGCCTCTAATGCTCATTCTTTTTTTATTCCGTGGTGTTGTAGTTCTTTCTTTCGCTAGTCCAAATATAATTCCTCTGTATTACGACTACAAAAGAGACCAACTTCCAACTTGTATTGCAGCCAATCAGCTTTTGTGTTATTGCCGCGAGTCTCTTTCAGATTGTACCACAGACATGAAACAGATTTTATTCTTCAGCTATTTGGAAGTGCAAGTTTAGCGATACTTGGCTTGAAAAAAACTGAATTTTGGGCTCAGTTGATGTTGTGATAAAGGTCTTAAATTTCATTCATAATGGTCTTAAAAATGTCTTAAAAATTCTTAAATTTGACTTGGTGAAACCTGCAGAAACTCTCCATCAGCTCAGGACTATGTACAGATGTGAAATGCAAAGCTGGGAGCAGCAAAATCAGTGGAGCCTGCCTGGTTGAAATGGCATCACATTAGCTTTATCATGACTACCAATTGTTGTCATTGGAGCTTTGTAAGACTCTGTGCGTGTGTGTGTGCGTGTGCGTGTGCGTGTGTGTGCACTGAGCTGTGGTTTTTTAACTTGGAAAGGAGATGGAGATGCACTGTAGAGTGGGAGGAGGGGCGGATACGGCACTGAATATTCCCAGTGGAACATTAGCAAGTGTTGGAGGTGGAGGAACAAGCATATGTGTGGCATGCTGTTGCATGTACACACATTACACACACAATTATGAAAAATGCAATATAACGACATTTTAATTGTGATTAAGATTTTGGCTCTTAATGATCACAAAAACACCAAGGAAGTCATCAAGGAAAACAATTATTTTGCACATTATGTTGGCAGATAAACTCTTCATTGGTCCTGTGTGCTGAATGGAAAAGTATTGAGGAACATGTCACAGTTCTAGGTGTTTTCACTGTGGATTTGTTTAACTGTTACAATGTTTTTTTAAGTTCCATACTGTACACAAACAACATCATTAGTTCAACATTTTTTTGGTAAGCGACCTCTTGTAGCCATGCAAATGATGATTGTGGTCTGTCAGCAGTAGGGCTGGGTATCGTTCAGAAATTTCCGATACCAGTACTAATACAGTGACTTTGGTACCGGTTCCTACGCGATACTGTTTTCCATACCATTTTTACAGTACATATATATATATACACACGTATTTGGAAACAAAGGAACACATCTCTCACTCTGCTCTTGCTATAGCATCACTGTTAATTAACAAAAAACGTTTCAGTCCCTTTCGGACCGTCATCAAGAGTATACTTCAAACAACAAACACAACCTGGCTTGAATACATTTCGCCGCTCCCATTCTGTGTCCCCAGGTGTGGGACAATAGACAATCACTTATCAGTGGGAGTATCTCTCAATCAACACCCGTGTCACTTGCAGCATTTGACATTCCACAGGCAATTGACATTCCAATTTAATTGCAATACTACATACAGCAATTTCATATACATGTCAGGAATATACAGTGACTCAAAAAGTCTTTTAACTTGTTGGCACTTAACCTCTAACAATACATGGATACATGTTTCCATGTGTGCAAATACATCCATCCCTTCCGTTTTCATTGCTATAATACACAACCATTTCATTTCTACATACTCACATTTGTTTTAATTACAATACATATTCAGATTAAAATCCATTAGCCCATGTGATACATCTTTAGATAAATATCCATTTCAATGACATATCTCAAATTCATTTCAATAACTGTAGTTTATAGTGGCTAGTTTTTCCTGCGTGTCTCTACAACATGTAACTTTAGACAGCCAATCACAGACATTATTAGATCTTGGTAGAAGCATGCTGCGTGCTGATTGGCTCACTGACGAGATTTACTCCTTAGGTATTGGAATTGGGTATTGAATGACGAGGCATTTTTTTGACACTCAAAACTTCAGATGCAATTTGGTCGGTGCCTAAAAAGTATTGGATTCGGTACCCAGCCCTAGTCAGGAGCAAAGGCAGAATAAGCGTGATGTTGTAATAGCAGGGTTACGACAAAGCATGTGACTTTTTAGATCATAGACGACAACACTTTGACTAACGTTAGCTTAGAGAGCTAATTTACCTGTTTGGCACACACTAGTCTCACATTGCCAGACCTTCCTCCACAGCGCTGCAGTGGAAGGTCTGGCTAGTCCACACAGCATTCTGGGATAGGAGAAAAACGTGCTCTGGTTTATTGGCATTTCTTTAAACCAATCACAATCGTCTCGGGCGGCCCTAAGCGCCGGACAGAGCCCCGGTGCCTCTGCTAAATAGCCTCCGGAAGGAACTTGTTTTGGTGGAACATGTGTACGTTCAAAAGTATTTTTAGTTGTGCAACAGAAAACTCAGATTGGACAGATAGTCTAGCTAGCTGTCTGGATTTACCCTGCAGAGATCTGAGGAGAAGTTAACCATAGTCCTCACAAATCCACTGGAGGTTAGAACGCCAACACAAAGAAAGAGGAAGGGGACGGACATCCGGCTGAAAAGAAGGACACCCTGCAAACATTTTCCAGGCTGCAACGGAGCAATCCCCGAAGTGGAACGTCATGGATATAGACTACTAGCAAAGCAACACAGGACCAAAAATAAGCACAGCAGAGACGTCAGATTGGTCGGACCTTCGTGTTTACAGTAACTATATATCACTAAATGTTACAGTTATGGCTGACAATTACATCACACTTGGAAAAAAGGAAAATCCCCCACACTGCAGCATCACCATTTATTAAAGAAAACTAACATTCCCATCACTCTGGACCTTCGTCAAGAGTATTTCCTCCATCTGCACCCAGGAATTGTTGGATGTGCAATTTCTTTTTTGTCCTTTAAAAAATTTAAATGACAATAGAAATAAACAAGTTTACAGATTTCACATATCTCCGCAATTCAAATCAACGGCCACTTGTCTACCCAAAAGTGATTTTTGTGTTAACGCGATGTCACAGTTATAGTCTATAGTTTTAAGATTTCCCTTCATTGGAAGTGAGAAGCCTAGAACAAACCAGGAAAAACAAACCCAGAGCAGAAAGTACACTTAAGTATCTGGACAGGGATGTCCAGATACATTTGGTGATTATAGTGTAAGTAGTTTACATTTCTGAACCTTGAGTCTATTTCCTCAGCCCTTGTTAGAGTGAATCCTCATCCATTCGCAGTCACACAGCGTGATGCTGCTCTCTCCCAGCAATAGTGCATCCCGTCCCCTACAGGACTCACGCTTGACCTCAGTGCACCATTACTCAAGTCACTTCCTCCTCTTGCACTGAGTGCTGCACGGCCCCCAGTGACAATAGAGTTTCTTCCAAATGATGCCACAGAGATATAATGTGTGTAAACCTGTGTGTGACTGGCCCATGCTTGTGTTAACTATTGCCTCTGTGTGGGCCTGGAAATGAAAGCAAGGCCAGCTGGCAACTGGGCAGCACACTGTGACACAATCACACGCACACACACGCACACACGCACGCACGCACGCACGCACGCACGCACGCGAGGATACACACACAAACACTGCCAAATGTCCTCATCTGTGGGGCAAGAAACATTGAGGGAGGGATGTCTGAAAGCATCCATCACAAAAAATGGGAGGCACAGGGCTCTCTGGGAAATAGGTCGCTGTGGAACATCCATTCAGCCGGAGGCGTCTTTGAGTTCTACCTCTGCTGAAGTTACTTAGTTGAGAGGGGGGGGCAGGGCAAACAAAGGACAGAACTACTGCAATGCTTCCCCTAGTTTTAACTACTTTGCCATCTCATCCATCACTTTAGCTCAGCGGTGTGTGTTGATGACCAAAGAAACTGATCTGTGTCACTGCGTTGTGTCAGCAACGCAGTGACACAAAATAGCCAGCGCAGCCACCTGCTGCCACCACGTTTGCACTGGAAACATTGGAGGCACCAGGGGAAACTGCTCGCTGTCTGAAAGTACTTTGAATGCTAGCTTGTCAATTAAAGCCGAAATACATGAAAAACGTTCAAATTTTGCATGGCAGATAGAGAATTATACCGTTTTTACCAAAACGGATGATTTTGTTTTCCATTTTAACACTTTTGGTTTTTGTACTCAAATTACATGACAGGAATCAGAACAGGGATTTGATGAATTGAAATGAAAAAATTCAGTGCAATTAAATTTAAATACGCAACCCCAAACTACTTCTGTTCTGAGAGCTGGTTTCACTTTGGCTCCAGTTCCTGTTTGGGAAAGTACCCGACTCATTACTCTCTGATGCTAACAAGTCTCTTAGTAGGGCTTTCCCGAATACCATTGTTTTGGGCTTCGGAGCTTCTGTAATAATCAACAGTGAGAATTCAGCCAGACATTTCTCCGTTCTCGGCTGAGATGGACCACACAGCGCTGCCGTGTTTCAGTCTACACTGCATGAATTAGCCTAGCGACAAGCAGACTTTTCCTCTGCTCATTGTTGAAACAGAGCAACTATGATATTGGTAGCGAGAGCAAGAAGTTAGTAGACTCCTGAGTCGGTGAAACAGAGATAAAAGGTGAAGAGAGAAACGCGAGGGTAAATGATAGCAGAACGTAGTAAAGCTCTCACACTGAGCTGAAATGTGTCTTTAATGTTTAAATGTCTGTACAGTCCAATATTTGGTTTCTCTCAGTGAACCTTGTATCTCCCCTTGCTCTTTTATAAGTAACGATCAGTGTAGAAAACATTTAGGTGATGTAAGCAGCTTTTTGAATTTTTGCTCACCAAAATAAAATTTTGTCAACCGAAAAATACATCAGCTGTAGCTACAGTAATTAGAGTGAAGTCTGGTAAAGTGAAACTTACAGGCTGTTAATTTGCTCTTGTACTGTAAGCTGTTGTCTGCACTCGGGGGGGGGGGGGGGGATAAACTTAACTCTGTCACCCCCCACTCTATAGCCACGAGTGGACCGTGTGCAACCATCAGCTGATCGCGTCATTTTCCGCTGCCAGAAATGAAATGTTCCTTCATATCTGATCTAATCAGGAACAGTGTCTCCAGTATTTGGACCAAGTAGCTTGAGAAAAAAAAAAAAGAATCAGTAGTCTTCAGCTGTTATTTAATGTTTCAGATACACGAGGGCTGGGCGATATGGAGAAAATCAGATATCACCATATTCTTGACCAAATACATCAATATCGATATTGCAATGATATTGTAGGGTTGACCCTTGGTGCTTTCACAAAATATTATGATGTTAAAACAAATCTGCAATTCTTCAAATGATATTCCCTCAAAATGTTTCACAACAGATAACCTGAGAAAATGGAGTTAGTATGTGCTTGTTATTATCAGTTTAGACAACACAATGGAATATCACCGTATCTCGATATATGATTTCATCACGATATGATTCCATTGAAAGACGATAAATCGTCATATTGAATTATCGACCAGCCCTAAGATGCATAAACATCATATCACACCGTCTGCTGCTCACCTCAGGTTCAGGTCGGAACTTTACGACATGACACTCAGGACTGTTTCTGCCATGTCAGCCAACAAAAGATGGTTAAAGATCATTGAATAGTTGTTGGTGGTAAAACTTCAGTTACTTGCAAATGTTAAAAAAATAAACAAGATCAGAGTCTGTACAGGATTTTAATTTGATAATATGCTATTGAACCTAAACTCCTTGACAGGCATTACGCAGAGTATCGCGGTAAAGACCGATGAGAATCCATATTGCACAACATTTTTCCTTCTGGAGTTTGATCAATATAATGCAGTAGAAGTCAGCCCTGCCGTGAACTCGAGTGTCAAAACAGAAGGACGATCTAAAGTGCTGGGAGCAATTAGCTCTGCTTAATGGCATTGTTGTCTCCAACCAGCCCATTAGGTCAGTCAGAGGAGCATAAAAGAGATACAACAGTGTGCTGGTGGTGGTGGAGGGATACATGATGTCATGATGGCAGCTGAAGGGAGAGGTTTATCCACCGATCCATAATCTCCAGTGTTTTTCCTTTCAATGAAGATTCATTAAACAGTAAATTAGAACTGAAATATTTCATATTATCAATCAACAAATCATATTTGTACTCTCGGGGTCTCCTAGAATAGGTTACATGCTTTGATGTTCAAAATACATATGATTCTCACACTGCCCATTGCTGCAGCGCCTCCATCTAAAACACTCCGTCTGAGCTCTTGCCCGACTTCCTGAAAAGCCTGATCTGATTGGTCAGCTGGCCCACTGTTGGGATTGGTCAACTGAATTCAAACAAGCTACTGGGTGGGCTGTTCTTGCTCAGGCAGCACCAATGGGCAGCGCAGATGATAAATTGGGCTGGCATTCTCAACTAGTGACATCACTTATGGAGGAACGTGGACGAGGCGTTTTCAGGCAGTTGAGTGAAGTTGAGTCTGTAAGAGAGAAATTTCCATTTGGACTGAAATGTGTTTTTTTTGTACTTTATACATCTATTACATACACAAACAAACTATAAAACCATAAAAGATGGGAAAAATAAAAAAAAAGCATAATATGGTCTCTTTAATAATATGTTCAGAGATCCACTCTGAACATATTATGAAATGAATTGCATTATGAATAGGACATTATAATCCATATAATGTCCTATTCATAATGCAATTCATTTCATGATTTATGATAATGATATTATCCAGTGTAGTTGTTCTGGTTCCTTCTCCCTTCTCTGTTTGTGTAGAGAAAAATGAACATTTGGATGACGTTGTGCCTGCCCGTGCCTCTGTGGAGTCATTCCAGTGATCCTGCATGGTTTTTGTTATAGGGCTTGCTGTATTAAGGGCTTTTCACACGGGGAGCAACACTCACAGGGCAATTTATAACATATAGGGGCAATCCTAGTCTTTCCTTACCACGGATTGTTATTGTTGATAGCTAAAGTTAGCCAAATTATCATAGTCAGAATTAAGGACGTTACCCGATAAATCCAGTCTTGTGCCGATGCTCTGACAAGCAAACGCCCCGCTGTCTATTTCCTGATAACTGTTTAGAAAACACTTATATTTTAGTAAACTCACAAATAGAAGAATCAGTCTTTCGTTCCTTGATTTGTGCTTGATCTGCGCGTTGCTCGCTTGGGGAAAAGTTCAACACAATTCAACTCTTGCGGCGGGCGGGTGGGCGTGTGCGCGTGACAAGCACAAATGCGACAGTTTCACAGGATTGCACCCGCGTGTCCAAGTCAAACTGCCCGCGCCTCCCTAGCTGCCCGCTAGCTTCTTATTGAAAATAAATTACGAGGCACGACAAAACTAACTTTCTGTCATATCTGCTGAAACTGACCCTATGTTACAGTAGAACTACATGAAGCAGGTCATTTAAAATAAATCCAGCTCCTCTGGCACCACCTACAGCCTGTAGTGCGATTTGCAAAAATCCACAGCTCCCTGTTCAGATGCACCAATCAGGGCCAGGGGGGGTGTCTAACTGCGTGTCAATCACTGCTCATGCACACGCTTTTCATAGCGTCCTCCCTTCCCCCTTCCCCGAGCACGAGATGCAGATAGATTTCATCTCCTTCCCCCCTCTTCACACGCGCTCTATTGCTCTATTGTGCACAGCTCTCCCTTGTGGGGGGAGGGGCTTAGGAGACCGTTTTGGGCTTTAGCAGAAAGGGGGGAAAGGACTGAGAAGTTGTTGATGTTCCATTTTTTTTGGCTAAGTCCTGGATCTTCACAATCCTACCTACAGCAACGCATAGATAAAAAGAAATAGAAAAAAATGTCTTGCAAAAAGGGGCATTAGCCCTATTTTTTTTTTGGTGCTTGAGCACTCCCTGATCTGTGCACGTGCCTGGTGGTCATTATAAACCGTAACGTTGTCTCAGCACTCCCAACTTTGATTGCCTTCATGCTTCCCATGGTGTCCATTCTCATAAAACAACCAATGTTTTTATCAGCTCAAATTACAGCTTTGAACCGGACCAATCAGCAACTCCTGTGCAACAGATGAGGTGTTTTGACAAACCCTATCCTTTCACTTTATAGATTTTCTTTTTCTCTTCATGATCTTTGGTTTTACTCAGTGTCAGGGGCACACAACAACCTCCATACATCTAATGCAGCATTCAAACACTGATTTAACATACAGTACAGTGTGTAATCAATCGCCTCCCTGTGGCTGGCTTACCAGCAGGCAAACTACACGGAATGCTAAAATTACTTCTCTATGTCTTTGTTGGAGAAAGAGGAGAGGATATAGATAAGATTGCCTGTCTCTGCTCTCTGATTGGCTGCCGGATAGTAAGAAGTCTTTCCCCTTTAAATAGATTTCCTGTGATTGCAAGGCATGCCGACCCAGGCTGAGAAGAACTGAGGCTAAAACTCTTCTTTTTCTTTCTCTTTCTGCGTCTCTCCTCATGCTATCCATCGCTCTCTCGCCTCTCCTGGCTCTCCCCTCGGTGCCGCTCTGCCCGTCCCCCGCCTCGGAAGGGCAGGACAGGGTAAGCAGGTTTGACACCAGGTTTTATGGTACAGCTGCCTACACGCTGGCTGCTCACACTGGTGTTGATTGACAGGCAGGCAGAGAGACAGCCCAGACAGGATCGGGGCTGTTTGGGAAGGTGGAGGGAGACTGGAAATGTCTATTGCTTCTACTTCCTTTTTCACAGCCACACCCGATTAAAAGCAGACATTAAGGCTTCTTCTTTGTCTATGTCCTTTTTTATTGTTCATAAGGAGTACAGAATCTCACAACAATTACTCGTGTTTGCCTGTAAGAAGTAGTCACGAGGAGCAGTAATATTTAACACACTTTTTGTTATATTTGTAGATCCCTACAGTCTACATCATTGTGTTGATCCATCTGAATGAATAGGCAACATCTTCACATGTGCTGTAACACCACTGAGGTGTAGGAGCTGCAGTTTACACCTTGTAATTGGTGTTTTCCAATGTATTAACACATAAAAAATAAGTGTAGATTGGCCAGCACTGGTGTAATGTGTAACCTACATCGATCCATATCTTCCAACATTTCCAGGGGGAGGATACCCGTGCCTCCCCTACATTATTGAATGTCTTTTCTATGTGATCTTCATGCATCTCTGCATTCAGTGCACTGATGTCTCCATGCTGACAGGTTATTTGGCCAATTTGAATGAATTTGAAACGGCTAATTATTGCTTCTCTGTAACATTCACTGTCTTCCTGAGTGCTTTTAGGCACATTTTCAGTTCTTCCACTGTATTCTATCTCATCCCCTGACCTGCCTCCTCTGACAAAAGTCAACATCTTCCTGATGCGTCAGTTTTTTATGCTCCCATTGCACATTTAGTTTGTCATCTCTTTCAGTCTATCTAACTATCTTTGCAGATTCACTCTTGTCATATTTTGTCTTTCTCTGCCTGTTTGTCCTTAGCTGCCTGGCCCCCAGTCTCTGTTTCACTTCTAATGCCTGCTTCAGTTACATTAGTATTGATAGACCCTCACCACTCGTTCGTTACTTGTCTTGGGTCAGCTGATGTGACTGCCTCCTCAAGAAGTACAGATTGATGTCAGTATCACTATCAGTCCTTGAATGTTTGTGCTTTCTGCCAGCCACAAGGGCAGTTCAGTTCAAGTTTTTAGTAATGTGCTCTCCGTGCTCGATCCGTTTTAGCTCCTCATGGGATAGGCTTTTCTTATCATATATCTTTGTAGCTGCTTAGGCCCACCAACCTGTAATGGCCTCCGTGAGATGTATTCAGTTGTCTTCCCAGGCTGGGCCCATAGGCTTCACACTCTGTTTACTACAACAGACAAATTACTGTAATGAAGTCCCATCCATTACAGAGTAAATGGAACAACAGTTGCACCCGGGCCCGGGCTAGCAGTTAGTGAACAGTGCAATAAATGCACAACAATGCAATCAAATTAAGCATCACATCATTATGGGGTATGGCTAGCATGAGCATTATTGTATCAGCACAGTAACAAAAAAAAGATTGCATCTACATTAATAAATCAATCAATTTAATGTGCCACCTGGTGAGCATGCTAAATGACCCAAATCAAACACCCCCACGATGTCCGTGACCTGTTCATTGTATAGTTCATATAGTGCATTTTTTGAATTTGCTTCTGGAGGAATGTAAACAGCAGCAACTAAAACACTGGTGAATTCTCTGGGCAGATAACATGGTCGTTAAAATTCAACGTCTGGGGAACATTGTCCTCAGCTTTGATTAGGTTGGAGCACCAAGCATCATCGACGAAAACACATAGTCCGCCTCAGCTTGTCTTCCCGGAGTCTTGCGTTCTGTCCGAGTGCAGTAGCTTGATCCGGGATGTTTTGATGGAGCCAGGTCTCTGTAAAGATGTGGGTGCAACAGTCTCTGATTTCCTGTTTCCTTTTCCTGCAGCCGGACATTAGCCAGGAGTAGGCTGGGTGTGTGGAATAGCCGTAGGTCCAAGCTAGGTTAACCTAGCTCTTATCTCACCTATCTTCCTCCTCTTTCTAGGAGGGTTGCACCACTTTTAGTGGTGTTTTGTCCTGCTGTGTCTGGATGGGGGGTCGGCAGTTATTGTCTCAAGGTTTACTGCACTTAATCCAATCCCCACGCTTCCTTTTCCAATGTTGATGTGTGTATCTCTGTCATAGGCCGTACTTGCTTCAGTAATAAAGACGAAAAGGTAACACCTTAAAGCAACACCAAAGATTATTTTGTACCTTAAAATAATGTTTCCAAAATCGTTTTAGTGGGTCATCAACTCGTACCAGGGTGAACGGCACCTCTGCATTCGCTTTGCAGTTCTCTATCAGCTATAACCGCACTATGCATGTTTGCCAGATTGGATAGCGGATCTGCAGTTTGAATGACAGCGGTAATGGACAATTCTGCTTCCAACCTGTAGAGGGACCGAAGAGGAAAAGTGCTTTGGTGTTGCTTTAAAACAAAAATATAGTGAAGTTTATGGGAGCTGCTGGCTGTTAAACGTGCCGCCGTCACCGTGGATGAGATGACAGCTGTTCCGGTGCTGTTGGAGAACCTAAGTAATGACTGTTGTGAGCCAAGGGACACTCGCCTCTCTTCTCACAGTGAATCCTCTGATACATTTTCACATCAATTCATCATTGAACCTTCTGCTGCCTGTTTCGTCAAGTAGCGTCAAGCTTCCTTTGTGCACACAAATGTCATTAATTAAGGTTTCATCCGCAAAATAAGTTACAAAATCCATCATCGATGCAGCCTGAAGGGGACTGAAAATGCTCTTAGTCACGACTTTCCAATTTGCTGCTTCATTTCCATATTGGTTCTCTAATGCCTTAATAAACCTATTATGGAGCATACCAAAATAAACAGAGACCTACAGTGTTTATCAACAAATCTGAAATCAGAAAGGAGTTTATTGCCACAGTAGTTACCCTATGTGGAAGTTCCCTTGGTGATTGGTGCATACATACATACACAAAGATATAAAACATTAATAAGAATGAAATGTGAAAGCCCAAAAGCCTTCACTTTATCAGCTAGAAGAAGCTGGCGATGTTACAGATTCCTGAAAAGGGATTTGGTCTACTTTTCCTTCCTCCTCTTGTCCTTCATTCACCCATCCCCCCTCTTTCACTCCTCTCCATCCCAGCCTCCCCCATTTCTCTGATAATAATGCTGGCAAGGTGTGTAGAAGCAGCAGCAGGAGGAGGAGGAGGAGGAATGTTGTGCTTTTTACAGACCTGCAGAGTGGGGAAATGTGCGTCTGTGCGTGTGTGTCACATGCCATTTGATGGCTGTAGTTTGTATGCGTCAGTGGTGGAAGAAATATTCACATCCTTTACCTAAGTAAAAGTACTAATATCACACTGTAAAAATAAAAGTAAGTCCTGGATTGAAAATGTTACTTAAAGCGTAACTCTCGTCAAAATGCAACCTAGGGTCTTTTTGTGAATGTATTTGAGTCAAACTTTGACGGAATCGCCACTTTTAAGATTTATATATGTATTTTTGTTTTTTGGGTCAAATGGCCTTTTGAATGGGAGTGCTAGGGGCACTTTTATGCTAGCCTCAAAATAGCTATTTTTAAACCACTAAGAAGGCTCGACACAACATGAGACTTTGCTCCAACCGGGTCTCTACACCTTAACGCAAGCATTGACACCATTGTTAGTGTACCCAGAGTTTACTAAAAAGAGGTTTTGAGCAACTCACCGTAGCTCTTGTTCTTCTGGTCGCCGTCTATCGAGCCAGTCAGAAATAGTCGAGGGAGGAGAGTAAAGATGGAGAGCTCCTAAAGCTTAGTTCCATATAAATGCACAGATAATTCGTTGTTTTGTCGTCAGTGAAACACAATATTGACCTTGTAGTTGAAAAAGGAGCCTCATATAAGAATGACATTTCCTCCTATGGAGTCCGTTCATTCACATTCGGAGATCGCCTATTTTGGACTGGGAAAATGGCGGATAGTGTAAACAACAACAGCTACAGTGAGTTGCTCAAAACCTCTCTTTTTAGTGAACTCTGGGTACACAAACAATGTTGCCAATGCTTTCGTTAAAGGTGTAGAGACCCTGGTCATACTTGGAGCAAAGTCTCATGTCCTAAATGTGCTTTTAAATGAAAGTTTGACTCTGGTACATTCACAAAAAGACCCTAGGTTGCATTTTGGCAAGAGTTACGCTTTAAGTAAAAGTATGTAAGTATCATCAGGAAAAAAATTACTTAAAAGTAAGTATAACAAGTAAAGCAAAAATCCTCCCATTTTAGAAACTGGAAACAATCAAAAGCCTTCTGTGTTTAATGGTCTAATCATTTCAGCTGTAGTTGTAGGCCTATATATTGTTGGGTAGATTTATTCATAATAAAACTTTGTATTTTATAAACTACGTTTTTTGTATGCAACATTCTTAGTTTGTAAAGTAACTAAAGCTGTAACAGATGAATGTAGTGGAGTAAAAAGTACAATATTTCTCTCTGAAAGGTAGCGGAGTAGAAGTAGAAAGTGGCATGAAAAGACTCAAGTAAAGTACAAGAACCTCAACATTTGTTCATAGGTACAGTACTTGAGTCAATTTACTTAGTTACATTCCACCACTGCTTTGTGTCCTTGTACTGTATACATTCTCGCTGCCATACACTGCCCATGTACGGTACAGAGCCAGAGGAAGAACTCCGCTCGGCCTGGCACTTTCTTGCGCCCCCCCCCACCCTCCTTTATCATCACCGCTCTTTCTTTCACTCTGTCATTCCTCTTCACTTCACTTTGTCCGAGCCTTGAAGTCCTCATCAGAGCAGATCACGTGTGAGTCCACAATCCTTCCGTGTGAAGCACGGTGTCTGTAAACTTAGCTCTCATTCTCTTTGTGAGGATGTGTGCCTTTAAGAGACCAGTGTATTAGATTATTTTGAACTAGAATTGACATGGCAGGCCTTTTAACCCTAAAAAGAATGAAAATGTTCTTTGTAAAAAGTTACTGCTTCCTCTGCATATCCATGTATATGTAAGTATATATCTTGGATTTAACTAAAAAAACTCCCACGTGTTTCTAGTGCTCCCAAACTCCACAGGGTGCTTTTAAATCTCTAGAATTACGTGGTCTGTGAGTTGTGTGACGATGGTCCTTTTACTTCACTCATTTTGTTAAGTGTTTCATACATTTATCATCTTTTGCATTTGGGTGCAAACGTTTTTGTCCCATTCATCTATCATTGTTTGTGAATTGCAATGTTACTGACCGACACAGTCTAAGTGACTGAAGTCATTTAAAGGTTCCATGGCATGAACATTTCACTTTATGAGGTTTTTTAACATTAATATAAGTTCCCCCAGCCTGCCTATGGTCCCCCAGTGGCTAGAAATGGTGATAGGTGTAAACCGAGCCCTGGGTATCCTGCTCTGCCTTTGAGAAAATGAAAGCTCAGATGGGCCGATCTGGAATCTTCCCTTTATGACGTCATAAGGGGAAAGGTTACCTCCTCTTTCTCTGCTTTGCCCGTCCAGAGAATTTGACCCGCTCATGAGAAAGAGAGAGACATCATAGCTTGAAAACAAGCGAAGTATGGCAGTTGGTCAAGGCCACACCCCCACCCTCCACCTTGCCCCCCCTCTCTCTTCCTCAACAGCATTTAAAGCTACAGACACAGAAATGGCACATCCTAAGGAAAGCTCATTGTGGGACTGGCTCTAGTGGCTGTAATTCTGCACCAAGGCTGAATTTTGGGAAAGAGACTTCAGATACAGTATTAGGGGACCACTGAGGCCTATATAAAAGAGACTTCAGATACAGTATTAGGGGACCACTAAGATCTATATAAAAGAGACTTCAGATACAGTATTAGGGGACCACTAAGGTCTATATAAAAGAGACTTCAGATACAGTATTAGGGGACCACTAAGATCTATATAAAAGAGACTTCAGATACAGTATTAGGGGACCACTAAGGTCTATATAAAAGAGACTTCAGATACAGTATTAGGGGACCACTAAGGTCTATATAAAAGATACTTCAGATACAGTATTAGGAGACCACTAAGGTCTATATAAAAGAGACTTCAGATACAGTATTAGGGGACCACTAAGGCCTATATAAAAGAGACTTCAGATACAGTATTAGGGGACCACTAAGGTCTATATAAAAGAGACTTCAGATACAGTATTAGGGGACCACTAAGGTCTATATAAAAGAGACTTCAGATACAGTATTAGGGGACCACTAAGGTCTATATAAAAGAGACTTCAGATACAGTATTAGGGGACCACTAAGGTCTATATAAAAGAGACTTCAGATACAGTATTAGGGGACCACTAAGGCCTATATAAAAGCATCCAAAAAGCAGCATGTCATAGGACCTTTAAGTGCCACGGTGAAAATTCAAGCAGCGCGCAACATCTCAGTTACCATTGCCCAGTGGTGGAATGTAACAAAGTAAATTTACTCAAGTACTGCACTTATGTACAAATGTTGAGGTACTTTACTTGAGTCTTTTCATGCCACTTTCTACTTCTACTCCACTACATTTCAGAGAGAAATATTGGACTTTTTACTCCACTACATTCATCTGTTACAGCTTTAGTTACTAGTTACTTTAGTTACTAGTTACTTTACACATCAAGATTCCTGCTCACAAAACACATGTAGTTCATCAAAGCTGTTTTATTCAACATTATACTAACCAACAATATAACGGCCTACAAGTCCAGCTGAAATGATTAGACCATTAAACACTTTGTTGATTGACTGTAGAACTGTTTTAATCGTTTCTAAAATGTGAGGCTGTTTCTGCATTGAGTACTTTTAATACTTAAAGTATATTTTCCTGATGATGCTTACATACTTTAATTTAAGTGACATTTTCAATTCAGGACTACAGAGTATTTTTACTGTATGATATTATTACTTTTACTTAAAGGGTAACTACCTTTTTTTTTTTTTTTTTTTTTTTTTTTAACCTGGACCCTATTTTCCTGTTGTTTTTTTTAACCTTTATTTATCGAGGTAAGTTGATTGAGAACAAATTCTCATTTGCAATGAAGACCTGTCACATTCACACAGTTACACATTCATACCTGGAACCTGCCCAGTACAACCACAGTCTGATCTGCTGGCCACTGAGTATTTGTATTTGCACTTGTCAGACACTTAGAATATTAATCTGAGTCTGTCAGTGGCAAAATGAGCACTTTTGTGAACATAAATACAAGCTGCACAATTGCCCGATTAATTTACATTGTAGCTTGTTTCTCCACTGCCAACTGCAGCGATCTCTCTTAATACTGGACCAATGTCAGATTGCTGTTCCCATCAGTCACTTAGACACAAAAACATAGGACATTAGTGTCCAGGTTGAAAAAAATGGTAGTTACCCTTTAAACTGCGGCTGCCACAGGATGACTGTACACTAACATAATTCTGCCTCTGATGATGGCAAGAAGTAAAATGACTACTTCATATTAACTGCCTTACATTAGAATAATGTTTTTTCGTATACTGTAAAGGAAAACTTGCTGAAAATATAAACTCCCAATGTTTGCAGAGCCCTTTTCAAACCCTTCATGCATAAAGCGTGTGCTCTGCATGTTGACACTTTCAATCATGTCATTAGATTAGAGATTCTAAAACTGGGTTGGATGATATGGGGCCCTCGGGGTAGGGGACGGTTACAGGGTCATCCCAAGGCCCGTTTCCCGCCAGTCCTCTGCCCCCGGCTGGATTTCTCATGGCTGACAAGTTGGGGGCGGGGGGGTCTCTCCCACTTCTGGAGGACAACTTGTCCCACTGTTACTATTTATAAAAGCAGTAATAACCGAGCACAGCAGGGGTTGCTTCCTCTCCACCAGCACACATCTGTGTCCTTGGTGCTCCATGCTGTTGTGGTGGTTTTTTTGGTTGCCATTTTACTTTTTACTTAGTTATTTAAACGTATAGGGCTTATTTATGACACTGGAAGTGAAGTTATCTACTTGCTGACTGTGTGAGACCTCAGCAGCGGCCTCAGTACAGACGGAATTGTAAGACGAGTACTCCATGAAGACGCCGGATATTGCTTCACTCCATGCAGATTTTGATAGATAGATATGTATTGTCCCATGAGGGAGATTTGTTTTCACAGTCTGTTTCATGCACATCGCAATATACACGGACAAATACATCAACAGTTAACATAAAGACAGGTATATAGACACAGAGACAACCACATTTACAACAACGACACCAGATCTATACAAGGTCAGCGAGATAGTTTGTTCAGCAGTGCAATGGCAGAAGCAACAAAACTTCTGCCAAAGCGAGTCCTTCTACACCTCAGAGACCTGTATCTGCGGCCAGATGGCAGCAGTGTAAGGTGTGGATATACAGATTATTTGCAACAGTTGCATGTTAACAAGTAAACCGAGCTGTCCTGGATCCATCGACTGACCCCAGGCAATAGACAATCAAAAAGACAACTGAATGTAATCTTCGTATGATGAATGTCTTTTTATACAGCATTTGGGCGGTGTCAGTTGGATGCAACTAACTTGTTTCTGAGATCTTTAAATTACCTCAAACTGGTTATATTTTACATTTTATTCCTTACTCCCTATCTCCACTTCTTCCTTGTGTACTGTGTGAATGTGTGTATAGCAGAAGAATCTTCACCATTTAGACCCTGCTTCCAGAAAAGGTTAAAATTAGGGCTGTTTTCGAGAATTATTAAATGAAGTTAACTGTTCACACAATACAGTAATGTGAGCTATTTAAATTAGCTGATACATGGTTACACCTCATTGGCTCTTACCAGTGTATCTCCGTGTGTACTTCGTCCACAGCAATCCCACCAATCAGTCCCAAAACCTCCCAGTTAGAGAGGAAATGCCCTAAACACATTCTTTGTAAATCTTTACAATCATTACCCGAAATAACCGAGCAGGCCTGCCTGCCTTATTGCACGATCCAAATTTTCATCAAAACTTGTATTTTTAGCGTGTGGCTTGCTAGCTCAAAGCCTGTTGTTGTTTTCCCTAACAAAGGGATTTTGAGAACGGCAACACACAGACAGCAGAAGGTGACAACTTAAATCTGTAAACATGTTGATGCTAGGCTTCCAGTCTATTTTACCAATGACTTCTGATTTCCTATGTTCTTATTTAACCGTTGCTCAAAGGGATCTTTGTCTCTTTCTGCCCTTTCAGTTGTCAGTCTGGTTGAACCATTGTACAGCATTTTGTTCTCTAAGTCCAAAACAAAATAACATCCATTTGTGAAGAGCACTTTCTACAAACTAATAGCGTCAAAGAGCATTCAGACATACTGTATAGAGTAGTCTCCCATTGCCAGACCCTCCTCCACAGCGCTGCGGAGGAAGGTCTGGCTAGTCCACACAGCATTCTGGGATGGGAGAAAAACATACTCTGGTTTATTGGCATTTCTTTAAACCAATCACAATCATCTTGGCCGGTGCTAAGAGCCGGACGGAGCCACGGTGCCGTTGTTAAATAGCCTCAGGAAGGAACTTGTTTTGGTGGAACGTGTACGTTCAAAAGTAGTTTTAGTCGTGCTGTGCAAGGTTAGAACGCCAACACAAAGGAAGAGGAAGGGGACGGACATCTGGCCGAAATGAGTGAAATCCGGCGGAATTTCCTTCGGCAGCAGAGCAATCCTGGAAGTGGAACGTCGTATATATAGACTACATATAGAGAAATCCTCTCAGACATCTGACTGGACACAGTCAAGTTTCGTAGCAGCAGATGCCAAACTTTTGAACGGCAATGTAGCTACTCGGCAAATAACCATAAATGTAGACGTGTGCGTGAGCAGATTTTTGTAACTTGGATTACTATGGCTGAGTTCCGAAATCAATACTTTTTAGGCACCGACCAAATTGCCTCTAAAGTGTCGAGTATCGAAAAATGCCTCGTCATTCAATACCCAATTTCAATACCTAAGGAGTAAATCTCATCAGCGTCAGTGAGCCAATCAGCATGCAGCATGCTTCTACCAAGATCTAATAATGTCTGTGATTGGCTGTCTAACGTTACACGTCGTAGAGACATGCAGGAAGAACTCTACCTTACACAGAGACAGACTCACATTTTTTTTTATCAAAAAAAGTATTGTTTAGGAACCGGAATCAAAGTCATAGTATTGGTATCGTTACTGGTATCGAAAATATTTTTGAACAATACTCTGCCCTATGGGTTAGATATCTTTGCAGAGATGAGAGAAATCCGCTGCTGAATTTAGAATGTTTTGTTGCTCCTCACTTCCTTAAATTTAGGATTAGGCTTTGAATTGAAGGATTCTGAGCTAAATTAATGTTTAGGAAAGAATTCAAGGGAAGCTTCTCTAAAGTAGAGTAATTTAAACATGAGGGGTTGGCTAATCGGTGTTCTGTCAGTTGGAGAAAGAGATCCTCTCATTCCTCCTGTGTTTGTGTGTGTGCTGCAAAGTTATCATGGAAGGCATCCATTGAGACCTGGAAGTCATCACTGACCAGCCTTATCATTCACTCGCTGCCGGAATGTGCTCAGTGACGGACTGCCAGCAAATAAACCTGCACTGCTTCTCCTCCCAAGAATGATGAACACCAGACATCAACTGTGTGTTGAAATGTTTGGATTTTTGAATGGGATTAGTGGATTTGTAAAGGAGGGAGTTTGTGAGTTTATGTAGTTAAACCTAATATGAAACAAGCAAAACAAGGGTCTACTTCCCGTAGATGCATGTAGGAAATAGTTTGCTGTCAACCAGGCCCTTACTGTTAATTATAACTCGTATGGAAATAGGAAGCAGTGTATTTCCGTCTCTCTTATAGGAAGAAAAGCAGCTCTGACTTTAAGTTAAACAACTGTCTGTGTTGTGTAATGTTAGGTTGATTTATGTCTGCGTGTTTGAAGTGTTTAGCTCAGACTAGCGTCAGCATTTCCAGCTGCTAGCACGCTTCAAACCAAATGTACCAAAATCAGTGATATAACATCTCTTTAACATCACACAAACATAATCAGTCATTCATACATTACACAATGATTCATTACAGTGCTTATAGTTAAGGATGATCCATTAGGGTTTCTGTGTATTTTAAATGTTTTTTTCTCTCATACACAAAGCTTTGTACAATTAAATCCAAACCAATAGAACAGCTCTCCAGTAACTGCTACATTTACTCACTCACAGCATAAAATGGTTACCACTGTTCGTAACAACGTTGATATATGATGTGCTGTCTGTTATATTGGGCTGAATAACATTACAGGGTTTTTCCACCCACTGAGTTCATACACAGTTTTCATGCTTTTGCAGGCTCCTGTAAAACTCTTTTTATTTTTCTTATACTGTACACTTTGGCTGCCAATCTTGGCAATATTTGATAGGCCAGATGAAATGCTTGTCCAGCACACAAACACACACACACACACACACACACACACACACACACTCCCTGAAGAAGACTTTGGAGACCCTGGATGGCTGTGTTTGCAGTGTCATTGTTTTTCCTGGCTTGACCACAGACAAATTATTTTCGTTGTTTGTCCAACAGTGTTTGGGGCCTTTTATTAAAGTTGCAGAGAGAACTAGGTCTTTAGTTGAATGTAATTATAGACTTATAGAGACAGGTGGTTAGCCATAATTTCCCGTTTTATGAGTGTATCATACTTTAGTAAGATGCCTCCCTGTTTTCTGATATGCTCCTGTTTGGAAGCCATCAGGTCTGGAGGTGAGTAAGCAATCACCATCAGCATCAGTATGTACTGAATCCAGAGGCTTACAGGATCCGGAGCTGTCGCTCTCACTGCAGCCATGTCCGCTCAGCAGCTCTTTAGCCGCCCAGTAGAGGAAAGGAGCTAGCCGAGAAACAAGTGAGCGTGACATGAGAGGAATTCAGGCGTGACTGGCAGGTGTTTGTGAAGCTGTAGTATAGGGCTGAATGATGAATCGCTTTCCAATTGAAATCACGATTTGAAAGAATGCGATTAGCTAATCATGAAGACCGCGATCAATCCAATGTGCAATATTTAGTTGAATGTTTGGTGTAACATTTGATTTACCATTTGTTAGTCCTCTTTGTTTACAGAAATGCCCTATTTTCAATGGATCTATCCATTCAATTTCTATTATGTAGCTAAAAAAAACGCAAATCGTAATCGCAATATCTGGCAGGAAAATCGCAATTAGATTTTTTCCCCCAAATCGTTCAGCCCTACTGTAGTAGTTAGTAGTAGTTTCTACAAGAAGTTTAGAGTGTCCTGTAGCTCAGAGGGTGAAGACAAAAAAAAACGAGGCTTGTAAGAATTACCTTTACACTTCGTTGTATTGGTTTGGGTGTACAACGATAGATATCATTACATTTCAGAAAACTGCCTCCCGTTAGAGACTTTTCCATACTGTTCATACTGAGGTATCTATAAATATATCCCGGGTTGGATTTGCAAACAGATGAGCAGTTCAGATGAATGCTAATGTTAAATTTACAGGATAAGGTCACAGTCATGGGAAACCTGGAAAAGTCATGGAATTAGTAAAATCCTTTAAAGGTTTTGGAAAAGTCATAGAAATTTGTTGTGGTCAATGTAATCAATTGTTACAATAATCTTGCCTCATGAAGCTTCATGAAACCATTTTATTTATTTTATGAGTCCACTAGATGGCGGTCTTGGTTTAAAGAAAAAAGGCTCAAGGAATGGCAATTCAGTGTGCTTTCTTAAGCTTTTTATGTTGTGAAGTGTTACTATGCTCAAACCCCTCATACATCTACCCAAGGACAGTATAATAGGTTTGTGAGGATAACTTTTAGAAAAATAAACAGTACCACTATCAGTACTTAAAAAGGCAGCAATAAGTGGCCGGGTTAGCTCAGTCGGTAGAGCGGGCACACATATGTAGAGGTTTATTCCTCGACACAAAAGGTCCAGGGTTCGACCTGTGACAGTTTCCTGCATGTCTTCCTCCCCCTCTCTCTCCCCTTTTATATCTCAGCTGTCCTATCCATTAAAGGCGGAAATGCATTAACAGTTTATTTTTTATTAGTTTTAATTAATCACTTATGAAATAATGACGTGAATTTCAATTGAAGTCTGCTTGGCTAACATATGATGCAGTTTGACATCCTCTCACATATCCTAGTAAACCTGCGGTTTGTTTTAATGTTGAGCCTATGGACTGCTATTATTTCTGTTCCCTGTTTGATGTTTGTTCTTTTGTTTGTGGGCTACAAGTCCATCAGAAATCCAAAGGAAAGTCTAATGAGGCAGAAAATGCTGACACAAATGCTTCTCCGCTGCTTGCATTTGTCATCCTGTTTATCGGCAGAAAATGAGGCCATCTCTCTGTCTTCAGACTACCACCCCGATTTGTTTATTATATTTTCTCATCAGCATTTTCATGGCGTGCCTGCTGCGACAGTACCCTCTTCCACAGACCCAGCCCAGCCCCTTCCATGTGAGATAGCTGAACGGTTATCCGTCTTATTCTCCGTTCTTCAATCACACCTGACCTTTGCAGCTGTGGTTGTCCATCTTTGGTTTGAAGCAACCATAGTATAGGGAATCAGGAGTTTGTCTTGACCTTGGTTGAAATAGGTCTAGCAATGGGAGACTACCACCCCGCAAACTTGTTTACCATGCAACAATGACCTCTTTGTTTAGTATTAGGGATCGACCGATACTGTTTTTTGTAAGGCCCGTACTGATTCCGATTATTAGTAGTTAATGAAATCGATAATAATAATGAATCATTTATGATAAATAATTTACCTGAGGGAATCAATAAAGTATTTTGATGCTGATTCTGATAACCGATATTTGGAACCCATGTGCATTTACAGTGAAAATTAAAATCTTTAAGTCAAACTTAGGATTTTGGAATGTTACAAATTCTAACACAAAACTTAGTTTAAAAGATTTAAGCAGTTATGTAATACATGAGAAACTTTCACCTAGAGACTGTCCTTACCAGGAAAATGACCACACTGCAGTTATTTGTTTAAATACAAATTACTTGTTGTCATTTTCCTGTCAATCCTCTTGAGGATGCACAAAGAATGACCCACTCTCCCATTAGCAAGGCAGACGTAGCATGATGTTGTTTTACTGCTACAAAAAAGTCTAAGGGCGTTCTAAGGGCATTCTCACACCTGTAGTTCTTTTGCTTTGGTCTGAATCAGTTGGTGAGTTTGTAAACTTGGAGTGATTTCCCCTTGGTAGGGTTTGTTTCACACCTGGAAAAATCCAAGCGTACTAAAATGTGTCATTACAAATCATACAAGAACATTCGCTCCTCTTATTGGTTGGATGTGTCTGGGGGCGGGAGCAAGAAAGTAAATACAGGAAGAAGGTCCTGTGTGGACTAGTGCATATTTCTTTCTTGCATCTCCACGATCAAACCAGCTCAGTTCATTTAAATAATCAGACATTGTTTTGCGAGCGATGTTACTACGTCTGCTCTGGTCACCGAGACTTCGCTCTGCTCTGCCCGGCGTGTGTCTCCAACTTTAGCGGCGGCTGGTTAGACCACGGAGATGCCAGTGACGGACGGCGAGCTTGACTGCAGTCCGTTTCTGTGAGAGAAACACTGCAAGCTGCTACAGTTTTGCTACTAAACACACCTGACTACAGGAGACATGAGCTCAGACTGGAGGAGTATATACAGTTAGTGAGGTTCCAGGTCGGATCACGTTCTCATCACAAACAAACCAAAGAATTGGATTGAAAGCGTACCGAGACCACCTCTTCAAGCAGGTCTTGGTACACTTGTTTGGTCCGCTTTTGGTGCACACCCGGGTGCGATTGCCGCGTTCACACCTGCCCAAACGCCTGCCTTAAGGGAAGTGGTCAGGTTTCAAAGTCTGGTTTTGATGCCAAAGACTGTACCATTAGAAGTATGTGCATGTCACCTACTACATAGTCTATATTCACGACGTTCCACTTCCGGGATTGCTCCCAATGTCCTTCTTTTCGGCCGGATGTCCGTCCCCTTCCTCTTTCTTTGTGTTGGCGTTCTGAACTGCGGTGGATTTCTGAGGACTATGGTTAACTGCTCCTCAGATCTCTGCAGGGTAAATCCAGACAGCTAGCTAGACTATCTGTCCAATATGAGTTTTCTGTTACACGTCTAAAACTACTTTTGAACGTACACGTTCCACCAAAACAAGTTCCTTCCCGAGGCTATTTAGCAGAGGCACCGGGGCTCTGTCCGGCACTTAGCTCCGCCCATGACGATTGAGATTGGTTTAAAGAAATGCCAATAAACCAGAGCATGTTGTTCTCCCATCCAAGAATGCTGTGTGGACTAGCCACAGCGCTGTGAAGGAAGGTCTGGCACAGCAAGACTACCTACTACATAACAGTCAAGGTAGATTTCATAATGGCAAATGCAAAGTTTCCGTAATTTAACTGGAAGGTTATGATTGTTCTACCTATTTCTTTGTCTTTGGTACAGTATAAAGATGTAATGGACATTAGCTCGTAGGGCCTGGGTGTAGGTGGTTACACAAACAGCACTGTCTGTCTAGAACGGCCGACTCAAAGGCAACAGGAACGATTGTAGCTTAAAAGGTTTCCTCAGTTCTGACTGAGTGATGGAGCATTTAACCTCTGTAGGGCCATCCCCCTGTCAAAGGGGGTTGTTAGTCTGCCTGGCTGTCATGTGACAGCCATTTAGAGTCCCATTTGTGAAGGGTGTGAAGGGAACATAAACTGGGGAGGAATGTCAGGATGGCATTTTAAGTGGCTGATAGGTGGCTTCATAAGCTGTTAGGGATGGGTCCATGTCGTTAAAAGCCTAGGTGGTTTCTTGCCGTTCCAAATGTTTGCATCCCAAACTGTCCAACACTATGTCTAAGAAGATGTTCAGTCGCCCAGGTCACGCTGTGTGATACTAGAGGTCTGATTTTAGTTTAAGAAGAGGCAATTGATGGGCTATTACATCACTTTGTACACTAAAACCATTGTAGGCATATCATATTCGTTGTCTGGGGAAAAAAAATTAGTTATATAAAGTTGATTCATTGGTCCGTACGCCTCCCTCTCATGTCTAAACAAAAGCACCTCAGGCTGGGCTGACTATACACTGATGCAGTGTTTTAAAAGCCTAGAAGACAAAGAACCGTCCCCTGATATGTGACTTTCTTTTATCTGTGTACATGTTGACAGTATGACAAATAAATGGCACTTACTATTCCACAGTACATGGACATTTAAGGAGTGACATTGCATTCTGCTTTAGAGTATGTTATCTCTCTTTTTTTTTTTTTCAGGGTATATATGAAGACTAGTAGCACAGCATTATTTTTCTTTTTTCCTTTGTTAATTTCCCGGTGAAACCAGTCAGCATTTATCATGATGTATAGTGTTCTCCAGTAGCACCTTCATACCTGTCAACACTGCAGAGTGTGTTTTGTCTGACCGTATATATTCAGTGCACACAGTGACAGTGAAGCCAGATACGATCACAGTGCTGTGTGTGTGTGGCTCCATTACCAAAAGTAATTTTGGTTCAGATCAATACACCGAGAGAAACTCGTGCCTGTCCTGTTTCCACATCGATCCCCCTCTCTCTGATTCAGGACTCTGATTATTATTTGATGTGACCAGCCCCAACAGAAACCTATTAACTGTCCTCCCGTCACTCAGACATCCCCCAAAACACAATGAATGAGCTATAGTCTTCAGGCACCATGGCTATCAAGTCAAACCAGAATTAGAACAATACTGTTAAATTGAATAGTTGTTGTTCACAATGTTACCAATACATGTAATTTTCTGCTTTTATATGTGGTTACAATAATGTGTATATTTTCTTTCTCTTTGTGTTTTAAAGTTTTTTTTAGCTAAACAGCTTAACACCGTGAGACTTTAACACTGTAACAACATCCTAATGCCCTAAAAACTAAGCAACGAAGCAAATGGAACTGTCAAATTCAACTGTTAAATCTGCCAGAATTAATAGGATGGAAAAGAAGTGGTAGGTCATTGAGTGAAATTCAGTGCTCCTCCACACTAGGAGGAGGGTCTGGCTAGTCCACGCAGCACTCTGGAATGGGAGGAAAACGTGCTCTGGTTTATTGGCATTTCTTTAAACCAATCACAATCGTCTTGGGCGGTGCAAACCGCCGCACGGAGCCCCGGTGCCGCTGCTAAATAGTCTCAGGAAGGAACTTGTTTTGGTGGAACGTGTGTACGTTCAAAAGTAGTTTTGGTCGTGCAACAGAAAACTCAGATTGGACAGATAGTCTAGCTAGCTGTCTGGATTTACCCTGCAGAGATCTGAGGAGCAGTTAACCATAGTCCTCACAAATCCACCAGAGGTTAGAACGCCAACACAAAGAAAGAGGAAGGGGACGGACATCCGGCGGAATTTCTGGCGAAACCGGAGGAACTTATAATGTGGTAAATAGTTTCAAGTGAAGTTATAGGAGCAAAAAAAAAAGAAAAAATTCCAGCTATATACTGACTATGTTTACATGCATGCACAAAAATAGTGTGATGTTAAAACAAATCTGCAATTCTTCAAATTATATTCCTTCAAAATATTTCACAACAGAGTTTCTGGGAATATAGAGTAAGGATGTGCTTGTTATTGTCAGTTTAGACAACGTAATCATATATCACAATATCTCAATATATGAATTCATCACAATATGATTCCATTGAAAGACGATAAATTATCATATTGAATTATTGCCCAGCCATAATTTAAAGTAACTGTATTTTTCCTTGAGTTCAACATTCTCTTTCCATACTGAGATTGTAACGGGTATAATATTACCAAAATTGTAATAGTAATGCGTTAGATTACCGCGTTACAGCAACTGTAATTGC
This sequence comes from Zingel zingel, assembly GCA_023566125.1. Classification (NCBI taxonomy): domain Eukaryota; kingdom Metazoa; phylum Chordata; class Actinopteri; order Perciformes; family Percidae; genus Zingel; species Zingel zingel. The sequence goes on along the minus strand of CM042335.1, from coordinate 24,443,446 downwards.
GTTACTTTTGTAACACGGTACTCCCAATGCTGCTCTTGAACACACCGCAAAAACACCAGAGATGAACAACACAAACTAACACACCATCAGTCACCTTCACTGTGAACTAAAGGTATTTAGCATGGAGAGCCAGTCAGAAGGAGCACGCCCAAATGCATCATAAGAACAAAATCTGGAAAATCAATGGCATGCAAGCCTTTAAGGTGTCCTTGAGTGCTTTGAAAGGTGCCTAAAAATATGCATTACTATTATTGGTAACACTTTATAATAACCATCATTAATAGATGGTAAATTGATAGTTAATTAATCTTTAGTTAATTGTCATTTAACTGTTAACAAACAGTCTTTTTACTGTAATTTAACAGTTTATTGTAACACGCATTATATCCGTCATATAATATATTAGGTATCGGGTAATGATTAAAAAATGTTTGTAAACCTTTAAGAAACACTTTTTAAAACATCTATAAACATTACATAGATAGACGGACCAGATATTCCTAACAATTTGTTAAGGGTTACTAGATGGTTTGTAAACTGTCTATAAACATTATCTGGATGGTTATTGTAAAGTTGCAACAGATGACTATAATACCTTGTTAAATAGTTAATAAATACTTTGAAAACCATCTACAAACATTATTTAGCTAAGAAATTAATATGTTGTCAGTGGTTACTAGTTGGTTTGTAAACTGTCTATAAACATTATTTAGCTAAGTAATTAATACGGTGTCAGTAGTTACTAGAGGGTTTGTAAACTGTCTATAAACATTATCTGGATGGTTATTGTAATGTTGCCACAGATGACTATAATACATCGTTAAATAGTTAATAAATACTTTGTAAACCATCTATAAACATTATTTAGCTAGGTAATTATCACGTTGTCAGTGGTTACTAGATGGTTTGTAAACTGTCTATAAATATTATCTGGATGGTTATTATAATGTTGCAACAGATGACTATAATACCTTTTTAATAAGTTAATAAATACTTTGTAAACCATCTATAAGAATAATTGGAATGCCTATTATAAAGTTGAAACTGATGGGTAGTTTATAAAATTAGTTAATTATAAATAAGTGGTCTATAAAGCATCAAGTTACTGTATTTGGTACACAATCTTTTATTAGTGGTCCTTAAAACAGTGATTATTTATGCACTGATAATATAGTCCGATCAGTAAATTGAACCCATTTGTGAAGAAAGTCATTGTCATGCAACAATGAGCACAGTGGTAGATGAGAACAAATGGATTACTAAAACAAAGTTAATACAAAAACTTAACAATGGCACCTTAATTTTTAAATTAAATTAATGATACAAATACAATAATCTAAATACAGGGATAGGGGTACTTTAGAGCAGTGGTTCCCAGTCTATCTGGTTTGAGGTTGAGGTAAAAAAAAAAATAATATTTGCACATGTTAAACAAATTATGATAATACACTAGAATATATACTGTATGCAAAAGTCTGTATAAAAACTATGTATTTTTGTTCTCGCTTAAAATTGTAGGCCAAACCTCCGGGACCTCTTAACCTGGGACCCTTGCTGTCATCAGGTCAGCTGCTATCATCTTCTTTTTCCTGCCGCCACGGCATCACTATTTTATGAATGAAACATGGTGGAGAAACGTAAAAGTGCTGATAACTCCTCTGTATCAAAAAAGAAAGTAAGGCTCTATCTCGAGAGCTACCTCAACTTCGGTTTCGGAGGGGGGGCTCAGCTTTTCTTAGACTTGAGTAGGGGGGGCGCCAAGGAAAAAAGGTTGGGAACCACTGCTTTAGAGGCCCCAATAAACAATAAAATACCCAAAGTGCTTAACATCACAATCTCCAGAAACTTTACATTTATTTCTATTTATATTGCTTAGCAATATCGTGGAGCAGGCGTCCTAGTGGACCATTATGGTGTTTTTTACCCAACCATTCATTCCACTCGATCACAATCAGATGGTCTCTGAGCAGATCCTCTGTGCGATTCCCTCTGAGTCTACTGATTGTCTCCTTGTAGCTCCTCCAGGCCCTCTCAATGTGTTGAGTGTGGCAGCCCGTTTCAGCATTGACATATGTCACACTGTGGTTAACTCTGTAATGCCTGTATCCAAATGTAAGCAGAGCCTGACGGTAGGCCCGCCACTCATCACTTAATATTGTGGATCCAGTACGAACGTGGTGGATAATCAGTGGGACCAGCTCTCGTCTGGTCCGTCTTTCCACCAGGCGGAGAACAGGCATGGTCCTCTGTCCTCTATGCTTCACGCCAAGCATCCCAAACACCCACTTCTTCCTTTTCCACCCACCAGCCATTCTTCCACGTCCGGACTGTCAAAATATTCAAATTGGACACATATTAGAAATGGTAATTATTCACATGGTGATGTATAACTAATATTTACTTTAATTATTTGACTATTAAAACATAGAATGCTGCCAATTGATTAACTTTCCTGAGTTATAAAATGATTATATCCCCATAAGTATGGATTCACCCCCACCACTGCGTCCACAGATGCTTACCGTTGGTGCCATAACTGGAACAGATTTTAATACAATCTTTTAGAATTTGCTGTGACCCCTTGAGGAATACATTTTTATTTGTGGTGGCAATTACTGCATCTCCTTACAGTGACGAAACCTAAAAATAAATCTATATATGGACAATACATTTGTCATAATGACCTAGTCTGCAAATTTAGAATTTTCTGGTATTTCAATTTTGTTTTTGAATGTTGTCCATTTCTCCTTTTACTGTAGACTGTTCAACTGTCTAGCTCTAATCCATTACAGTTACAGAGAAAAAAATGTAATTAAATGACAGTTACTATAAAATCAAAATGTTGGTAATTATAAAGTTATAACACCATGGCACACAATTTGTGACTGATGAAAAAAGTATAAAACTAATAATTGTACATTTATAACGCCAGACGGAATGCAGAGTAACCTTACAGCTGCTAGGTAGCATGTAATTGTTTATGTTCTGCAACTGTTTCATTCATTCTGATTCCTTAACATATTGTTATAACTTTGTGGGTCAAAGCAAACCCTATAGTAATCAAAGCCTTTCGTATATACCAGAGGACATAGTCCTCCCGAAAAATCCTCCTCCTGATCGTAGAATACCGGTAAGTCACTATTTAAACCTATATCAAAGCCAAGTCAAGCAAAAGAAAAAATAAATACTCTGACATATCTTGAAACCGCTAGAGTTGCAACTAACGATTATTTTCATTGTGGATTTACTTGTGGATTATTTTCTGTCACTTAAATAGAATGGCCGAAAAGCATTGGGCTTGTTGTGGGAATTCCCAGAGAATTTTTAGCTGTAGGGTGTTTGCACTAACCTTTCTTTTGTGTCTGAAGTGGCTTTCATCAATAACCACAAACTCGTTCTTCCTTCCCAGCCTCTGTCCTTTTCTTCTTTTTCTTCTCTCCATTGCCTCAACACAGACATCTCGCAGTTGTTTTGCCATCTTTGACAGTGTAGTTGTGCTTGCAGCAATGTCATCTGTCATCATGTCGATTTGTCTTAATCATAGGCCTTGTGCAAACCTGGAAATACACAACATTAATGGTGGCCTTATGCAAGCCAATACTTCAGTAATTACACCTGGCAGAGCATTCTTTTGGGCATGAGAGTGATTGAAGAAATATATATATATATAATGGGAGTAATACTAGTAAAAATTAGACATATTGTCCATCCACTGCCTAAAAAAACAACTAACATGTGCTTCGCCATTTTACATTAATGGGACCCAGAAGGTGTGTTAAATGTATTCAATGAATATGAACAGTGCCAGTATCTTTTGGGTGCAACAATTCGCTGTGATTGTCAAGGAGATTTCACTTGCCTTTAGAATATTGCATCAGTAAAATTATTGATATTGACTTTCTGTATACTGTAGCCCACCACTGGTTTTAGTGTAATAGATTATCTAAATTATAGGCACTTTGATTATTTCTATTCATGTAGGTGTATAGCATGTTATTCTTGAACTTAAGATTGATTTCCATACCTGTACACAAATCGCATCCAGTTGAAAAGGGACATCTTGGATTGGCTAAATATTGACTGGTGTCGGATGGATTTTCTGACAATGGCTCTGTGTTTGGCCCTCTGTTGACATACCCTATGGAACACGCCACAACTTGAGATCCAATGGAATTCAAAGATATACCATAATTGTTATAATCTCTGTTTAAATAGTTTTGCTTCAATGCAAGACCATTTTTACAATAAACTGTTAATTTACAGCACTACTAATAATTAGTAAACATTATTTATTATAATTTCATTGTTTGTTAACAGTAAAAAGACTGTTTGCTAACAGTTAAATGACAATTAATTAAAGATTAATTAACTATCAATTTACCATCTATTAATGATGGTTATTATAAAGTGTTACCGAGAGCTGAACTTGTAACCTTGACATCCTCGCATTCATCCATCAGCTGAGGCCGGAGATCAAAAACCTGAGGTATTAAAGAAGCCTCTTCCCCTTTTCCTCAAAAAGCATCGAGAGAGAGGGGGAACGTTCATCTCTGTGTGTGTGTGTGTGTGTGTGTGTGTGTGTGTGTGTGTGTGTGTGTGTGTGTGTGTGTGTGTGTGTGTGTGTGTGTGTGTGTGTGTGTGTGTGTGTGTGTGTGTGTGTGTGTGTGTGTGTGTGTGTGTGTGTGTGTGTTTGTGTGTCTGTGAGAGTGTGTGTCTAGCCTACCCACTGAGCTGTCGGGAAGTGGCAGCTGAGATGCTGGCCGGCGGACGATTATGTCACCTTGAAAGAGCATTTGGCAAGGTGCCCAACTCCAATCCGTCACTTCCTATAAACAGAGGAGCGGGGCAGGGGCAGCGTAGCGGGGAATAACCACCCACTATGCAGGGGTGTGATTAGTATAGATTTGCCCCGGACGAAAGGAAGAATACAATATTTAGGTCTGTACACCCCCTACCACAATTAGCCCTAGGACCTACATCAGTATGTATGTTGTCACTTAAATGGCACCTGATTAATGTGGGGAAGTACAGGTATATAGGATGGGCTTCTGGACTTCTTTCTCCAACACCGTGGCTAATGATAATGATAATACACTTTATTTATATATATATATATATATATATATATATATATATATATATATATATATATATATATATACACACACAGACATAAATTACATGGCAAGCAAAGGAGGGATGATTACCCCAACACCCCCCTTCCGCTATACGTTGCTAGTTAGGTGGGACGCCCCTACGCCAAGGCAGCTTAAATCTCTTGAAAATGTTATAAATTAAGCCTGCTCCAGTTAAATAAGACCAGTTTCACCGCCTCTATTCAAGGAAATTACTAAAAGAAAAGAGTAAATAATATGAAATAAATTAACATTCAATGTGTACCCCGCCAAATATTATTGCTGGTTGCTACACAGACTTTACTTTAAATGAGGACTCAACTGTACCCCAGCCCTCTTGATCACTCGGCCCTCACTTCAAACTCACAACCCTGACAATTAGCTTCAGCGTAGACCCTCCTCCAAAGCACGCTGAAGGAGAGTCAGGCTACTCCACCCAGCATTCTGGGATGGGAGAAAAACGTGCTCTGTTTTATTGGCATTTCTTTAAACCAATCACAATCGTCTTTTCGGATTTTCCGGCGGCAACAGAGCAATCCCGGAAGTGGAACGTCAAGGATATAGACTAGCTTCAGCATAACCCTCCTCGCCTTCTCTTCTTCTCTGCACTGTCCTTTCGACCTGCCTCCCTCACTCCAGACCCTAAATCTTAACTTCTGTCACAGTGTGCTGAGGACACATGTGACACTCTACCCAGTTTTCCTACTAAACTGTTATTATATTATATATTATAATAAATAAATAAATATTAATATATATTTAATGTAATCAAGTGCAATACACCCCCTGTAGTTCATGGTGAAAACAGCTAAGGATATATGTATATTAGCACACAGTCTATATCCTGGACGTTCCATTTCTGAGATTGCTCCATTGCCGACAGAAATTCCGCCGGATTTCACTCATTTAGGCTGAATATCCGTTGCCTTATAAGGCATATAACGGCTTCCTTTGTGTTGGTATTTTAAACTCACTTGTTTGGTCCGCTTTTGGTGCACACCCGGGTGCGATTGCCGCGTTCACACCTGCCCAAACGCCTGCCTTAAGGGAAGTGGTCAGGTTTCAAAGTCTGGTTTTGATGCCAAAGACTGTACCATTAGAAGTATGTGCATGTCACCTACTACATAGTCTATATTCACGACGTTCCACTTCCGGGATTGCTCCCAATGTCCTTCTTTTCGGCCGGATGTCCGTCCCCTTCCTCTTTCTTTGTGTTGGCGTTCTAACCTCTGGTGGATTTGTGAGGACTATGGTTAACTTCTCCTCAGATCTCTGCAGGGTAAATCCAGACAGCTAGCTAGACTATCTGTCCAATCTGAGTTTTCTGTTGCACGACTAAAACTACTTTTGAACGTACACATGTTCCACCAAAACAAGTTCCTTCCTGAGGCTATTTAGCAGAGGCACCGGGGCTCCGTCCGGAGCTTAGCACCGCCCAAGACGATTGTGATTGGTTTAAAGAAATGCCAATAAACCAGAGCAAGTTTTTCTCCCATCCTGGAATGCTGTGTGGACTAGCCAGACCCTCCTGTGCAGCGTTGTAGAGGAACGTCTGGCAAAGCGAGACTAATTAGCACATGGACAACAGGGTGGTATGTACAATGTCATCTCAGAGGACATTGTACATACCAGGGGTAATTCTGGTTTATTACAAATTAGGTCTTACTCACAGTTTTGTCCATCATTTCTATCAGTTCTGATAACAAAAGAAATGAAGTCCGACATGTCAGGGAGCGGTCAGACGATCCAATGTGAACAAGTCAACAGTTTATCCAGATTAGTATTAAACCATTTTATTTGGAGGTCAAACTGACAGTGAGCACGCCTGAAATGTTAATCCCTCGTTGCGGTGCTTTGTGCACAGTCAGTACAGTAGGTCACAGTCGAAGCAGGAAGTGTTTTTTTTGTTTTAGCTGTGATGGTTTATAACAGACAGTTGCCTTTTGTGTTCTTTTCGTAATCACTTTGACTAAATTGTTAGTTTGTTTCCAACATGATCCTCTGACTGCTCGTGTGTCTTGACCCATCTGTCTTGAGTTTATATTTTTCCCAAAGTCAAGAATAAATGTTCATGAATATGACATACAGTGGTGGAAGAAGTATTCAGATCCTTTACTTAAGTAAAAGTACTAATTCCACACAAAAATACTCTGTTACGAGTAAAAGTCCTGAATTAAAAATGTTACTTAGGTAAAAGTGTGTAAGTATCATCAGGAAAATGAAGTTAAAGTATTAAAAGTAAAGAACTCTCCTCCCATTTTAGAGTAATAAAGTAAAAATAAGTAGTGTAAAAGATCCAGTTCCACAAGGAACAGTTGTGTGTTTAATGGTCTGATCATCTCAGCTGGACTTGTAGCCGTTATATTGTTGGCTAGTTTACTTTAGAATCAAACATCAGATTTTATAAACTACATGTGTTTTGTGTGCAGAAGTCTTAATGTGTAAAGTAACTAGTAACTAAAGTAACTAGTAACTAAAGCTGTAACAGATGAATGTAGTGGAGTAACAAGTACAATATTTCTCTCTGAAATGTAGCGGAGTAGAAGTAGAAAGTGGCATGAAAAGAAAAGACTCAAGTGAAGTACAACTACCTCAACATTTGGACTTAGGTACAGTTCTGAAGTAAATGTACTTAGTTACATTCCACCACTGATGACATATATGCTGTATGTATTTTATCTGCTGAAACATGTTGCATACTTGGTATGAAAAATATATGGTATTTGCATTACATAAGAAGCCATTATTCACTTATGGTCAGACCTACATACATCAGTTGTGATACATGATCCTTTATTAAGGATCCTTTTCAAACTGACCAGTTTATTTAATGCCCATCTGACGGTCATGAACTAGCAAAAGTATAGCCCCAGCAGAGGTTTTCACATTTCTTACAATTTGTGTTTATAATTTCCTGATTGCAGTGGTAGACCAGTTTTCTGATAAGATCACTCTGATCTATGATCTATGTTGTTGCTCCTGTGTTTTTTTGGGGGGGAGGACAGTCTCGTTAGGATACATTCATTGTTGGTTTAGCTCTATCCATGGTATTTGTTGACAAGAAGAAACAAATGGAATTTCACCAGACCTATAGTTCAAGCTACAGATACAAAAACAAGAAAAACGTATTAAGTTTAATATGTAGCCTTGCAATCTCTCTCTCTCTCTCTCTCTCTCTGTCTCTCTGTCTCTCTCCCTGTCTCCCTCGTCCCTGTAAGCAGGCCAAATGGTTGGGGGCAGCCAGTTTTTACGAGGCTGTCCAGTCATGCGCTGCTTGAATTCCTTGCCTGACCACACACACACACACACACACACACACACACACACACACACACACAGACACAGACACAACGTAAACACACAGACACACACACGCAGACATACACACAGTCATGGCAGCGAGTATTGAACCTTTTCTCTTGCAGACCGATGTGATTCAGAATCAGAGCATGTGAGCGGAGTGCAGCGGGAGCGAGCGGGGAGCGCGAGCCGGCGGGTCTTAGACACAGCAGCATTTTTAAAAGGACGGAGCGTCGCTCTATTTCCCGCTCCAATTTCCCGCTCCAATTTCGCTCCGCTTGTCTAATGTTAGCTTCCCGGTGGAGGCTAGCCTGGAACAGATCGGGCAGTGGCGTAAATCCTCGTACAACAGCGCATGTGCGAACATCTTGCGCATGCGCAGAACGGATCGTGCAGGCGGCACGGATCGGGTACTGACACCGCTCACACCACGAGTCTGAAGCATGCTCAGTCAAGCCTGACCCAGAATCCATCTGTCTTGCACTGTCATCAACAGACTATTTTCATTCAAAACTCAGCTCAATAATGGAGTTCAAAAAGTACTTCAAAAAAGAAAACATATACAGGTGTACTATTAAAAAAACTAACAGTGATAATGTTGTACAAGAAAACGTGATATACATGTAGATTTTTTCCTTTTTTGGAGGGAGCGGGGGGGGGGCGATTTGAGTGGAGCGCGAATCAAACTGCGTTGAGCGCTGAGCGATAATGAGCGGAGCGGCCTGATGGAGCTTTGCGCGGGGGAGCGGAGGGGTGAACGGTTCCGTGAGCGATGAGCTGAGAATCTCACCGCTCCACTCCGCTCATATGCTCTGATCAGAATGAGAAAAGCTTTATTGCCAAGTACGTTTTTCACACATACAAGGAATTTGTTTTGGTGTTGTACAGTGAGGAAAATAAGTATTTGAACACCCTGCTATTTTGCAGGTTCTCCGACTTGGAAATCATGGAGGGGTCTGAAATTGTCATCGTAGGTGCATGTCCACTGTGAGAGACATAATCTAAAAACAAAAATCCAGAAATCACAATGTATCATTTTTTTATTATTTATTTGTATGATACAGCTGCAAATAAGTATTTCAACACCTGAGAAAATCAATGTTAATATTTGGTACAGTAGCCTTTGTTTGCAATTACAGAGGTCAAACGTTTCCTGTAGTTTTTCACCAGGTTTGCACACACTGCAGGAGGGAGTTTGGCCCACTCCTCCACACAGATCTTCTCTAGATCAGTCAGGTTTCTGGGCTGTCGTTGAGAAACACGGAGTTTGAGCTCCCTCCAAAGATTCTCTATTGGGTTTAGGTCTGGAGACTGGCTAGGCCACGCCAGAACCTTGATATGCTTCTTACAGAGCCACTCCTTGGTTATCCTGGCTGTGTGCTTCGGGTCATTGTCATGTTGGAAGACCCAGCCTCGACCCATCTTCAATGCTCTAACTGAGGGAAGGAGGTTGTTCCCCAAAATCTCGCAATACATGGCCCTGGTCATCCTCTCCTTAATACAGTGCAGTCGCCCTGTCCCATGTGCAGAAAAACACCCCCAAAGCATGATGCTACCACCCCCATGCTTCACAGTAGGGATGGTGTTCTTGGGATGGTACTCATCATTCTTCTTCCTCCAAACACGGTTAGTGGAATTATGACCAAAAGTTCTATTTTGGTCTCATCTGACCACATGACTTTCTCCCATGACTCCTCTGGATCATCCAAATGGTCATTGGCAAACTTAAGACAGGCCTTGACATGTGCTGGTTTAAGCAGGGGAACCTTCCGTGCCATGCATGATTTCAAACCATGACGTCTTAGTGTATTACCAACAGTAACCTTGGAAACGGTGGTCCCAGCTCTTTTCAGGTCATTGACCAGCTCCTCCCGTGTAGTCCTGGGCTGATTTCTCACCTTTCTTAGGATCATTGAGACCCCACGAGGTGAGATCATGCATGGAGCCCCAGTCCGAGGGAGATTGACAGTCATGTTTAGCTTCTTCCATTTTCTAATGATTGCTCCAACAGTGGACCTTTTTTCACCAAGCTGCTTGGCAATTTCCCCGTAGCCCTTTCCAGCCTTGTGGAGGTGTACAATTCTGTCTCTAGTGTCTTTGGACAGCTCTTTGGTCTTGGCCATGTTAGTAGTTGGATTCTTACTGATTGTATGGGGTGGACAGGTGTCTTTATGCAGCTAACGACCTCAAACAGGTGCATCTAATTTAGGATAATAAATGGAGTGGAGGTGGACATTTTAAAGGCAGACTAACAGGTCTTTGAGGGTCAGAATTCTAGCTGATAGACAGGTGTTCAAATACTTATTTGCAGCTGTATCATACAAATAAATAATTAAAAAAAGATACATTGTGATTTCTGGATTTTTGTTTTTAGATTATGTCTCTCACAGTGGACATGCACCTACGATGACAATTTCAGACCCCTCCATGATTTCCAAGTGGGAGAACTTGCAAAATAGCAGGGTGTTCAAATACTTATTTTCCTCACTGTAGGTGCATGTCACACATTCTCTAAAATAAGTTAAACAAACGGGTTAAACAGAACAAACAATATAGTATAAATATATATATATATATATATATATATATATATATATATATAAACACACACAGAATGTATTAAAAATAAGAGTAAGAATTAAGATAAAAAGAGCAGATTAAGTACAGACATTCACTAATACATTCATTAATACTTATACGGCTAACCCCGATCCAGAGGCTCAGGATGATTAAATGCTACAGTCCAAAGACACTAACATGCTTTGCCTCAGCTTCCTACGGTTGCACACTAACACACACAAAACCCATTTAAATCCGTGTTTTCTTCTCTGATCCCATCAGCATCTCAATCGGAACACACACACACACACACACACGCACACATATTTCTCAAGGACAGGCAGACCAGCCAAGCGAAAGGCAAACAGTAAAAGTGCAATTTAGTTCTTCTGCTGTGAGTGACATGGTGGCCTGTATGAAGCTTCTGCTGTCCAATAGGTGACACTGATTGCTTTTGTTCTCTGAGCATGGTAGAACAGCAGAGGAGAAGCCTTCCCTTGTCACTGTTACATCCCACATTATCAGTTTTCCATTCCTCAGAGTGCTTAGTTGTCCCATCTACATGGCAGGGCATTACTCAATAAATCACAATGACTATAAAATTAAAAACAACTTAGATGGGAACATAATATTTTCACCATGTCTGCATGGAAAGCAACAGACAGTCCCTGTTTCTTCAAATATATGGGACTATTATCAATTAATTATCAATTAATTGCTAACATTAGCTAGGGTATTAAGGCGTACGGCTGGTAATTGTTGATTTTGTTTAGGTATGCCAAATTGTAATAATTTAAGTGATTATTAGTCTGACAATTTATTTTTATTACTATTTCAATTGTCAGTTCTTGGCACTTGACCCTAAACACGTTCATAACAACAAAAATGAAGGAAGGAAGAAAGTTAGAAAAAATTTTTTTCTAGAGATGCACCGATTACAACTTTCTAGGCCGATTCCGATTTTCTTTGAGTTAGGCCAGCCGATACCGATTTTAGCCGATTCTGATTTCATTTTTTCTAACCACACAAATATTTATTTTCTATCTTTTCTTAGAAAGATAGAAAATAAATAGAAAATGTTACATTTTGCATAGAACATAGAACATTTTTTTTAATAGATAATTGATTGCTATAAAATACAACTATATAAAATACACCTGGTGTGGGAAATAATACACATAGCAACTGCAATGTTATGGAAGAACCATTTCTTTATTTTCACATCCAATGTCCAACTAAAAAAACTTAGCAAACTAAACTTCTTTGTGTATGAAAACAGAGAAAACAGGTAATGGCAATAAAATAATATATAAATAACAAATGAAAATTAAATAAATATAGCCTTAATGCAGTATAAAGATATTTCTCAAAACACACACACAGGCCTGTTTGAACGTCAACAGTAACATTACCTGAAAAAAGTGTGTAGTTCCTTTTTTAGCAAGTTTGCTTTATGTGTCATTGTGCATAAATATGAACAATACCGACCGTTGCTGTCAACAGGCTTATCTGCTAACGTTAACTACCGCCGGTTACCTTGGGAACAATCCAGCAAATAGATGGTACCCTAGAGTGCCGTTACCTGAAACAGATGGTTTAACGTCATCGCTCATTTCACACACAGTTTAACAACAAAACTAAACTCTTTAAAGATTACTACGTTTTTAATGTTGGTTTTGATCGGTATGCATCCACACCATGGATGTATTAAGAGAACTGGACACGGTGTTCGGCGGGAAGCCCCGTACGTTCCAATGAGAGTGCTCAAAAGCGCATAAAGCAAACATGGAGCTCGGCTCTTCCACATTGTTGGCCCATGACTTCACGATGGAAACGCGCACTAGAAACAATTTGTTTGTGTTGTCTTAGCAACCGGTAGCAACATGCTCGCTCATGAGCTTCTCTCTCGTGTCTCTTACAAGTGGCAAACTCATGAACTCGCCGTTTTCATTGTCTGAAATATTCACTAACGTTAAACACTGTGTTTTCGTTGTTCCCGATCGTTTACATGCTTAGCTAAATAAATGATAGATGTATTTAGCTAGACAACCAAGGAGATTTAATAATTATGTCGTGCTACTAGCTGGCTAGCTAGCTACTAACTAGCGCTAGCAGTTAGCCTGCAGTTTGGTGAACAGAGCTCATCCATGGCTTCATCCTTCATCCACATTACAAGCTTTACAGCATATAGCCCTCGGATGTATCATAAGAGAGAACCAAGGCGATGTAATCACTATGTCTGTAGTAACGTTATGTAGGCATATAGCTAGCTATGTATAGATCTTAATACAGCCATGCTAGCTACCCCTAGATGTTAGCTAGCCGATAGCCCTGCCAGTTTGGGAAACGCTAATGACGTTACATCCACATAACAGGCTTTACAGCATACATACATCCCTCAGATGTATCATAACTTCACAAGATAATACCATGGACATATTAATAGAACACATGGTGAATTACAACCATTAGCTATACCCATTATTACAACTAGCTACATGAGCTCGGGAGAACAGTCATGTGAGCGGGCGGGCGCAGTCCCGTGGGTCTGCTCCCGTCCATTATGCGCGTTCATCATGCCAAATTTAATAATTCTGGATTTACTTCTAGTGAATGTTAAAAATGTTAAAAACGTGACGTTTTAAACAAGGACCCTTTCAGTGTTCGGGCTGGTAAGTTGATATACCCCGAAACAAATTATCCGCTGAAATATAGACGTTTCTTTCGCCATGCAAAGTCTATGTGAAAAGTCTTTCTGGGCCATGGAGTGCAGTACCACCCCTATCCGCTAAGCCCATGGTGGCTTTTAGACATGGCGCTCTTCCTGGGGGCTTGATCCACACTAACCTGGAAAGCGTTTTAAACAGTAACGTTAATAAGGCCATAGACTGTATATAGAACAGCGTGTCGGAGGAATACAGCGTCTCTTTTTTTGTTTGTTTTTTGTTTACAGTGTCTCCTACAGCGGCCAGCGGGGCGTCAGAGGTAGAGGGACCACAGCGTTTGCTAACGTTAGCTTCTTGTCTCATCTGGGGTCTGATAAACAGGAAATTCATCAAAGTCAGTGTGCCCATCGCTATTTTCCGATAAACTGTAGCTGTCATATTTCACGGGACCTGCGTGAGTGCGATTTTCATGTTGCAGTTTTTCAGCCTCAGAGGGGAGAGAGAGAGCGGCTGACTGTTCGAGCCGTGTATAATTATGACTGTATGAAAGTTCATAAACAGCTGATTGAGTGGCAGTGCGCCGCTGCTACATGCATAGAGCGGAAACCTTGCATGTGCATGTGTGGTGTTGTTGTTGTTGCGCGATGTAAATCATGCGGTGCCCGAGTGCATTTGACCGGCATAAAATCGGCATTATGTCAGACTGACCGGTAGGTCGCCGGTCATGGCCGATGGCGTGAAAATCGGCCAATTCCGGTCACCGGCCGGTCAATCGGTGCATCTCTAGTTTTATCATAATTAAGAGGCATGGTTTACTCCATAGGCTGTGTATTGCATTATCTTGGTCACATAACAGTGATATATAACCAAAAGATGTATACTGCAATTCCTTCCAAACTTTAGTGTGTTTAAAAAAGTAGTGACTACATTTTTATTTTACAATTATGTCTGAGACAATTTCTTGCACCGCAAAATTTTGAATTGTTTCAGCTCTGGCCATTATGCCATTGCTGTTTGAGAGACACAAGTTTATTCTTTCAAAAATTTAAATGTCTGAAAATATACATTCATATGAATCCAACATATTAATAACAAAGAATAATTGGCCTATTTGTGAAAGAAACAAAACATGTAATTTACACGTTGAAGATACATTTGGGCTGCTATAGGTAAGGTAGCCACTATTGTAGCCATACAGTTAAGCTTAGGTTTTCACTGTTCCACAGATAAATGATGTATAAATACATTTATATCCACCCGACCCAGTTTAGTGCAACTCAATTTTATACAGTATATATAGTAGGGGGTCCCTACTCCATTTCTCTTTCAGCTAAAGGGCCCTTGGCCTAAAAAACATTGAAGACCCCTGTTCTTCAGCATCACACAAGCGGTCAGGGTGGCCAACACTGCCCCCATGAGGGCACAACCCGCAACTGCAACTCTGCTGATGATGCTGATGTTACATTACATAGTTTTATGATGTGTAAGATGCTGCTGTATGTCTTCACAGGAGATCAATACTGTCAGTAAAAAGAAAGCACCCCCCCCCCCCATTCCATTCCATTATATCCGTCTCTCTCTGTCTCCAAGGTGATTTGTCACCACAGATACATCCTCCATGGCAACAGCTGTTGGCGAGGCAGCCGAGGGTGACGCTTATGATGAGGTGTGACAGCAGAGTGTATTTTTAGCTCATCAGCCAGGTAGCCACAAACTGAGTTCAGACACTTCAGAGGAAACTCAAAGCCTCCTTTGTGAAAACCTCATTAGTATGGAATGAGGCTGCTGATAGGGGATCTCCACAAAGCATAGGATAGCATTACATTAAATGCAGGGCTGTTGTACTTCGCGACTCAAGACGTTTTTCTGTTGTCTCGGACTTGTCGTGGACTCGTTGGTATTTGGACTCGGACTTGTCTCGGACTCGCCCATTGGACTCGCCAAATATTGTAGTTGGCCTCGACCCCGTCCAGCGCTGTATGCTTTTGTTCTAAAGTTACTTCCTCCTTCAAAACAAACCCATTGATTAGGCGCGCTTGTTCAGAAAACAGGTATTAGTTTAATCCAAAATCCATCTAGAACAGGCATTGACATTGGTCACCTGGTATACGCCTGGCTGCATCATATACCTCAATCATCAGGTATCAATCATTTTCATGATTTTTTTTTTCTGTCTCGCCGTGACTGTCTTATACATTTGGACTCAGTCTTGACTTGGTCTCGACAAGTCCTGGTCTTGTCTTGGACTCGACACAGGTGGACTTGAGTACAGCCCTAATTAAATGTAAAGTCTTCACGTATATGAATATACGTAAGCTGGTGTTGGTCATGTGTTCAGTCAGTCTACATCAGTGGTTCTTAAACTTTTTTTCAATAACGTACCCCCTTTGAAATATGTTTTCATCTAAGTACCCCTGACCAGCACAAAACATTTTTGGTAGAAATAAAGTGGCACAACACAGCAAAAGAATACTGTAACTGGAAAATACTTAAATGCTACATTTCAAATGGTCAGAATCAATAAATTCATTCTTTATTATACAGTAGTGTATAATTATTTTATAATTGTACTGTATGTACTGTATGTCTGTCTGTCTCTCTCTGTGTGTGTGTGTGTGTGTGTGTGTGTGTGTGTGTGTGTGTGTGTGTGTGTGTGTGTGTATGTATGTATGTGTGTATGGCATTGAACCCCTACCTGCTTATTTATTGATTGATTTGCTCTGGTGAAGTAAATCAACTGGTTAAGTGCCCACAGTTTCAAGCTTAATAAAAAAACATTTGTAAAACAGTTGATCACACTATCTGATGTCTCTGTCTCTCCTCTGTCCTCCCCTTCCCTTCCTGTCTCAGCGGTGGTTGTTCCTGACGAGGCGTCAGAGAAGGCGGGGCTTGGAGACGAGCTGGGCAGCGAAGAGGATCTGCTGTATGAAGAGTTTCGCAGTTCTGGACATCGTTTTGGACACCCAGGAGGAGGCGGAGGAGAGCAGCTAGCCATCAATGAGGTAGGCAATTTGGAGACGTATTCTCCACCACCCAAGGATGGATTTTATCAGGGTTATGGTTAGAAATGCCATAATTGGCCCAGAAGAAGTGGGTTCAGGTTGAAGATTGAAGCAACAATATGTAGATTTTTTGTTATGTGATTGTGTTATCTTTTCAAACTATTCGGATGGCATGGATAGACCCTATCGTGGCTTCCGGTTACAGCATTCTCACTTAAAACTGGACCAATTTCAACGTTTTTAGAGCATACTCACACATGCCTCAGTTGCCTTGAACCGTCCCCGATCGTGTCCCCGCTCCCCCACTGGCCTGCACTCACACTGCAATAAAACATTCAGGACTAGAGCACGCTTACGTCATTACATTACATTACACAATTCCCGTTCATTTATAAGGTAAGAACCAGACCCGGGCATGTTTAGCAATCACACAGATGCGTTCCATGCCTAAGTCCAACCGAACCGGGCATAGTTTAGCGGGCCAGGGCACAGTTTAGCCCCAACCATACCATTCCAACATCCTCCCGCCCGATGAACTGTTGTTCATCACTATTCAGCCTATCACTTAATTAATCTCCAAGGGTAAATCAACTGAACAGGTCTCTTTAACAAATTTCCTGTAGCAGTACGAACAGTGCAGGAACGAACAAGTCCATCTCTTCCTGGAAATAGCTCTGTTATCCTGCCCATTTTCCAGGTCTGCCTGGAAGTGTTATCCTCTCCGATCAAGATGACATCTCCCACTTTTAGCACAGTGGGTGTGGGTATGTCACACTTGTGAGCTGATTTCAAGTCCAGCAAGTAGTCCTTTCGCCAGCTGTTCCAAAAGCTGGTTATTAGTCTCTGTCAGTATCTCCATCTCCTACACGTCCTCTTGACTCACATTGGTTGCTTGAGATGGAGGAAACATAGTCTTTGGTGGTAAGGAAGTCAGTCTTTTCCCAACCAGAAAATGAGAAGGTGTGAGTGGCTGGGGCTCTGATGCATCACTGCCCACATAAGAGAGAGGCCTGGAGTTCAGCACAGCCTCCACCTCTGCAAGCATGGTTGTCAATTCCTCAAAGTTTAGTGAAGCCCTCCCCAGGACCCTCTTTAGACATGTTTTTACAGATCCTACAAGCCTTTCCCAGAAGCCGCCCCACCAAGCAGCTCACTCGGCAATATACTTCCAGGTGATCCCTTGTCAGTAAACAGCTCAGTAAGCTCTGATTCCTTAAATGACCTCCATAGCTGTTTCAGGTCTTGTTCTGCTCTCTTGAATGTCTTAGCATTGTCTGAGTAAATAGCTTTACACAGTCCTCGTCTTGCAATAAATCTCTTTAAAGCTAAGAGAAAACTTTTAGTAGTCTGATCTGAAACTAACTGTAGATGCACTGCTCTAGTCACAGCACAAGTAAAAAGTGCAATGTATGCCTTCTTAGGCTGACCACTCGATCTGACGTACAAGGGTCCTGCAACATCTACCCCAGTAACTTCAAATGGTGGGGACCCTGTGACTCTATCTCTGGGTAATGGAGCTGTAACTTGCTGGGCTGGTCTCACCTTTAGTTTCCTGCAAATGTTAGAATGTAACACTACGTGCTTGACTAGCTGTCTACCCCTTAAATCCCAGAATCTCTCCCTCATTTGCACTAGAGTATCTCTGACACCAGAATGCATCACTCTCTCATGACAGGACTGAACTAGTAACTCTGAGTATCTGTGCTTTGTAGGCAGTATCCATGGGTGTTTTTCCCTGTAACTAATATCAGAGTGCTGCAATCTGCCTCCTACACAAATGAGACCATTCTCATCTAAAAATGGTTTCAGGTCTTTGATTTTTGAATCTCTTCTGAGATTTTGTCCCTCCTTTAGCTGACATATTTCCTGGCTAAAACTATGCCCTTGTGTCATCTTCACCCAATACACATCTGCTGCAGTAAGCTCCTCCGAAGTGAGTTCTCCCTGAATCTTTTGACTAGAACGTGCATTAGCTAAGAACCCTTTCACCCATGCAATTATTCTTAACACTGTTTTTAACCTGCTGTACTTCTCTAGGTCTAATAAGAGTTGTCTGGGACATCCTCACAGATGCCCTGCTGCAGATAATCCTGTATGACATCATTGTACCTTGTGTACAGGGTTGCGTCCGTTCTTAGTTTTTTCTTGAAGCCTTCAAACCACCTCTTCGCCACTGTAAAGTTATCTGGGAGATCTGGTTTGTCTGGTCGCCAGGGCAACTCAACTTGATAACGGCCATCCTTGTATGTTAATGCAGTTCAAAGCTCTGAAGAGCCGCTGTTTCTTCTGTGTTCATGTTTTTTTCACTGACGACACCCAGTGACTCCACCTCCCAAAAGGCATTTAGTTGTTTTGAGATCTGAGCATCCTCCTGCAGGCTGATGTGCATACAAGTGGTGTCGGTTACACTGGATGCTGATACTGGTCCTTGCAAGGCCCATCCAAAGCTGCTTTCCATGGCCACTAGTGACTTTGTTATCCTCTGGACCTTGCCTGTCACTACCTTCCAGTAACAGTCTGCTCCTATTAACACTTCAGTTCTGGATCATTTGTGCCATCTTGTGGAAAATCAGCAAGTTTCAGACCCCTTTTCTTTAATTCCCTTTAAAGGGAATTTTTTTGGTGCCGGGTTTCGGCACCAAAATGTAGTGGAATGGCTTCGAATGACAACTGAAAACGCTTGTCTTTTACTGTGAACATTTATTGTTCACTATACTGCAGTTTTACAAACAAGAAAGAACAACTTAGGCCTGGCGGACACGCTTTTCATCTAGCATCTCACGTGCATCTCTAAAACTAGCAAGAGTACACAACAGACAACTTCCATGTAGGCCACTTCAAAATAAAAGCACTTCCTGTGACGGTCTGCAGTAAAACTAAAATACTGTTAAACAAATAAGGTTGTGTACCTTTTCACATATCAGCTGTATCAATCAAGTATTGTAAATAATGTAAATAGTAAGTTTTAATCACACTACAATTTATCATTTCCTTTAGACTGTTTTAAACTAAACAAAATGAATTTCTTATTCAAGTGCTTTAACAAACATTTCATAACACCCATTGCCTTTTGGCTAAGAGGGGTGGCAAAAACAAGCGCTGAGGTTGCTGGGTTATTTGGTTGTCATGGATACCTCTTCTGGATTCTGCTGATGCACAAGCACATCAAAATGTGATTTACCGAGTTGATACAGGCACTTTTACAGCACCTTTGTGAGGCTGCATAATTCCAAGTCACACAGTGTAACACTTGATCTCTGCATATATTTATACTGTGGGAAGAAGGGCATCATTTAACTACTATTTTCCGGTTGAGCTTGACATACAGTACATGTTGTAATGTAATATTGATGTTGCTGGCATTGATACATTTTGCCAGACAATATTTCAGGCTTAAGATTAGACAGCCCAGTCTTGATTTTGGAACACATTAAAATGATTTCTTCTTAGCTGTCTGTGGTGTCCTAATCACTGAAGTCAGGTATTCAATCAATTATGCAGAGTTATTGTCCTCTGCTCCTTCTCCCTCTTTCAGCTGCATTTAGTCGACACTCTGTTGGGTTGGTTGATAGTGACAGTCAATCAAAGTGGATATCCTAGCAACCAGCTGCACATCTCCCAGTTTTCTCATCTCCCTGAGAATCACACAGACCAGTGCTTTGCTGCCATCCTGTGGGTCATTAATGTCTGTTATCTCAGATTATAAGAAGTTAAAATATGTATATTTTTGCATGCGTGCGTGCTTGTGTGTGCGTGCATGCGTGCGTGCGTGCATGTGTGCGTGCCTGCATGCATGTGTCTTTTCCGGGTGGACAAAGCTGACAATTTGAATACGCTACCTTGCTTCCTCTGTTAGATTATGATGAGCATTTTTCACTATTTTTTGACATTCTTGTTGTATTGGCTTCATGTAGAAATGCATGACAGAATCATGTGGTAGATTTTTTTATATTAATCCACCTGCATATTGAGGTCAGGTCCGTGGAAAGGTGAAAACACCGGCTCACTGACTTTCCTAAGTCAGTTCCTGCAAGCTAATTAGCGAAAACACAGGTAGGATAATCATGGGGAATGCTACTGCTAATCCTCTATAATAGCTTTACTCTGAGGGTGAGGGGATAGAGGGGCATTAAATGTGCAGTAAGTGATTCTGATCAATGCACACAGAAAACAGAGAGCTAGTGGACCGTGAGGAGATATTCAATTAATTTGACAAAAAGTGTATTAGATTAACATCACTTACTATACCTTTTAAGAGAGACAATGATTTACATACAGTAGTGGCCCTCCCCCTCTGATTGATGAAACTGGTATGCTGCCTGAATATCAGCGGGCCCTAATAAGTACTGCCACTTCTTCTGCATCCTTTTTGCTTTAAAAACCATGTATTTGGATTGCATTTTTTTATTCTAGGAGACACTAGAATTGAACATTGATTAAAGATAATGCAGGAACTTACACCCTTTGATACAACTGCAATATCATGTTTATCTTACCATAAACATGTCTAATTAAAAGGAACTAAACCAACAATGAGCATATTACTTACAAGTATTATGCATGTGTCCAGTACCTCTTATTACTCTGTGCCAAAGAGCGATCTTAATATTGTCACACGCTTGTCCTTTCTTTCACCCATTTTAAAGACTGAATAACATTAATAGCAACAAGCATATATTTATTCAAAGTAACATCCATGCAACAGCAACACCAAAAAATGAAAATAGTCCCCAACAAATGTACTATTTCCTCCTGTTCGAGTAACATTTGATAAAAAACTGCAGTGGCTAGTTGTTTAAAGGTGCTCAAAGCGATGTTGGATGAGGTCACTTCTTGTTGACGTTCGAAGTATTGTCAAACAAAACTGAGGCTAGCTCGCGCCTCCCTCCTCCTCATCCCGTCCCCTCCCCCCTCCCTTCCGTGCTTCCGTGCACTAACCCCCCCCCCCCCCCGTCCCCAAATCCTTCTTGTTGGTTATTGACTGGAACACTGTTTGTTATGTTTGGTGGTGAACGTTGGCCAGTTTGTTTTTGTTGCCGTTTGTGGAGCCTGGGCTGTCTACAGAGACCGTGTTTTTTTTTACAGTGTGTTCAGGGGACAGGCAGCTAGCAGATAGTGAGGAGATGTTCAGGGGACAGGCAGATAGTGAGGAGATGTTTTTTACAGTGTGTTCAGGGGACAGGCAGCTAGCAGATAGTGAGGAGATGTTTTTTACAGTGTGTTCAGGGGACAGGCAGCTAGCGGATAGTGAGGAGATGTTTTTTACAGTGTGTTCAGGGGACAGGCAGCTAGCAGATAGTGAGGAGATGTTTTTTACAGTGTGTTCAGGGGACAGGCAGCTAGCAGATAGTGAGGAGATGTTTGCTGTATGTGACAAAAAATGTTGTAGCCTAAAAAACGTGTGACATCGCTTAGAGCACCTTTAAGGACATTTATGAACCTTTTTATGCCTCCGTGCTGGAGACGGCCGTGGTTGGCGATGGCCGTGGTTGGCAATGGCCATTGCCGACGACAGCCATTGCCGGAGACACTATGTTTTCGGGTTGCCTTTCTGTCTGTCCATCCCGTTCTTGTGGGACGTGATATTGTAGTAAAGCTTTTGAGGGAATTTCTTCAAATTTGGCACAAACTTGGACTCAAGGATGAACTAAAATTGCTTGAGTCTTCACTACATATATTATAAAAGTCTGGACAGACATGATGCAAACTGCAACTTGACTGGTTGGCAAAAGGAAACGACCACAAGGCGGTAATTTGAGTTTAAAAATAAATGGGGTTTTAAAGATTTCATTTTTAGAAGGAAGCTTTGATAACAGTCATGACCATTTGAACGAAGAACGCCGTGCAACCAGTAACCAGTAACATAGCTCAAACACAGTGTTCGTGATTCGACTGCTTATGACTGTTATCCAACATGGCGCCCGCACATAAACATTAACACTACTGTCTTTATAATCTATCTTTATAATAAACTGTCTGTACACTTACAAAGTTCTCAATGCTTCAGTTTGCATGTAGGGACCCTCATTATGCTACCGTTTAAGTGTGGTGCTATTTTGAGCCTTGTTAGTGGTATCAAATAGTGATTTACCCTGTGCCCCGAAAGCTAGCGTTAGCGCTGGAAAGGTCCTTTAATTATGTAAAGAAATGTTCAAGGAGTTCAGATAGAGCCTGTATCAGGGCCATACAGTGGGGCAAAAAAGTATTTAGTCATCCACCAATTGTGCAAGTTCTCCCACTTAAAAAGATGAGAGAGGCCTGTAATTTTCATCATAGGTACAATAAATAAAATCCAGAAAATCACATTGTAGGATTTTTAATGAATTTATTGGTAAATTCCTCGGTAAAATAAGTATTTGGTCACCTACAAACAAGCAAGATTTCTGGCTCTCACAGACTTGTAACTTCTTCTTTAAGAGGCTCCTCTGTTCTCCACTCGTTACCTGTATTAATGGCACCTGTTTGAACTTGTTATCAGTATAAAAGACACCTGTCCACAACTTCAAACAGTCACACTCCAAACTCCACTATGGCCAAGACCAAAGAGCTGTCAAAGGACACCAGAAACAAAATTGTAGACCTGCACCAGGCTGGGAAGACTGAATCTGCAATAGGTAAGCAGCTTGGTGTGAAGAAATCAACTGTGGGAGCAATTATAAGAAAATGGAAGACATACAAGACCACTGATAATCTCCCTCAATCCGGGGCTCCACTCAAGATCTCACCCTGTGGGGTCAAAATGATCACAAGAACGGTGAGCAAAAATCCCAGAATCACACGGGGGGACCTAGTGAATGACCTGCAGAGAGCTGGGACCAAAGTAACAAAGGCTACCATCAGTAACACACTACGCCGCCAGGGACTCAAATCCTGCAGTGCCAGACGTGTCCCCCCTGCTTAAGCCAGTACATGTCCAGGCCCGTCTGAGGTTTTCTAGAGAGCTTTTGGATGATCCAGAAGAGGATTGGGACAATGTCATATGGTCAGATGAAACCAAAATAGAACTTTTTGGTAAAAACCCAACTCGTCGTATTTGGAGGAGAAAGAATTCTGAGTTGCATCCAAAGAACACCATACTTACTAGCATGGGGGTGGAAACATCATGCTTTGGGGCTGTTTTTCTGCAAACGGACCAGTACGACTGATCCGTGTAAAGGAAAGGATGAATGGGGCCATGTATCATGAGATTTTGAGTGAAAACCTCCTTCCATCAGCAAGGGCATTGAAGATGAAACGTGGCTGGGTCTTTCAGCATGACAATGATCCCAAACACACCGCCCGGGCAACGAAGCAGTGGCTTCGTAAGAAGCATTTCAAGGTCCTGGAGTGGCCTAGCCAGTCTCCAGATCTCAACCCCATAGAAAATCTTTGGAGGGAGTTGAAAGTTCGTGTTGCCCAGCGACAGCCCCAAAACATCACTGCTCTAGAGGAGATCTGCATGGAGGAATGGACCAAAATACCAGCAACAGCGTGTGAAAACCTTGTGAAGACCTCTGTCATTGCCAACAAAGGGTATATAACAAAGTATTGAGATGAACTTTTGTTATTGACCAAATAGTTATTTTCCACAATAATTTACCAATAAATTCATTAAAAATCCTACAATGTGATTTTCTGGATTTCTTTTCTCATTTTGTCTCTCATAGTTGAAGTGTACCTATGATGAAAATTACAGGCCTCTCTCATCTTTTTAAGTGGGAGAACTTGCACAATTAGTGGCTGACTAAATTTTTTTGCCCCACTGTATTTAGTTCAATGTGTTATGTCACTATTTTTTGGTAGCCTACTGTACTTAAATGGCCAGTATGTACTTTATTATCTTTATTCATTGAAGCATCTGTGTTTACAGGCTTGTGGTGATGCGCAATGTGCTATAGGTGCCAAAAAAATCTGTTTGGTACTACCAATTAGTTTTGTCATGGTTCATGTGTGCAATAAACATTACACTTTGTGAGAAAAGAATTGTGGCAGAGAATTGTGATATCAATTCTAAGCAAAAAATCGTGATTCATATTTTTCCCTGAATCGTGCAGGACTATTTGGTTCATTCAAACTGAATGTTGCTTTTGGTTTTGCAGGGAACAGGAGCAACACAGATGGATGACAATAAAGCATCTCTCTTGTATCTTACCTTTGTAATTTTTTTTTCTTTTGTGACTACTATCAAATTCAATCAATCTGCTAAATATCAGTATAAATTAGGGCTGAAACGATTCTTCGAATAACTCGAATAATTCGATTACAAAAAATCCTCGATGCAAAATGACTTGCCTCAAAGCTTGGTTAAATCAATGTTACTAACGTATCGCTGACTGACGGTGTTTCCGCTGCTGTCGCTCACAGACGGCTCAGTCTGCTGCTGGCGACACATGCCAGAGGTAACTAGTGAGGGCTGAGAGAAGAGACAGGCTGGAGGAAACCACAGGAAGGGTCCAAAGTTTGGAATCAGTTCAGACACATGCCAGAGGTAACTAGTGAGGGCTGAGAGAAGAGACAGGCTGGAGGAGACCACAGGAAGGGTCCAAAGGTTGGAATCAGTTCAAACGTAATTAAAACTAAAACTCTGTACAGTGTGCCTACTGCAAAATCAAACTAGCTTAGCACAATAATAGCACGATGTCAGTGCTTTAGCATCTCAACAGAAAACATGGAGTCTAACTAATCATCCATTCCACGAAGAGGACCGACAAAAGTCAATCACTGAGTCGTATGGACGATGAAACTACATCAAACACAACAACTACCAAAATCAAAGACAAGAAAATACGTAGTGGTGACCACGATCTGACGCGCTGACTATCCTTCAGAACAACAGCTGATTGTTGCCTCTCTCTCTCTCTCTCTCTCTCTCTCTCTCTCTCTCTCTCTCTCTCTCTCTCTCTCTCTCTCTCTACGGAGAAACAGCTGATCAACGATCTAATAGCATAAGTGTAACAGAGCTGTGTGACATTATAATCAAATATATAAATGAAAATAGGTTAAGTATAACTAATATTTACATATAGTTCTAGTTTTGGTTGTTTAAAAATGTAAAAAAAAATAAAAAAATTTTTTTTAAAGAAATTAAAATTAAAAAAAATATCCGATTAATCGATCGATTAAGTGCTAGATTAATCGATCGATTAAGTGCTAGATTAATCGATTACAAAAATAATCGATAGCTGCAGCCCTAGTATAAATGCACTCAACCTTAAAAAACTCTCCACGTGTACACACACACACACACACACACACACACACTACGTATTTCCATGGAGATCCGTCCATTATTCTGCATGGCTTCAACCATACCCCTCCCTCTGTCTCTCTCATCCCAAAACCCCACCCCCACTCAGGGGTTGCTATGGCCCTGCCTCAACTACTCTGGTATCCAGGATATGGTGACACACTCTGCATCCTGATAGGCTGCCAGCTATGCAAGGGTGGGCACACAAAAAGAAAGGAAGGGAAGGAAGGGGGAAAAAAAAGAAAAGAGGGCGATAGATGGTAGTTAGATGGATGGCTGAGGCATCACCGCTCCAGGGAGAGCACCGAGCACCATTTTAGCAGGAGCTCTTAACGGAGAGAAAGCGTGGGCAGAAACGGACAGACAGAGGAGGAAAAACTAATGGCCGGTTGGTTTGAGAGGTAGATGCGACTGAGCATATGTAGGCTAGAGTGAGAGAAGAACAGGACGGAGAACAAGGAGACAAAAAGGGATAAAAAGAAAAAGACAAGGAGGCATGAGCACGAACCGGAGAGATGCAGAATATCGTCTTCCGTCTTTTATCCTGACATCCTGACCGAGAAAGAAAGAAAGCAGAGGAACCAAAAGGACAAGAAAGACCAAACTGGTGGACCATAGAAAGCAGAAAGAGAGGGGAGGTGCCTGAGGAGAGAAAGAGGAGAAAGGGAGTAAAGGAGGAAGGGCAGGGGTGGGGGTTCGGGAGGGGGGAGGGCTCCGCATGTAACACACAATTCGCTTCACAGCGCGCCGACTCACACACACACACACACACACACACACACACACACACACACACACACACACACACACACACACACACACACGCTGACACAGCTAGGCACCCAGCCTCCACCGGCAGGCCGGGGCAACGCTGGCCGTCGGCAAAGTGGCAGGAGAAGCAGAGAAGGCGAGCGCCGGAGCTGAGCGGAGGAGGAGCGCAGTGCCCGGGGACGGCGACGGAGACAGTCGGGGAGGAGGACGGGGCGACGCGGTGTGGTGCGGAGGCTCGGCGCTAAGGGAGAGGCGGCGGGGGAGGGGCAGCGGGGCTGAGGAGGAGGAAGAGGACGAGGCCCGGGGACTGATGGCTCGCGGCAGCGGCTCCGGGAGGTGGAGCAGGCAGAGGCTGGGATTCTTCACCACCATGCTGCGCTGCAACCTCCCACCGGAGACCCAGAAGGTGGTGGTGTTCCTCATCATGATGCTGCTCATCGTCATCAATGTGGTGCTCATGTTCCTGCTGGCCTTCCAGTAGAACGCACACACACACACACGCACACACACACACACACAGACATCCACACACACATCTGGATGGAGGAAAAGAGCAGATAAACTAAGACAGAGGGACCAAGGAGCAGAGGAGGACTGAGCGGGGCTGCTGGGATTGATGGGTGTCCAACATGGCAGAAGCAGAACACAGGTACAGCCAGGAGGAGAGGGACGCTCATTTTGTGTGAGAATAAATGTATTGTGTACCTTTTTGTGTCAACCGAAACATGTAACCAAGAGGAATGTGTTGTTCATGAGCACAACAGGGGCTACAACTTACAATTGTCATTGTCGATTAATCTGTATTATTTTCTCAATTATTCA
This sequence comes from Zingel zingel, assembly GCA_023566125.1. Lineage (NCBI taxonomy): Eukaryota > Metazoa > Chordata > Actinopteri > Perciformes > Percidae > Zingel > Zingel zingel. The sequence goes on along the minus strand of CM042335.1, from coordinate 24,415,965 downwards.
ATTAGCCAGAAAACGGCGAAGCATGTGGATCAGTGTTTCCCAAAGCCCAGGATGACGTCCTCAAATGTCTTGTTTTGTCCACAACTCAAAGATAGTCAGTTTACTGTCACAGAGCAGAGAAGAAACTAGAAGATATTCTCATTTAAGACAGAGCTGGAATTAAAGAATTTTAACTTTAAATTTTAACTGATTCATCGATTATCAAAAAATAGTTGGTTGTTAATTTAATAGTTGACCACCAATCGATTAATCGAATAATCTTAGCAGCTCTAGAGCACAGAACCCTGTAAAGGGAGGGTTCATCAGAATTTGGAACATGGTTGGATTTGTCCAGGTTTTGAGACATCTGTCTCTGTGATTTCAGTCTCCACCCCAACACAATGAAGGTGATGGAATTCAGATTATGATTGTGGTGCTTGAACGATAAGTTTTGTGTTATTCTGTGTTCTACTAATTGTCAACTAATTCCATTAGAAAAAACCCAATCCAACAATGAGGTTCCCTAACCTCTCTGTGGCTCTCATCTCAGAGCCCATTGGTTCTTACTGAAGACTTACATCTTTAAAAACGGCTTATGCATATGTGGTTTTATTTAAAAAAAAATCAAATGAAGCTCAGTAAAACAGTCCTACAACAGCTGAATGCTAGTTTTTAACAAATGTCACTTAAACAGCAGGAAGTAGGTCATTTGGTGCTTGAGTAATAAGCATTTTGAGCAACATCGAGGTGTAGCCTACGTGGGATGTGTCTCACTGAAGAGTTTCTGGACAACAATGGAGCTCTATGGCACAGATGAAGAAGATATATCAGGCTTTGGATAAACCCACACAATACTTGTTAGGATACGTTCATCGGGTAGGTTCTGGGATTTTTTGACTCTGACAGAATTATAAAATAATGCCAACCGTACCCTGTAAAGTAAAACTGCAACATCTCTTCCATAAATTATGTTAGTGTGGATAACCCACAGGACACAAGTAGTTTTGAGAAAATAACATTCTGGTTTGGATGATCCAACCCTTTTAAAGCAACAGTAGTGTAACAGAGGGTTTTCAGGTGATGTAACACACCCTGTGGCAGCTCTATTCCATCTCCTCAGCTCTTAGATAACCGGCTGATTGTGTTCTGAACATACAACTTGGCAATTTTAACAAAACGGAATAGACAGGGTTCATTGGTGCGCTGATCTGACCTGCCATTGTTAATATTGACTACGTTTACATGCACACCAATATTCCACTTTCATTCTGAATATGACAATATTCCAAATTTGATCCAGCATATTCCATTTGGATATTCGGAATGAGGCGTTTTTCCGAATATAGCCTTTTCTGATTAAGACGTGTGATATTCCGGTATCATTCTGGTTTTAAAAGCATTCTTTGTACATGTATACAGCGCATTCGGAATATGCGTCTCAATCGGGGTTTTTACCACAGTTTACGGCCTCCTGCCTGTTTACAGCTTACGGTCACCTCTGTGCGTTGCTATGGTTACTGTACACAAACCAACCAGCCAACCGTTTGCAGGGCTGTTGACCCGGTAGAGATGCATGCCCAAAAGATAAGAAGGATAATTTAAACATGATCAAAGACTTGGATATCAACAGGTTTTTGGATATGTGCACATATCGCAACGCCGACCTTTTCAAGAAGCTGGTTGAAGGAATGAAAGAGGGAGGCTGTGTTCACACGCTCCAACAAGTCCTCCACTGCTGGAAAACTTTGAAAAAAAATTATTTTGCACGGCTGTATGTAAACTGGAATATTAATGGAATATTCACTTTCATTAGCCATGTAAACAGCGTAGTCAGAATATCGTCTTTTTCGGAATTAGGGCAAAAAAAACGGAATATTATGTGCATGTAAACGTAGTTATTGATTTACGGCTATATATATATAATGTCAAATAATTAAAATATAGGCCTGTTAGTGAGTATGACTTTGTTGTTGTACTGATGGAGTTAGTACTGTGGAAATGGACATTCTACTGAATTTACCACGTGAGCCATAATAGCACCACCCAAACATTTTGACCAACTTGCATTTATTTGTTTGTGTCGCTATTATGTTTATATGTTACAGTATTTAAAATGTGGGTGAAGCTTTTGTCATGGTGACTTGGAAATATGAGTTGATTTGTTATATTTGCTGTTATTCTTGCTACTATACACTAGCCACTGAAAATTCTTGATTTTGATTGACTGCCAGTGTCCTTTATTTTCTTGTAACATAGGCCTACACTAAAAACCATGCACCTCTGACACAGGTATTGTTGCTCTAAATGAATTTACCAAGACTACACTACACTGTTGGTATCGTAGCAACAGTTTTGACAGTTAAGATAACTCAGAGGTCTTATGTGTTGAGGGCACCACTGGGCAGATGTTCCCACATAGACAGGGCTGCTTAACACTGGGTAGATGAAACATAAATTTCAAGTATATACACTGTGAAACTGAGTGACTCATCTTTCCCGCTCTTCTCTCTCTTACCTAATGCTTCACATGTTCAGTATACAGTAGTGATGTCGCTGGAGATGCATTTCTGAAGAAACAGCAGGGTTCTGCATTAAAATCCACAGTTATCAATTGCCCACCACTCTGAAGCCCAGTTCAGACCAAAGATTTGCGTTTCAGCGGTCTGAACCGGCCCGTGTCAGCTCGACTCAAACCAGCTGATGGTGTGGCTGCGACTCAGCTGGTGGAGTCTCCAGAGGCTGGTTTTACAACGTAAGAGACGTCACCTGTTTCAACAGCCAATAGAGAAGTCATCTTGTAAAGTCGTTATTTCTGTTACAAACTGCTAACGGAGGCCCAACATGGGCCCGCGAGCATGTACGGTGGCTATAGAGCGACTGAAGAGAGGGAGCGCCTCGGACAAAGCCCTGAATCAGAGAAACAAAGCGTGTTTTCGCCGATTCATCACTAGAAATGTAACTGCAGCTCACTATCGCTAACGTTATCCACGTTCATATTTAGACGCAACAAATGAAATATTCAGCTTTAACATGCCTGGAAGTCGGAAGTTAGGACGGAAGTACAAAGAGCTGTTGCTATGGAGATGATACCCCGTCCCGTCCCGTCTCATTGGTGTAAACTGGCAGGTTTCAGAACGCTGCAGACCGACGCCTTGAAAGAAGTTGTTTACACTCGTCGGGTCGCGAATCTTCGGTCTGAACTGGACTTTAAAAGTGTCTGTGCTCCAGGTCAAGCTTTCTTTTAGGTTAAGAAAGAGCTGGTGCTGTCATTCCAAGGCAGCCTCAGCGATTGTGTTGACAAGTTGAGCAGCTTGTTAAATGTAAAAAATAAAGAGGCAATGTATTGGTACAAAATTAAATGATTGTTTTAAAAAGATTTGGGGGGAAAAAATCCAAATTCTAAATAAAGGTTGTGGCCTTAAGCCAAAATTGGTGCCCAAGCTGGTGGGGGGAAGTGAGTAGTGATTTAAGATTCAGATGGCCTAAAATGATGACAACATAACGTTGTTTCCTTTGGTAAATGGCTTCAGGGGACACACCTGTGCTACATGTTGTAGCACTCTTCAGCCCTACTCTGTGCAATATTGTCTCACTTGGGGACACCTAACCATACATTCTCACTTATTTATTTATTTATTTATTATTAATAGCTTTTTGACAGCATCACTTGAATACATCAATTGGATTTACAGGACTGAGATATGAAATTAAACCAGCTTTTCCCAACCTCTTTGGTTTGACCCCTGAAAGTGAAGCAATATCAACTTAGTACCCCTCGTCATATGTTGTACAAGTCTGTGATCTGTGAGCAGTTGAAACAAAGTGATGTTTTCATTCTCAGATAGTTTTTACTTTAATAAAATTAGTGGCTTGACAAAGTGAAATTAGCTAGTCTAAAGCTAAAAACAAGAATATTTTTTATCGGTGTGGCATAGAGTACTACATTAAATAAAGTGTATGGGTAATAAAGATACATGGCTTTATGTATGTGTGCTGAGAAACAAAATTAAGTCTGACCCATGAGCACGGGGCACAGGTGTGTGTGTGTGTGTGTGTGTGGTGACTCTTAGTCACACGTTTACAACCGGCTGTATGCAGCCGTTTACTATGATGAAATGTATTAGGAGTATTGTGTGGTGTCATGTAGTCAAAGCAAAGAAGATTCTGGAGAGAAGGGCAGCAGAAAGGCAAGATGGTGTGGGAGTGTTGCCTAGCAACAGCCGTATCGTCAGTTTCCCTCATCGCCATGATGGATCAGTGGAGCTAAGGGCCAGATCGCAGACAGAAAAAAAATGAAGCGACTATGTCTTTAACAACACTAGTGAGGTAGTGTGAAAGACATCCAGAAAGAGACAAGCGTGCGGAGAGGAAGGATGGTGGACTGATGTGGTCCAGTAGGATTTGTGTTGTCTCTGCAGGAAAGAGAAAAGCATAATGGATGGCCTCTGTAGAGTATGGAGCCATGTTGACGCAGTGAACCTGGCAGTGTGAAATATGACCACTGCAGTGTTTTCATCAATAACACTCATATGCTTCTGGCCTTGCTCTGTTTTGGTCTCCTCTTCCTCTGTCTCTCACACTTCCTCTTACCTCCTCTGTGTCTTTGTCTTAGTCTAAATTCACCTGAGCTACTCAATGATTTCTCATTCTACACGCTGCCCTGTTCCTCAGCCTATATCAAAGCTAATGATAAAGTTGGAAGGTGCAGAGTGACCCATGTGTGCTGAAGTATGAGCCTGCCTTTGACTTCATGGCATCAAAAGTGACTTCACCAAACACAACTTCACTGTGTCCCAAACATATATTTGATACTAATTCACATTATTTAAGGGTTAATTCCCGACGAGGTGTCCATTATCGGGAATTAATGGACGACAGAGAGGCCAGAACCCACGTGCAGCCTCCACTGAAGTCTATTAATTACCTGATAATGGACACCTCGAAGGGCATTAACCAGCTTATACCTACATTGCTTGCAAAATAACCTTTTTAAGACCATTAACTTCAGATTTTAATACGTTTCACAATAAAAAACTAAACTTTTTTTTCAAGCAATAACCCAGTTTCCCTGTTAACACCTGAGAGTTGGACGAATACCTGGAACAATCATTCCCATCCCATAAGGTTGTTATGCAATGCTGCACCAAATAGGACGGGCCTTAGAGAGGACGTGCCATGCTTGGTAAGGGGAGATATTTTTAGTCCGCTCATCTTATGGAACACTTTGGCTCAGCTACAAGCCAGAAAGCTGACGCTATGCTAGCAAGATTCACAGTCAATAGCATTGTGTATGGTTGAAAATCAGTAAATATAATTTGATAGTATGTTAAACAACAAGACAAGCTAGCTATCAGCCATGCCTTTGTCCTCAAATCAATAACAAGACACTACGAACAAATGATCCTCCGTGTGTACTGTCGGCCACAGTCTAAAGTAGCGAGCCGAACAGCAAACTGATGAGAGATGATCGCTGTGAAACAAAGTCAGTTCAGAGGGGCAGTGTAACTTACTTCTTGCATTCTGTGGTGTGGACTAGGCACAGAAGGGCTACGCCCAGTGTGGTAAATAACACTCAGATTTTATTTTCCATTGAAAGTAGTGCATTAATTCAGAGTGTTCCCCTTAGTAGGTGTCTTGTATCACCTTTTAATGGGCACCTTGTAGCCAATCGGAATTGAGTATTCACCCAGCCCATGGTATAAGCACCAATTTTCAACGTGCATTATTTTAGCAGTTAATGGGCTGATGGGTGGTACAAAACAGTATTTTGATAAAAAGCTAATTTTTGCTAAAGCAGTGGTGTTCAGGATCACCACTTGGATCCAGATTGAAACATGTCAACATCTATGGTGTCCTGTGGATGGGTCGATGGATGGATTCCTTGTTTGTGTGTGTGTGTGTGAGAGAGAGAGAGAACTACAACAGAGGAGGTAATGAGTACTTTACTAGTTTATATCTTTGATAAGGTGTCTCGTTGGAGTCCGAATTGGTTTTGCTGCTGGTGTGATCCCACCAGCCGCACCATCTTTGCAGTAGTTAGCAAATGTTAGTATCCTAACACAATAAAATAAGAAAGATGCAATGGCGTCAGGGTCAGATGTCAGAGCAGCACAACTTTAAAGGCTTCAGCCTCACTTGTTGGGGTCTAAAGCGTGATTTATGGTCCTGCGTAGGTTCCATGCATTTTTTTTCGCCGTAGCATACGTAAGTGGCCTAAGGTCTATATTTGTGTGTTGGTGTGTGCGTTAATCTCTTTAAGAGAATAGCAGGGCTGGCATGTGTGTGTGCGCGGGAAGTGTAGCTTGATTTATGGTTCTGCGAAGGCTCCACGCAGTAGGTGGTAGAGCGAGTGAGAGAATGACTTCAGAGCGAGTCCCGACTCTAGAGGCATAGTGCGGAAAACAAAGTGTCTCCCCTGTGCTTTCTGATCACGGTCTGCTTTCTGATCATTTCTGAAATCTATAGCAGGAAAAGTTAACCCTCTCCTTGATTTCATGTTGTTTATCATGATTGAGAACCTGGAAATGAGTAGAGGGAAATGCAACGCTACTAAGCCACGGCCAAGCTGACGCATCACAGTTGTTGTGGTCAGTGTCGCCACAACGTGTAGTTACTATTATACAATTTTTTGAGGAGGCACGTCAGATTATGGTGTAGAATCTCCATGTACCTACGTACTTATCCATGGAATCCATTTAGCATAAATTGGCCTTATTAATTCAAGTCATTTGTCCGTCTCTGGGAAACAATGGCAGAAGAAGATAACGGGTTAAACTTTGAAGGTGTAAAGAATGTATTGCACTAAAATTGTGTAATGTCGCATCAGTAAACCCAATTCTCAATCATTTTAGTGGCTGTTTGTTGACCTGTATGACTAAAAGTGCCCATGTTGCAACCATAACATTCCAGCTAATTTCTGACCTATGACCCTTTCTGTGGTGCTTCCTCTGCAGCTGATCAGTGATGGCAGCGTGGTGTTTGCAGAGGCCCTCTGGGACCATGTCACCATGGACGACCAGGAGCTGGGTTTCAAGGCCGGTGATGTCATCGAGGTAGTGGACGCCACCAACAAGGAGTGGTGGTGGGGTCGCATCATGGACAGCGAGGGCTGGTTCCCCGCCAGCTTTGTACGGGTGAGACAAACCAGTCTGTCCAAGCTGCTGGAAGAGACCACCCATACAGCATTTGACTAATGCATGCAGCTGCTGCAAACCTGACAGACTGAGTAATATGAAGCCTCAACTGCTTATCAATATTTTTGCAAAATTGTAGATCCTCAATAAAACATAGCTCATAATAACCATATTCTTACTATGTTCTGTACATGGGTCTATGAGTCAGAAAAAAACTTGTAATGTGACTTGAAATGTCTTGACATATTATAGGGTTATCATAATGTTTGTGTGCTTGTTCCGCTCATTAAATTACTTGCACAACTGTAAATCAGAAGCTATTCAACACATTGTTATAGACGGGTTCAGATTAAAAGTTATACACCACAATTTGTATATCTTTTACGAAATGATGGTGACTGCCGGCAGGTCACATGACAAAGCCTGGCTGACCGGTCACATGACAGTTAAGTTTAGTGGTCGTAACACTTAAGTTTAGTCGAGAAAAGGTGATCGTTGTGTGGCGATGACAGGTAAGATTAGAAAAAAAAAGATTGTGGTTTGAAATATATGAAATATTGTAATATCGCTTCTTTGAGTAGGAATGTTGTCAAACATCGCTTGGACTCGCCGGTGCGTCTTTTGTCCTCCGAGGGTTAATAGTTAATTGTGTCCTCTTCAGTTGCGTGTGAACCAGGATGAGCCCATGGAGGAGTATCTGGCCCACCTGGAGGGGGCTCAGGCTGGAGAAGAGAGCCGGGCAGGTCTGGGCTTGTTGCTGGGACCTGGTTTGCCCTGCAAAGAGCAGATGAGGACCAATGTCATCAATGAGATCATGAGCACAGAGAGAGACTACATCAAGCACCTAAAAAACATCTGTGAGGTCTGGATTAGATCATGTGAAACATGTAAAAAAAAACATGAATGTGCTGGCATGGCTGTGGGGAGGTTGGCTCATTCACGCACTTGTTTTCCAATGTATTACATCTCTAGAATTGGCAGTAAAACAGACAATCTTTGTGAACTGGAAAAAAACTCTTAGTATGGGCTTACTAGCAGTGGAGCAAGTACTTATGTCCTCCAACAACATTAGATGTGTTATTGTATATATATATATAGTGTGTGAGATGGAGGTTTAAAGGGACAGTTCACTCCAAATTTTAATTTTTTTCTCTTACCTGTAGTGCTATTCATCAATCTTGATAGTTTTGGTTGTGAGGTGCCTATTGTTGATGATGTCGGCTGCAGATATGTCCACCTTCTCTCCAATACAACTTGTCTTTTGGTGCTCAAAACACCCTAAAAATACATTTAAAAAACTCAACAGCAATGTCTCTTTTCAGAAATCATGACGCAGTTACTCCAGATAATCCAGAGACCTGGCTGTGAGCAGTTTCATGGAGAAACCTCATTTCTTTTTTACCGATCTACACCCGCCAACCGTATCACTGAGCTGTTGGAGATAACAGCTGTAGACACACTGAGGAGGATGCCATTAATGTTTAGATCTTGCGCTGGCAGAAGCATGAGCCTCATGTATGTGCTTTCTTCTGCATGGTGATACGTTTGGCGGGTGTACAAAGAAAATAGTTCCAGTTTAAAACTGCTCACAGCCAGGTCATTATTTCTGAGACATTTGCTGTTGAGTTTTTCAAATGTACTTTTTGGGGCGCTTCGAGCACCATAAGCCAAGTGCCATATAGTTCCATTACATTGGAGAGAAGGTAGACATCTTTACAGCCGGTATCTCCCAACAATGGACAACTCACACCAAAACTATCTGGACAGATAAATAGCACTGCAGGAAAGATACAAATATGTATATTTGATTTTGTGGTGAACTGTCCCTTTAAATGTATGTATTATATGTATAATATATGTTGTGTTTTGTGGTACTTATCATGTTTTGTTGCGTATTTTTATAAAAATAAAAAATCCCCAAAAGTCAGTGCAGCATGTTCTGTTTCCCTCAGGGTTACATCAAACAGTGCCGCAAGCGGACAGACATGTTTGCGGAAGAGCAGCTTCGCACCATCTTCGGAAATATTGAAGATATCTACCGATTCCAGAGGAAGTTCCTGAAAGACCTGGAGAAGAAATTCAACAAGGAGCAGCCGCACCTCAGCGAGATCGGTTGCTGCTTCCTCGAACACGTAAGCCGAGTCACATATTATAGGTATAGGTATAGTTTGTGAACAATGTGGGTGCATACCTTTTTACTCTGGGTTAACCATTCTACCCAAAAGGGTTTTTTTGCTTCTACTGTAGCCATTTCTCTTGTCTTTTTTTGTGTAGCAAACAGATTTCCAGATCTACTCCGAGTATTGCAACAACCACCCCAACGCCTGCGTCCAGCTCTCTAAGCTCATGAAGGTCAACAAGTATGTGTTCTTCTTCGAGGCCTGCCGACTCCTGCAGAAGATGATCGACATTTCCTTGGATGGCTTCCTGCTCACTCCCGTGCAGAAGATCTGCAAGTACCCGCTGCAGCTGGCTGAGTTGCTCAAATACACCAACCCACAGCATAGGTGACTGCAAACTCTTTCTGTGTTCCCGCAGGATATCCAGAGATCTAGATTTATTCATTCCTCTTGATAAAGGCCAGTGCTCATTGATCAGAATGGACAGATGCAGTTGATAGCTATAATTCTTTATCTTATGCCTACCATCCACTAGAAGACTCTGAACACACTCTAAAAAGATCTCACAGCTAACGTTAAAGACTGTCATAACATGTAGCTAGCTACTGCTAGCGTTAGCTGGTAACTGAAGGGAAAGTCTGCAGATTTTATGTTCTGCAGTAAATGCAGATGAATGTCTCCAGTACCTGGAGGTCAAACCCGTTCTCATTCCGAACTCGTAAAATAAGGACGTTTGGACAGTGGCTGTCAGCGTCTGATGCGACGAAAAAGGCGTCTTTCAGCGTGTTTGTGTAACGCACCGGGGAGAGCAGCAGTGAGATAGGATTTAGTGAGTACTATGTAAGGGCCAATTTCCACGTAAGGAGGCTGGTTGGGGTTTCACCCAGGAGAGCAGGGTTCGCATCCCGCTTGTTATAGTCGCTTTTTTCTTTCCTCCCGCGTGTCACAGAACCGTATGCCCACCCACGACCCTTTCCTAAACCCAACCGTCCCGTTCTTCCCTCGTGTCACGGAACTGTACGCCCCCATGACCTTTTCCTTAACATAACTGCGTCAAAAGGGACGGCAATAGTCCAGACCAAGCGCTTTTACTTATAGCGCTAAAGGGACGGCAATAGTCCCGAACAAGCGCGTTTACTTAAAGCGCTAAAGGAGACTTTTAGCGTCAATAAGTATGACAAAGGCACCTGACCAAGCGTCCATATTTTATGAGATGAGCGTGAGAACGTGTTGGGAGGTCTGTGTTTATCCGCCGGTGAAACTCCCGTTGGATGACTTGCTTCAGAAGGGTTGAAAATCGGCAACTTTCCCTCTTTAGCATTTAGTTTAGCGCTGCACCATAGCAACCATGAACACCACTGGCTCTAGCTGTTTGCTGCTTCCTGTTTGGTGCTGGAGGGAGCACACCCATTGGTTGTTGACAATGTTCACATGATTTAACTTCACTACCAATACTTTAAACTTAGGATAATATCAAACACGTTTGATTTTGTCTGAACGTCCAGACGGGAAAAAGACTGACTGGGACTGAGTTTTATGACCTCACACCAAACGATGGGAACGCCCCAACTCTAGCAAGACTCAGGATTTCATTCTGATATTGGAAATTAGTCTGAGACAGTGGAATCCCTTGAAAAGTTGTTTGATGTAAGGTCGGCATTAGAAACAGTAGGTTAAAAACAAAATCTTAAAGGGTAGCTTCAGTTTTTTTTTTTCAACCTGGACCCTATTTCCCTATGTTTTTGTGTATAAGTGACTGATGGGAACAACAATCTTTGAAATTGGTATTATTGGTATTGGTATTATAACTGGTATTAAGTGAGACCATTGCAGTCAAAGTTGCAATATAACGTTAATAGGCAAATGTGCTCCTTTAATTTCCATGTCGGACACCATTATTAAGGGATCCCTACAGAGGTTGACCTCTTTGTTAAAGAGTAACATGAAACAACCGCAAAATCGCTCTCCATTTAAATAAACTGTAATTTTATCATCGTTAAATACACTTCATTTATAGTCCAAAATAAAACATCAAAATCCATCTTTGGTTGTCCTTCCGCTGTTCCAACAATCACCTCTGGCTGAAATCCACCCTTCATTCACCCATTTACTTGTGAAATTAGAGGGTTAGGGTTAGAAAATATAAATCAGGCTTTGATACGCTTACAGAATACATGTCAGTAGATACATACAGTGTTGGTTTTGGTCTTTTCATAAAATGTCTCGACTATAAGAAAAATATAGAATATCACCACACTTATCTGTTAGGCTTTACACCCCAACTGCATGTCACTCTCTGATCTGTAGGGACTACAAAGATGTGGAGGCGGCCTTAAACGCTATGAAGAACGTAGCCAGGCTGATCAATGAGAGGAAACGACGCCTTGAGAACATCGACAAGATCGCCCAGTGGCAGAGCTCCATAGAGGACTGGGAGGTTTGTTCTGAATGTTCTCTCACTGCATACTGTTCAATCCAACGGCAACAGGGCTGGGTAGCAAGTAACGTGTGTGTGTGTGTGTGTGTGTGTGTGTGTGTGTGTGTGTGTGTGTGTGTGTGTGTGTGTGTGTGTGTGTGTGTGTGTGTGTGTGTGTGTGTGTGTGTGTGTGTGTGTGTGTGTGTGTGTGTGTGTGTGTGTGTGTGCGTGCGTGCGTCTGTGTGTAACTGTGGGCGTGCATGCCTGCCTGCGTTGTTGCCTGTCTGTGTGTGTGTATTGTTTAACTGTGTGTGTGTGTTTGTGCGCATTTGTGTGTGTGTGTGTGTGCGTGCGTGCGTGTGCATCCCATGCAGGGAGAAGACGTCCTCAGCAGGAGCTCTGATCTCATCTTTTCGGGGGAGTTGAGCAAGCTGTCCCAGCCTCAGGCCAAGAGTCAGCAGAGAATGTTTTTCCTCTTTGATCATCAGATGGTGTACTGCAAAAAGGTGCCTCAGCATTTCACACTGTACTTTACACTTCCTTTATGCCGATGACAGTGTGAGCGAATAATTATCCTGAAGTTGAATATCATTTTGTGACTTTGCGGGGAAAATCGGACCCGGGCAGAGGCATTAATAAAAACTATATAAAACAAGTGTTCTTTTCACTGTTGGTCTCGTTTCCTGTTACAGGTCATTTATGATCATCAGATGGAAAATTAAACAGTTTCAGAGACATTTAAAAGTTACATATAGTCAGTCACTTTAAAAACCTTTTTTTTAACTGGGACCTGAAGGCTTAATAATCCACCCATTACTATGACTCCAAACTTCACATTTTGTAATCCTACATCACTTCTTTGAAATTAAAACATGTCGCACAACTCTTCTCCAGTACACAATGCTTTATTTATACCAAAGATTTTAGCCTCTGTTTCTCCATACCTGTGGCATGAAACCCAATCAATCAGACGTGTTGGCTCTTGCTGGTTCTGTAGAATACTGGTACGGCTACTTGTACTAGGATTCTTGGCTGAGTTTGCTGTCCGTATCCTTGCAGGACCTCCTGCGGCGGGACATGCTGTACTACAAGGGTCGGATGGACATGGACCACATGGAGGTGATAGACGTGGAGGATGGTAAGGAGAAGGACTTCAACATCAGCGTGAAGAACGCCCTGAAGCTGCGCTCGCTGGCCGGGGACCAAGTCCACCTGCTGTGTGCCAAGAAGCCAGAGCAGAAACAGCGCTGGCTCGGAGCCTTCGCTGACGAGAGGATTCAGGTCCATCATGACCGCGACACAGGTCAGACATCTGCACAGATCATGTTCATGGTTAAAGAGCCCCTATCATACTCCTTTTAGGCGTCAAATTTGTACTCTTGGGGTCTTACTAGAACAGGTTTACATGCTTCTATGTTAAAAAAAAAAACATTGTGCTTCTCTTACTGCTACAAGTTTGTGAGTTTTTTCTCGGAATATAACTATAATCTTACATGTTTACGACTTATGGTCAGCTCTCTGCATTGCTATGGTTTCTGTACACAAACCAACCAGCCAACAGTTTGAAAGGCTGCAGACCCGATAAGAAGGAGAAACACAGCTACTTTTAAACTTTATCAAATACTTGGATATCAACAGGTTATTGCGCACACATCACTATGTCGACTGAAGGAATGAAAGAGGGACGCTGTGTTCACACACTCCAACAAGTCCACCACCGCTACAAAAAAAATCCTATTTTTGCACGGCTGCATGTAAACAGGAATATCATTGGAATATTCACTTTCATTAGCCGTGTAAACAGCTTTCAATAATTCATATCGTCTTTTTCGGAATAAGGGCAAAAACCGAAATATATGCATGTAAACGTAGTCAATGAGCCGCTGAGCGTGCTGCGTGGGATGTCTTTTGCACATGTGGGTTTCGTTTGAAAGACACACACACACACACACACACACACACACACACACACACACACACACACACACATACTCGATTTATAGTTAGATGATACACAGACCTGGGATCTTCCGATTAACTGTCTCCATATCAGCCATGCTTTTTTCTCTGCAAACAACAGATCTGTGTCCACATGTGATCTGCTGTGTATCCCCCTTTCTTCTCCTTTCACTACATCAGCATTAAAACTTTAAAAACGTTACTGTGGTGCGTCTGGAAACCGTGGCACTGCCGACAGTAAATACATTTCTCTGATCCTGATCTAACAAATAGACCGGGACAATGTCAGCCAGACTTCTGTCCTGAGTTGAGTCTGTATTAACTGGCTGCTTCACTGGCACATTAGTAGGAATAAGGGTTTTGGTTTGAGAGTCCTGCACATTTACAGTCTGTTGGTTTTTACCTTTTGGGAACAAACTAAATGAAAGAATAACTTCTTGAGAAAGCCTCAAACTGATAGTCTGTACATCTTGTAAAGCCGCTTTAGGCAAATGTGTTACTTTTTGTTACTGGGCTATATAAATAAAATTGACTAAACTTCACAATGATCCTATTTCTTTTTCTCCTCTCAGGGTTCTCTCTCACAGAGGTCCAGAAGAAACAGGCCATGTTTAACGCTTGCAAAAGCCATCCAGCTGGGAAACCAAAAGGTATGCACCCAAGGGTTCAGAGAAAGGCAAATAATAGGATTGTGTGGACTTGAGTCGTTGCACATTGGGCACTAAGCACCTGAGTGTGGTAGTGTTGTATATTGTTGCAGTGCTGCGCCGCCATCAGATCTTCAGTAGTCTCAATGTAGTGTTTGTATCAGTGTAGACCCTGCATCCTCTTGTTCATAAGTTTTATTTCCTTTTGTCAGATAATATTATACCCATCATCTTAAAGGGTAACTACCGTTTTTTTTTTTTTTAACCTGGACCCTATTTTCCTATGTTTTTGTGTGTAAGTGACTGACAACAGTCTTTGAAAAAATGTCTGACAACATTATGGAAAGGATCCCTACAGAGATAGACCTTTAAAACCTCTTAAAGACCTTTCTGTTTAACCAGAAACAGCTCTGAGATCGCTAACGCTAAATCCACCAGACTCCATTTAAAAAAACAATACTTTTAGCGTACCGTATTTTCACATGTAAATCGGTAAGCTATGTGTTTATTTCAACCAAAACTAGAGTTGTGATGATTGGAAAAGTGGAAAGACGACCCAAAAAGGCTTTTCATAGTTCTATTTAGTTTCTACTGACCGCCAGAGGCGGTGCTTTCAGCACCTGGATATCCATCGCACGCATGTGCAGGTTGAGTGTTTGTATCAACAAAGTCACCTGTGACCTGGGTGACCTGGGCAGGCCCACCCAGGAAGTGACCTCTTTGCATCTTCTCGCGTTGGTAAGCAGGTTTTCGAGTTTCAAACAGGTTTTGGCGTCGCTGGGAGTCTTGTTGCCCAAACGGGTTGGAGTTGTGAATTTACGCCCTCCAAAAGACTGCGACTAGCCACCTTAACACGATTGCACTCCTTACATAAGGTAAGACCGATTTTTGAGAGAGTTAACGTTGTGTTCCGGCCACGCCGCTTGGCCGACTTGTAGTCAGCTGTATCGGTGTTCGCGCCGTTCCTGAGAAGTGCGAAGATACGGGGAGATTCCCTCCCGCAAATTTTATTTTCTTGTAACGGAATGCAGTAGTGGTCTCGCTTTGACTGCGTTCGTTCAAATTCTCCCGGTCAGTCGTCGGAGGTTTGTTTTTGTTTTTTTCAATTGTTGGGTACGGGCCCACAAGTTAATGGCGCTGTCACGAATGACGACTGGAGAGGAGGCTTTTCAGGTTCTCAATGCGTGTGTTTATTAACAAAAACACCACCAAAACATACTCAAACCAGAATACAAAAACAGGGCCTTAAACTGAGGCAAAAAAACCAAACGGCAAACAAACACAACGGTCACCTCACAGCAAGCTGCCAACCTTCCTCCTGCCTTCTTCTATTGAAGCCTTTTTTAACCCTTGTGTTGTCTTCGTTTCAACCTTGAAAAAAATACTTTTTTTTTTTCATTTGTGACGCCTTTTTTCACAATTAGTTTTTGCTTTTTCCAACGTTTTAAATTTTTAAATTTTTCTTCTACACATTTTCAGCACTTATTTCTACGTCCAATATTTTCTGATATAAATTTTTTTTTAAACGGGCCAATGTGACCCGAAGTCAACACAAGGGTTAACTCAGCTTCCCCTAATTAGAACCTACCACCTACACAGGTGAGTATAGGGTGAGCTATCCTGAGCAAGCAACAGTAACACTTAAGTTTCTCAAAACCTCATTACAATAGGATACATATATGTCCACCCCCAAGTCCTCACAAGCGGATACGGACTGAGAAATGTGAAAATCCTAGTACAGGCAAACGTAAAAAGGTTTCCCTGTCACAAAAGGTGGACAGTTTGACGTCTGAATTTGCACAAATTAAGGCTCTCCTTCAGACATTACAGCCTTCAGGTGCAGGGGCAGGTAGTGGTCTCGCTACAGCCCAACAACGGTCACCACTGCCTCCAGTATTATCATCGGCATTCGAAAGCCAGGAGGACGATGTCCTCTCCACTAGGGCTTCGGAGAGCTTAACTCTTGGCCAAGTGGAGTATGTAGAGGAGGTGGGTGATGACGGGGCAGGCCAGGCCTTCAGCTGCTCTTGTCCTGGCTCTCGGGAAACAGGCAGTCAAAGGGAAGGCTCGGATAGAAGCCAGACATCGGTCAGGCCTATTTTGAAGGTGGCACTAGCGCGCCTGGGATTAGATGAGGCACCGGTCGTAGTACCTCCTCAGAGTGCATTTTTTAAGATGCCTCCTCAGTCGACAGCTCTCTGTGTCCCATCATCAGCTCCATACATTGAGGAGCTCCAAAGGTGCTGGGCAGACCCCAGACGTCTCTCTCACCTTCCGAGTGACTCTAGGGCATTGGCGAACATGGTGGATGCGTCCAGCTATGGACTAGGCAATATGCCCAATGTAGAGCCGGCTGTTGGGGCCCTTCTGTGTCACCTGACGAAGCACTCAGGCCCGACGCTCGCTGTCCCCGGCCACAGTGCCGCTTGACTGATGATTCAATCGTCAGGAGCTATGACACGGCGGCACGTCTGGGACATATTGGAAATTCTATGTTCCACCTCATCCTAGCCCTGTCCCAGTCACTACAGGACTCAGATGCAGACCCGTCTATTCAGAGGTTAAGTGATGCCTCCCTGCAGGCATTTGCTTACATGAGCAGGGAGCTAGGAAGGCTTATGTCCTCACTGACCCTTACTCGATGCCAGATATGGCTGGCCCAGTCTCCGCTTTCGGAGCCATGCAGAAGGGCACTCCATTCCCTTCCGGTTGTTCCGGGGGAACTGTTTGGCCCTGCAGCACAACAGGCTCTGAAGCGTAGTGTACAGGTTACACAAGTGAGACGGCAGTTTGGAAGTCTGCGCCGTGAATACCCCAGTGGACAGAGGCCTTATTCTTCCAGAATTACAGCAGTACCACAGCCAGCCGTCCAGCAGGTGACGCGATGCTCTGGACGATTTCCGCAGCCCAATCCTGTCCAGCCCCCTCGCTTTCCACAACGGGGCCAGACCTCTGCCCGTCGCCCCTCCAGGCATCGGAGGGGGCGGGGGGGTGGACAATGATCACACGGTCGTGGCAGTCGGACGCTTCACCAGCCAGCAGCTCAGATGCTGGGAAGCATTAACATCAGACCCCTGGGTGGTGACGACCCTGTCCCAGGGTTGCACCGTACAGTTCCGACGCCGACCGCGTCGGAACTGTACGCATACACAGAACGGTGGCTTCTATTCCACGTACTTTGTCATACCAAAAAAAGATGGGGGCCTCCGCCCCATACTGGACTTGAGGCCTCTCAACGACCATCTCGAGGTACTAAGATTTCACATGTTGCATACTATAGAGGTCTTACAGGGCATTCGACAGAACGACTGGTTCACTTCCATCGATCTGAAGGATGCATATTTTCATGTCCCCGTTGCACTTCACCACAGGCAGTTTCTTCGCTTCGCGTTCGAGGGAAAGGCGTATCAGTTCCATGTGCTCCCATTTGGGATTTCGCTGGCACCCAGGGTTTTCACCCAGTGTGTAGCGGCGGCACTAGCTCCACTCCAAGCCCAGGGAATGCGTATTTTCCCTTACCTCGACGACTGGCTCGTATGCTCCAAGTCGGAGGCAGACGCCCTCAGAGATTCTGCGTTGCTGATATCCCATATTACCAGGTTAGGGCTGACTGTAAATTACAAAAAGAGTTCCCTGGTCCCCAGTCAGCAGATAGGATTCCTCGGTATCCAGCTGGACTCCCAGGCAATGAGGGCTGTTCCCTCTCAGCGACGGACCAGCAGTATCTACCAGGTAGTCAGGTAGTCGGGCACTTCAGGGGAGGCAGAGCTCTGACTCTCAGAACGTTTCAGAGACTGCTGGGGATGCTCGCAGCAGTCTCCTCTGTTGTCCCACTGGGTCTCCTGTCATTGAGACCCCTCCAAATCTGGGTGAACAGCCTTGGTTTACATCCCACTCACCACAGACACAAGCTGGTCAGGGTCACTGCCAGCTGTCTGAGACATTTACAACCCTGGAGGACAGAAACGTATCTTGTTCAGGGTGTCCCCTTAGGGTCTATACCTTCCCACAGAGAAGTAGTGACTAAAGACGCTTCCCTATAGGGGTGGGATGCTGTATGGCAATGTCGGACAGTCAGAGGCCAATGGAATCTTTGGCAGCAGGGGCAGCATATAAATGTGTTGGAGTTACATGTGGTTCTGCTTGTCCTACAGCATTTCCTCCCAGTGCTGGTAGGGAGGCATGTGCTTGTCAGAACAGACAATAAGTCGGTGGTCTACCACATCAACCACCAAAGGAGCACCAAAGCCATGAAGTTCATGGGATTGATTCAGCAGCTTTTGCAGTGGGTTCACCCTCGCCTGCTGAGCCTGAGGGCAATGCACTTACCAGGCGCCCAGAACAGGGTTGCAGATCTCTTGTCCCGCCAGCACCCAACACTGGACAGGGTGTCTGCAGCGGGACACTGCTGATAGCCCCCAGATGGCCAGGAAGAGTATGGTTTCCAGTGTTACACCAACTTCTACAGGGAGAGCCTTGGTGCCTTACGGTGAGAATGGATCTCCTCTCACAGTTGGGCGGCCAAATCTGGCACCCGAACCCTTCTTGGCTGAAACTTTGGGTCTGGCCTCTAAAGGGCCAGAGCCATTGATAGGGCTCTGTGAGCCAGCAGTGCTGCGGACTATTCAGAGTTCCCGGGCACCCTCCACCAATGTGCTATATGCTAATAGGTGGAAGCTTTTTGCCAAGTGGTGCCAAGCTCAAAATCGGGAGCCAACACAATGCTCCATACCAGGTATACTCAGTTTTCTACAGTCACTCCTTGATCAGGGCCTCGCTGCCTCCACAATCAGGGTGTATATTGCCGCCATCTCATCTATGCACAATAGAGTGGAGGGGGTGACTATTTAGGCCACACTCTGGTGACCCGCTTCTTAAAGGGCGCTCAGCGATCCGGGGGGTACAGGAGTAAAATGTTGTTCCACATAACCCAGTGGCTGCAGCGGTACTTCCTACACCTTCTCAGCATCCCTAACAGGCAGGTACCTATTCCTCCTGACTTTGTTGATATTGGCCATCCAGGTGCTGAAAGCACTGCCTCTGGCGGTCAGTAGAAACGAAATAGAACGATGGTTACGTATGTAACCGCAGTTCTATGAGTTTCGGATGACCGCCAGAGCTCGGCAGTCACTCGGAATTTCCACGAGAAGATTGCCAAGAGGTCACTTCCTGGGTGGGCCTGCCCTTTGAGCCGGATCACAGGGCATACGTCACCCAGGTCACAGGTGACTTTGTTGATACAAACACTCGACCTGCACATGCGTGCGATGGATATCCAGGTGCTGAAAGCACCGCCTCTGGCCGTCATCCGAAACTCATAGAACCGCGGTTACATATGTAACCATCGTTTTATTTTTTTTATTTTGTTCTGTCGACTTTGAATTGAATGAAGTGTATTTTACGATGCTTTATTTACATGGAGTCTGTGGGTTAACTGAATGCAATTTTGCGGATGTTTTTACGTTTAAAAAAAGATCTTACTCTTTAACAGAAAGGTCGCCCTCCTTAGAAATCTTTTCCATAATGTTGTCAGACACTTAAACATTAATCTGAGCCTGTCAGTGGCAAAACAAGCACTTTCTATTGAAATTGTATGTCACCAGGACCTGTATTCTTCAAGCATCTCAGAATCACAGCAAAGATTGGACTAAGGCTAAAAATACTCGCCCTCCTCCAGAACAGGACAGCAGAGTTATTTATGAAGATTCCTACACACACTCCCAACAAGACAGACATCGCCGGTAAAAAATAAATGTCCGCACTCCAATCGCTTCAACTTTGCTGTTTTTCGATTGGTGTCAATAAAACTCAGCACTTTCTGCACAGATGTTTTCACATTAAACAGAATCTTCGCCTTTTTCCAGGTAAGCTTTTAATTTGAAACATCTGCAGGAAGTGTTGGCTCAACTGTGCTTGAAAAACAGCAAAGCAGGGGCAATTGGCAAAATTTGTGAATGGAAATACTATCTGTGTTTAAAACAGAAAGTCAGAGCAGCAGAATATTGACTATAACAAAGATACTCTACACTAAAGATAGCGCATTTCAAGCAGCGCCAACGGTATGAAACGGTACACACTTCCTGTCTCTTAAAGGGGCGTGGCCTTGGTTGATTGTGTAGCGAATGTTGTGTGGATGGATGAAAAGTTATTTCTTAATAGTTTCTTTTCCTAACGTTAGATATTTACTGAGGTAAAAAGCTTTTTTTAAAATGGTGTCTGGTGGGTTTAGTGCTAGCAACCTCAGAGCTGTTTCTGGTTAAACAGAAAGGTCTTAAAGAGGTTTTAAAGGTCTATCTCTGTAGGTATCCTTTCCATAATGTTGTCAGACACTTAGAATATTAATCTGAACCTTTCAGTGGCAAAATAAAGCACTTTTAGTGGACTAAATTGACAATGCACATGTGCCCATAGGGTTACATTGCAGCCCGGTATGCATTCAGGCTTAATACTGGACCAATGTCAAAGATTGTTGTTCCTATTAGTCACTTAGACACAAAAAGTAGTTAGTCTTTAACTGTATGTGGATAGCGACCTTACCTATAGGCCAGTAAACCTATCATTAGTCAGTTTGTTTACATGCACACCAATATTCCACTATTATTCAGAATATGACAATATTCCGAATTTGATACATGTCATGCATTATTCTGGTTTTAGAGACATTGTTTGGACATGTATACAACGCATTCGGAATATGCGTCTCAAATCGGGGTTATTACCGTCTTTTACAGTCTCTTGGTCAGCTCTGTGTGTTGCTATGGTTTCTGTACACAAACCAACCAGCCAACAGTTTGCAAGGCTGTAGACCCGATAAGAAGCAGAAACACAGCAACTTTTAAACATGATCAAAGACTTGGATATCAACAGGTTATTGGATATGCATACACACCGCTACGCCGACGTTTTCAAGAAGCTGATTGAAGAAATATATATATATATATACACACAGTAGTGTGCAAAAGTTTTAGGCAGGTATGAAAAAATGCCGTAAACTAAGAATGCTTTCAAAAATGGAAGTGTTAATAGTTTATTTTCATCAATTAACAAAATGCAGTGAATGAACAGAAGAGAAATCTAAATCAAATCAATATTTGGTGTGACCACCCTTTGCCTTCAAGACAGCATCAATTCTTATAGGTACACTTGCACAAAATTTATGAAGAAACTCGGCAGGTAGGTTGTTCCAAACATCTTGGAGAACTAACCACAGATCTTCCTCAAATCCTTCTGTCTATTCATGTTATCGCAGACAGACTCCATGATGCTGAGATCAGGGCTCTGTGGGGGCTGCCATTTTCCTGCACCCCAGTTCCTATGTTTTCATGCATAGTTGAGTTGCTTGGCCTTGTTTCAATGTCGGAGGTTTGGCTTTTTGGCTGCAACTCTTCCATGAAGACCACTTCTGGCCAGACTTCTCCAGACAGTAGATGGGTGTACCTGGGTCCCACTGGTTTCTGCCAGTTCTGAACTGATGGCACTGATGGCACTGCTGGACATATTCTAGAGACAGTAGATGGGTGTACCTGGGTCCCACTGTTTTCTACCAGTTCTGAGCTGATGGCCCTGCTGGACATCTTCTCCAGACAGTAGATTGGTGTACCTGTGTCTCACTGGTTTCTGCCAGTTCTGAGCTGATGGCCCTGCTTGACATCTTCTCCAGACAGTAGATGGGTGTACCTGGGTCCCACTGGTTTCTACCAGTTCTGAGCTGATGGCCCTGCTGGACATCTTCTCCAGACAGTAGATGGGTGAACCTGGGTCCCACTGGTTTTTACCAGTTCTGAGCTGATGGTACTGCTGGACATCTTCCCATTTTGAAGGGAAATAAGCTTGATGTGTTTTTCATCTGCTGCACTGAGTTTCCTTGGCCGACCACTGCGTCTACGATCCTCAACGTTCCCTGACTTTTTGCAAGTGTACCCAGGGGCGCCGTATAGGGGGGAAAAGTTAGGACAATTCCAAGGGCCCATGACTGACAGGGGCCCCAAAAAATAGGCAAAAACTAATATAAAATTATTAAACCATCATCATTCAGTATATATATTTCAGTAGATGTGCCAGAACTGGCTACAGTGACCATGATGTTACCAAGTAACGTTAAATCAAAATCTGGTTTTCAAAAAAGGAAAGAGAGGAAAGACAAAGGAAATGGTGTCAAACTGTTTTTGACACAGTTTTTCACCAAGAAAGGAGGGTAGCCTATAGTCTGTGAGTGGTATTAACCTGTTGGCTTAATCTCCATAGTGAAATAAGATAGCTAGCTACAGACTAGTGTTAGCCTAACATTTAATCACCATTTAATCAGTGCAGGGAAACGTTTAGCAAGATATTCATATAAAAGCATTGTCCCTGCCCCTTTTAGCAGACTTAACAACAGATGAGTCAGCAGCACCCCAGTTTCTCCCTAACTGTGCCCCTCCCTGTCCCAGTGAAGAAGGTGAGAACATTGTGTTCAGTGACATTCCAGTTAGCATCATTGCAGGGAGTCTGTGGGGATTTCTGACTCTCTTGCTCTTTTTACCATTACAAAAAAAAATGAAATATTTATTAATGACAGAAATTCAAACACAATAACAATTATTTTCTCACATAATGATCATTATGAAATAAAATAAAACAACAACAACCTACTGTCTGTACTGGATGCTGGGCAGTTGGAAACAGTGAGTAGCTTACCTGAGCCTGCATGTAAGATACAGACAATATTAAAATAATCCAGTTTGATACATTCATTTAGATTGAATTATGGAATGGCATCTACTAATTCGAGTTATGTAAAGCTTTTGATGGGACAGTTAGGTCCTAGAGATGTGGTGACAACAGCTGCGCAGGGGGGCCCAGTTTGATTTTTTTTGTCATGGGGCCCCAGTTTGATTTTTTTTGTCATGGGGCCCAAAATTCCTGGCGGCACCCCTGAGTGTACCTATAAGAACTGATGCTGGTTTGAAGGCAAGGGTAGTAATACCAAATATTAATGTTATTTAGATGTTTTTTTGGTCGCTCACTTTGCATTTTGTAAATTGATAAAAAATAAACTTTCTGTTTATATTTTTGAAAACATTCTTAGTTTACGAAATTTTTTTCCACACCTACCTACGACTTTTGCACAGTACTGTATATTATTATTATTATTATTATTTATTTTTTTACTATCAAACAATAATTCGGTGGCCCCTCTGCAGTAACTCTGAGGACCCCCTAGGAGTCCCTGACCCCCTGTCTTGGACAGAGCAGCCTATTCCATCATGTATCAGGACAACTAGAAAAATGACAAACTCTCTCAGCATTCAGGCGTGAGGGGCACACTGGCCAATAACAAATGCAGATCTGGAATATATAATGAATGCATGCTTCCGGTCTCATTTCCCAGATGTGTCTGATATCTCATAAAGTGCTATACTGTATATGTAATGCTATGTTCTGTCGGTCTCCTCCTCAGCAGTGACCAGACCTTACTACGACTTCCTCCTGCGACAGAAACACCCGTCCCTCCCCACCGCCTTGCCCCAGCAGCAGGTGTTCATGCTGGCTGAGCCCAAGCGCAAAACCTCCACCTTCTGGCACAACATCGGCCGACTGACACCTTTCAAGAAGTGAAGGAGAGAAAATCCTAAAGCAAAAGAAAAAGCCGCGGAGCAAAGGAACAGAGGGGGGGGACAGAGAAAGAGAAGCGCTCTTTGCTCGTGCCTGAATAGACCCTTTTTAATTAATCTCTTTTTCTTTTCCTACATGTAACATTGCCCTTATTGAAAAACATTTATTATATAGATGAGGATGATTATGATGAGGATGAGATTATTTTTTCGAAAGCACTTTATAGGTTGGTTAACAATCAGACTTGAGAATGGTCTCCCCCGGAGACACTGAGTCAAAGAGGGAGAGTGGACTCTTGCTTAACTTACTGCTACTGCTACTACACCTCCAATCAAGCGCCAACTGGTACTAATACTACTACTGTACTGCTGGGAGCGAGCGTGGGACTCCCAGTTGTGAACGACAAAAAAGAAAAGTTGTGTCATTTCTTTCCACTGTTGTGTTGTTTTATGATTTCACAGATGCCAAATGTTCACAGTGCCCGACATTGGATATATATATATATATATATATATATATATATATATATATATATATATATATATATATATATATATATATATAATATAATCTGTTTGATCTGTGTCTGTTTATGAAAAAAAAAAAGAAAAAAAAAGGGAACATTGAAAAGGAGGGGGGGGGGGGTTCCTTTGCTTTTTCTCTGTGCAAATATATAATTTCAGGATTTTATTTGAGCTGGGTTTTTTAAAGTGTTTTGTGATCTCCATCCGCCAGGATTTAGTTCTGTACGTCTCTGGTGCATTTATGGTGTTGTGCAAACACTTGATAAAAATCTGTCAAATACAAGAAGAAGAAGAAGATTCTACTCAGCGCAGATTAGGAGCTTTTTATTCAAGCAAAACCGCAGCAACACACATTCCTCGAGTCCGATCCTCGACGCCTCCTTTTACCTACCATGTCAATGAGAGTAAACACCCTGTTCTTCTTTTTCTCTCTCTCTTTTTTTTTAAAGTGCCATTTGAAGTGTGTCGCTGATGACTTACAATGACATGCATGGATGTGATGAAAAAATGCTGTGAAGAATATTTTTTTATCTCTGAAGAACCCTGCTATATTTAACCAGACTTCAGGAACTGAGGTTTTCATTGTGCTACTAGGCTGACAGCAACACACACACACACACACACACACACACACTTTTATCAACCTTTACTGTACTTCTGATAGCCAGTGTTCCTGCTCTGTGTATCTGGTCACCAGTATAATCTCCTTTCTGATTGATGCAGCCCAGTGATATCGCTCTGTAAGTGCATTCAGTGAAATGTGCTCCTTTCACCTTTTGTGTTCAAATGTTTTAGCTTCTGACGATATGGAATATTAAACATTCCTAAGCTGACAAATGTGACCGTCAGTATGGGGTGATTATTGTTTCATTTCACCTTGTTGCATCGCCCAGCAGACATCACGGGGGAAGTCGTGATGCTGTCCCTGTCATCAGCTCAGCTGCAGCTTTAACTTCAGTCCAGTCAAAGTTCATCAAGTCTGCATTATGTTACCAACACGCTAAACTAACCAGGCTCGTTACAACCACAAAGACCACTGCTACTAAAGGTTAGCCTAGCCGGTAACAAAACAAATCCCTCTGCCTCCATTTCCCTACTTGTTGCGTTCAACCAGAGTGTAAGACCGACCTGGGTGAGTGCAACGCTTTTCCCACTTCTGGAGGGGTTTGCATGGTGTCACTGAATTAGTTCAGACTCTGATAGTTTGCGCTCGGTAGATGACGGCTGCCTTGGGGCTAATTTAGGGCGGCTGTGGCTCAGAAGGTAGAGCGGTTGCCTACCAATCAGAAGGTTGGTGGTTTGATCCCTGGCCCTGCGGCCCCATGTTGAAGTGTCCATGGGCAAGACATTGAACCCCGAATTCCTCCAGATGCTGCGTCAACTGTGTGTGAATGGTTCCAGTGTTGCCAACTCTTTTCCAATGAAAGTAGCTAGCACTTGCTCTAAAAGTAGCTAGATGACACCATACGTTCATTTTGCATTTGTGATGTCATTACGCAATCATTTGCATAAAACTTAGTGGTTGTGTCAGGTGCAGCAAGTCAGAGATCAAGAGCAAAGTAGATAGAAAGAAATAGAAATCTTTAGCCAAATAATAAAAAGGAATTTATATTAAATCAAAATTACTACTTAGGCATATTTGAAGTAAAAAAAAGTATTTCTACAAAGGGAGTAAGAAAGATTGATAAAAAAATTCTCAAAGAAGCCTGGCTTGGTTCTGACACCAAGAACTGAATGCCCAGGGCCAGGCCAGCTCAGCGGCGTCTTTCGCCCGTCCCGCTGTCTCTCGTCTCTGCCGCAGGAAGCCAGGCCGATGGCCCAGCCAGGCCCCGGCACCCTGTACCCCCTCCCCTTTTAACTGCCTGCACAGTGCTGCACATGAGGAGAGAGAGCATCAGTCACAGAACAGAAGAGAGAGGTGACCGTTTTGGCGGCCACAATGGGTGAAATCCCTCGCTTGCTAGCCGGACAATACTGGTGTCTTTTCTACAGAAATTCGACAGATTTGTCGCTAGTTGCTTTTGTGAGAAAAAAAGTCCCTAAGGGGGTCTGAAAGATCGCTAAATCTAGCAAAGAGTCGGTAAATTGGCTACACTGAATGGTTCTTGTACTATGTAAAAAACGCTTTGAGGAGTCGTTAAAGCTTTAGTGCGTAACCTTTTTATAATAATGAACGTGTGTCACATTCAAATCATTGCCAAATGAGTTTATATAAAAGTTAATTAAGACTATCATCTCCACACAACTCACTGAAGGAAGGCTTGTATCATGTGGACCAACAGTGTTGTTGTCATTACATAGAATTCCTAATGGGGGAGACAGAAACTACACATTATAGCTTTAGGACTAGAAAAGTGCTATATAAATACAGTCCATTTACATTACATTTAATTGCCATCCTTTCTGGGCCAGACCTGCTCCTCTGTATTAGCGTTCAGATTTTTAAAAGGTGTATATGCAAAAGTTTGTAGTGTGGGAAACAAGAAAGTGTTTCGGTCCTTTGTCTTCCGTAGTGTTCTTTGTTTAGCGACATACGTTCTACAGCCGTTCGCTTGAAGCTCGGTCTTTTCGACGCTGGAGGCAAACCTTCTCCAAACTCGCAAATCCTTCCACACACCTGTGACTAGAGGTTATATCAGCACACAACCAAATCCCCCTCATGTCACGTTAGTCTGACCCCGCCCACTTCCTAAAAGACCAGGGCCACGTTCAGGCCTGACAAAACGTAGCAACACGTTTTTGAAACTGAAACGGGGGTGCGTTGAACATCCTGTTGTGTGCGCAAGCGCCCTGCCTTTTTATTACCACGAGTTTACAGACACGTCTCTGCTGATTGGGTATCATCTGTGACACAGCCAATAAATGATAGACACACCCACCAAACTAGAGGATGGATACCGATACGAGCCCGACGGGACGCGACGGGACGCGACGGAACCCAACGGGACCCGACGCGCCGGGCCGGGTTCGGACAGATATTTATAAATGATGTTCAGGTTCAGGCCGGGCTCGGTCACGATATGATTTGACCTCTTGTGCGCACCTGTGTTAACGTGCACTTGTTGCCCTGTGTGCGCTGATGCACAGGGCCACAACTGCCTGTCAACACAGGGCCATGTTGACATTTCCGAATGCCTTCCTACAGTTGCTTAATAAAAGCGGGCTTTCCATGCAAACAAATGTACATATGTCATTAGTATGAGAAAAAAATTTGATTATAACTGCTTTGGGCTCGGACATAAATATCTTAATGCCTGTCGGGCTCGGGTCGGTTTTGGTTACTGCTCTGTCGGATGCGGGCCGGGCTCAGACAGAAAAATGTGGCTCGATCCACACTCTACACCAAACGAGAGGAAATGTAACTCAGCCGTTGCACACCGTTCTACACCGTTCTGAGGAAACATGTCGTTCAACACGGAAACCGTAGCAACGCGGTGCACACCGTTTTGAGATTAAACATGCCCCTAAATTAATATCGTAACAGTTAATTTACAGTTCATTAGTTCAAGTACACAATTATTTGAAAAGCATGCACTGAATTACTTGCTAGACCCAACCCTGATAGCGGATATTTATGAAAAAAAACAAAACCAGACTGCAGTCTATGACATCTATGGCCTTTTGTTATACAGCCGATATCAACATTTTTTAAATTACTTCTTTGTACAATATGTGCACATGGTAAAAGTTTAGCATGAAAGTCACATGTGCCACCTTCACACCTGTACTTTCTGCCTTGCTACATACAAGACACAACACATGCTGTATTGGCACTTTACATTAATAATAATACTTGTAAAGTGCTTTTTTAGATCCAATGCGCCAGAGATACAAAAATAGTATATTTAGTGTATCAGGGTATCAAAAGTACTTTTTGGGTTCTGACAGAAAAGTGTCCCCAGCAGAGAGTAACAAAAACTATCAAATACAGAAAACTGGCATTAATTGCATGATAACTTTGCCAATTTTTAGGCTACATTTTATCTTAGAAAAGTTCTTGCAGAGCTGTTTTGTATCAAGACAGGATTTAACAATGATAGGTATGACACGTTTGGCTTATTTTGTTAAACCAGGTTTAATCTTAAAAAGAAAGGTGGAACCCTAGTACTGTATATGAATGGGCCGTGTATGGCCAATGAGCTCAACTGTGGCCAAATTATTGCAGGGATTGTCAGCGGTAGTGAACTGAAACCTACACTTACATGTCATTTAATTGACGCTTTTAGCCAAAGTGACTTCCAATTAAGTGCTTTCAACCTTGTAGGTACAAACTCCAGACAGCAAGAGGTAAGTGCAAGCAGGCTACATTAACTTCAAATAAGACAAACTGGTAACACTTTATAATAATGGTACATGAATTATCATGAATTCATGCATGACTTCATGCATGAAAAAGCATGAATTCATTCATGTAGTACTTCATGAACTATCATTAATATACATGGATTTATAGTATCTCATGCATGACTTAATGCAGGAACAATATGTTTATTAATGCATTAATTAAGGTATTTGAATCATCATGACTTCTGATTTATTAATGATGTTCATGTCTTCTTCATCATGTAAATTTGTAGTTAAAGTGACAGAACTAAAAACTGTCCAGTCACAGAAGTGTACATATATTCTAATTAATAATAATAGTGTTGTAATCATATTAACTAAACTAAACATTACTTCTTAATTACTTCATCATGTTTGTGGCCCTTCAAATAAAGTGCTAACCTGTTACATCTTTAACATTGATAAATCAGATATGATTAATGGTGCCATACAATTGAAATGTATTAAGAATTAAAGGAGTGGGTTTGCAAAAATTATACTAAGGTCACTAGATTTACACAAAATACAGTATACTGCAGATGCACTTTTATAGTTGCTTTATTCACAACATAAGGCACTTAAACAGTAATGCCTGAGAACAATGCTCACCCAAGTAGAATATTTATGAATTTGACTTTTTACTAACTTCTTAGTGTCTGTAGACCTGAAAAGTGACAAAAAATAAAAAACAGATACATGATCTGTAAGTGCAAAGTGCAAATGTTTACAAATAGTAAACATTCAAAAACAGCTTCAAGATCCAACTTAAATCCTACAAAAATAGAAATACACAATTTTCAAGTATGCAAAATTAAATTGTAGGCCTATGATGTCCAATAACATGACAATCAACAAGTTGACCCTTTTATTTCTTGTAAATGTCCAGCAAGGATCCAGCTTCTTTTTTTTTATTGCTGAAGCTGTAGGCTCCTGCTCACAAAAGCCCTTACATGTTTCAGCAAACCTTTTGAGGCTGTCCTTTCTTTTAAAAGTAGACCTCAGTGGCTTGTACAGCGCGTGGTTGGTAGCTGCAAGTTCAGCAATTGGTGCCTGATAAACAATGGCATTCCGATCTACTCCAAGCCTTGCATAGGCTTCCGCTTTGCTGATGTAACGCTGGATGGAGTGGTCAGGGGTTTTCACTGCAAGACAAAAAAACACAAGTAGCATGATCAAATGAAACTTAAACCCCACCCTAGTTGCTTTATCAACAGACCACTAGGTCTTAACACAGTAGTCAACCCTAGCACACACTTAAATACTTCAAGTACAAATTGTGCAGCAATAGTAACAATAATAAGGTAAAATGCAAACTGGAATCAGAGGTCTCTTAAAGGAGAACTCCGGGCAATTTTTACGTTAATCTTGATCGCTATACTTTTTTGAGTACTGTCTATAGCAAAAAACACGAGCCAAATTGGTGCTAGCAACATGGAGCTACTGAAGCTAATGCCGAGAGCTCCCAGTTAGCTAAAACGGCAGTTTTGGGGGCATATCATAAAGAGTGCCTTTGTTCCTCTTAACAGACTCAAAATGCAATTAAAATGTCTGTGCAACATGAACAGGGCCCTTACATGACAACAAGATGCGTTTTCAACTCAGACATTGTTTAAATTCACCTACCCTGTTAGCTGCTAGCTGCCGTCTGATGAGTGAGTGTGTTCAGCCAGGCTTCGGTAATAATCATCAAGCAGCAGTTCTGTGTGTATTTGTAGCATAAATATCCATTTTGTGTACAATCCATCTGGCGTTGGTGAGTAGGAGTCTTGTCCGTGTCGATCGTTGTGGTTTCCTTAGCCGGGCTAGCAGGTCCGGCCGGCGTCCCTGCTTCTGCCTCCTCCCCGCCCCCCTGGCTTCACGCAGCCGACAACAATCCAACGAGCGCCCGCTGGTCTGGTGGATGTCTTCCAGAAGACCGGTCAAGCCTTCGCCGCAAAAATTGGTATTTTATTTCACTCTCAAAAATAGGTAATTGAGCAATGTAGTGGTTATGACCATATTAGTGACTATGTAACTACATGGAAACGGACCAAATTATGTTTGTGCCCTGTACAGTAAAATAGTGTTTTAGACGGCTAGCTGTAGTCTCGCTAAGTCCCGTGGGAATTCAGTTTAGCGGGAGAAAGGTAAATAGCAGTGTGCATGTTGGAGGAGCGTAGTGTGTGAAGAGTGAAGATCGGAGTTGTTCACAAGGGAAGAAGCTTGGAGTTTGAAAAACAATGTTGATATACTGTGGAAAAGATATGGTTCACGTTTGTGCCTTTCCGAATTGTGAACACTGTTTTAAAAATCACTATTTTACTGTACAGGGCACAAACATAATTTGGTCCGTTTCCATGTAGTTACATAGTCACTAATATGGTCATAACCACTACATTGCTCAATTACCTATTTTTGAGGGTGAAATAAAATGCCAATTTTCACGGCGAAGGCTTGAACGGTCTTCTGGAAGACATCCACCAGACCAGCGGGCGCTCATTGGATTGTTGTCGGCTGCGTGAAGCCAGGAGGGCGGGGAGGAGGCAGAAGCAGGGACGCCGGCTGGACCTGCTAGCCCGGCTAAAGAAACCACAACGATCGACACGGACAAGACTCCTACTCACCAACGCCAGATGGAATGCACACAAAATGGATATTTATGTTACAAATACACACAGAACTGCTGCTTGATGATTATTACCGAAGCCTGGCTGGACACACTCACTCATCCCAGACGGCAGCTAGCAGCTAACAGGGTAGGTGAATTTAAACAATGTCGGAGTTCAAAACGCTTCTTGTTGTCATGTAAGGGCCCTGTTCATGTTGCACAGACATTTTAGTTGCATTTTGTGTCTGTTAAGAGGCACAAAGGCACTCTTTATGATATGCCCCCAAAACTGCCGTTTTAGCTAACTGGGCATTAGCTGCAGTAGTTCGATGTTGCTAGCACCAATTTGGCTCGTGTTTTTTGCTATAGACAGTACTCAAAAAAGTATAGCGATCAAGATTAACGTAACAATTGCCCGGAGTTCTCCTTTAAGTTGCATTAGTAACGTTTCAACCCAACTCTTACTCAAGAACACACTAGCAATGTACCCAAATCAAAATTGTCTAGTTGAGTCAACTCAGCCAGCACTTCAGGCCAATACCTTGTGATAATTACCCCCTTAAAACATAAAATGTCACTATGACCTCCCTGCAACCAAATATATAAGCAACACTGCTGTCAATTTTAATGGCAACTTCACTATGTTGGGGTTTATGAAAAACCAGTCATCAAAATTAAATTTGCTATTTGTTTTGCAGATGTTATGCATTTGTAAGGATTCAACACACTGCATAACACAACAACTTGATGAGCAAGGCATCTGTCAGCTTCCATGGAAAAAGCTTTCACCCGCTGCATCTCTCTTAAAAAGTAGTGCCCTCTGCAGCTGTGGGACTTTTGTGATACTACTAGGGAGGAATTTGTTTAGGGAAGGTATAACATGGTTGTGCTAACAGAGTGGTTCTTTTTGTTTTGTCAGCATTGGTCAATGTGCTCAGGCGACCTCATTTTAAACTTGCAGTCCATAAACAGAGTGAGAAATATATCACTTAAGTATTTGAACAACTCATCTCAGTACATACCTCGCATTTTTTTCAGCTTGGACTTGGACTTTTTGGGCTTCTTGTCCTCAGATGATGCTGTGTCGGCTTCAGAATCAGAGGACTCATTAGATGAGGAAAGGTCAGTTTCATCTGAGTCATCTTTCTTCTGTCCAGATTGTTTCTTTACAGGTGAGATCTTAACTGCTGTCTCAGCTCATCATTTTTTAGTGTAAGAGCTGTGCAAAACAAATAAAGTGATTTAACAGCAGATGTTTCATCACAATCAACATACATGTACATTTATGAGCTTGTAGTCTCCTCAAATCATCTTTACCTTCTTTAAGTCTCTCCCGGAGGAAATTTCTCTCCTCAGTAAGCATGTCAAACCATTCTTTTAAGGTGGCAATCTCACCTTTTTGCCCTTCAATGGTTTGCCTAGCCTCCTGCAGAAGTGTCTGTGGAGTAGAGTTTTCTGGAACAGATGGAGGCCTCATAAAGAAATACTATTACATTTTAAACTTTTGACAATCTCCCTCTCCTTAGCCAATAGCAAAATGGCAGATAATTAAAGCTGCATAAAACTAAAATTATAAAACTGAAAATATAAATTCCATCTTTAATGTTTCACTGAATGTAACTGGCTATAAAACACATGCCACATACCGTTTTCTTCTGCCTTTTCTTTTGCAGAGGTTCCTGGATGGTTATGCGGCGGTGGAAGCACTGTACATTTTAATGAAAGATATAAATAACAAATTTAGAGACATAATACCTTCGCTACAGATGATGTCAGTGTTCTTTTTTGGCCAGTAACGTATGTCTAAGTAGCAGCCAGGTCAAGGGCTAATTTTGTATCAGGAGATAAGAACCTCTTCAGATAATTTTGTATGTTGGGGATTCATTTTGGATTCATAACAACTATTAGTAAGTTTTAGAAATGTAGTATTTGTAGTAAGCTTTATAAAAACCACATAAAATACAACATACGATGCTGAAAAAAAGTCAACATTATAATTCAACAATTTAAGTGAGGGCTGAGTAAAATTAACCTTACAATAGCTTATATACAGCACTGACAATGTAATAAAGCGCACACCCCCTTTTTAGCAGTAAATTTCTTTTGCTGATTTTTTTGTGTGACTTAATGCAGCACTAAAATATTGATAAGTATGTCAGGATTTTAAAAAAGGGTATAGGTTACCAACAGTACATGTAGATAGTAGTAACCACCTGTGTTTTGAAAATCTCCAGAGAGGATCTCTTTTGGCAGCAAGGTCTGGGTGTTATTTTGACAGCATCTTTTTTTTTTATCTCCATCATGAACAACAAACTTTAGTTTCACTATTCAGTTCCAGTGTTTTAAGAGAACAATAAACAACCTTTATAACAACAATACTACATTATAACAACAATACAGACAAAACAATGTAGGATACCTTTTTCATGCATCTTTGCATTTTTTTTCTGTGCCTTATCTTGTGGAGGCTGTTGCACACGGTGGAAGATTACACAAGACAAAACAGAAGAGAATAACTTAAAGCATCACTTTTAGTGTCACTATCAATGTCACATCACTTATTACTGCTTAATGTTTTTTAGGAGGGGGTTGTGGGAGTAATGTTATCATTTCACTGTGCAGAGGCCCAGAAGGATGACATGAAGATACACATTTTAACCTGATACTTCAGCTAAGTCAATGTAATGTAAGTTATATATAAGCACCTTTAAGTGCACATTTTTTAGAAGTAACATTAACGTTATTCCAGAACAGTACGCTAACCATTTTTCACATTAGCTAGTGTTGTGTAATGTTAACACTGTAACATTACAAAACGATGATATAAACTAAACCTAAATAGTCACAAAGCTTGTATACAGTGATAACGTTATCCATTGTGAAAGAATATAAATAATAATAAGCTTTTATAGCAAACGTTGACCTTTAACAGTAAGTTGGAATAACCAATACAGAAAACTAGCATGCAGTTGACCTGGCTAACGTTAGCTTGTTCTTACTAGCTAGTTAGCAAAAGTCACTGTGATTTTGTAACGTTCTGAATTTTATAACATACTTTGCCGTCACCAAATTAGTAAGATCAATGTTTTCTTATGTTACATACCAATAATTTTGTCCGTGTCATACTGAGGTTTGTGACACTTTCTCTTGCCTCTTCGCAGAGCTAAGGATTCCATGCTTGGGCTGTTTTCAGGTCTTCCACGCTCCTCTTCCTCCTCCCCCTCCTCGCCACGGTCCTCGGTAACGTTATCTGGTGCTAACTGCAGAACTGTTGAAGTTTGAGGCAAAGTCCCAAGTGGAGCTCTGGAGGTACCTGGATTTCCAACGTGTTGTCCCAGGATGATACCACTGTCAGAGAACACGGCGCTCCAAATAGTTTGATATCATTAAGAACGTTTATGATGTTTTTGTTAGGGAGCATCTCTACAGATAGGGGCGCTATGCATTTTAACAGGAGGCAAAACACTATTCGACAAGGGCACACAAGACCGCTCCCGAAAGGTCACCCTACTCTATTTCTGATTGGTTAGGTTTACGCAGGCAATTAACGTAGAAAACAAAATAGGCCAGCAAACCTCACCTTAAATTTTACAATCCATGGTAGGGACATGAGTCTGGAAAGTAAAATATTGTGTTTGACTGAAGGAAAGCCAACTAAAAGGAAGACAGTCAAGCTGATTAGATGGCTAGAAAACAAAAAGCTTTTGAAAAAGAAAATAAGGTGCAGATTATGTCAAAACGCACTGAAGCTGAAGAAGAAACACAACTCAACAGATGTCTATATGGTATGGTGGCATAACGTTACTAAATTCACTTCACTTTCACTCTCTCTCTTTTTTATTTTTACAAATTCTGTGCACTTTCAATCAATTACCAATATGTATCATTGTTTGTCATGTTTTTTTTATAATGTATTTATAGTGTTGTAGTGTTGTATTAAAATGTTAGGAGTAGACTAAATTTACTGAAATGTTCCATGGTTAAATGGTTTTGTCCTAATTCAGGACCATCATACTATAAAAACAATGCTTTACACAATATTTGTTAAATGGCTATTGGTTTTGTTTATTAAATTGTGTTCATTAAAATGTTTGTTAATTACATGTTTATTGTATATAGTATTTACTGTAAGAGAGTTATATGCAGCAGCAAATGCCACTTTCGGAATGCGGTTTGATTGATGACCGGCAGGTCAAGAGGTCACGAGCTGTCAAAAATGTGAATGATGCCCGCCAGATGTTTCTGACACGATTCTTCTGGAACTTTCCAGAAAAAGGGCATGCCTAAGACCGGATTTTACCAGGGAGGAGACAGGAAGATGCATATTAATGGTCCGAGACCGGAAATTGCGTTTTTAAACGAACCAATGGGCGAGATACAGGAAGATCCGTTTTCGAGTGAACCAGTGAGAGAAGAGGGGCGGATCAATAAGTAGTTTGGTTCAAGCATAAAAAAACCTTTTCCGTTCCTGGTTGAAACATAGAAAGACGGCCTTTCATTCTACTCACCATGAATGTAAACTTGAATAGCGCTGCTTCAGAGA